>JAMRYC010000005.1:11800000-12295080 GCA_024447225.1 Panagrellus sp. LJ2284
ACACTTGGTGAAGACGTCTTTAACAATTGCATAGGCCAATTTGTAGCTAAAGTATGCAGTGCCCTTGGCATTGAGGACAATTTCGTTTGTAAAGGAATTGTTTCCGACTTTGAAGACACCTTTGTTTATGTTTTGGACGAACTCATTGTCGAACCGCGCCAATTATGCGGCCTATTGATCAAAGAATGCGACGGTGGCCCCGCTAGTTTGAATCAAACCTGGCTAATTGATATGCCTGGCACGAAACCACCTCATAAGGAACCAGTAGCACCGGCACCAGGGAAACCAACATTGAGGGTGCTGCATTTGTCGGATCTGCATGTCGACAATGACTACTTGATTGGTTCCGAAGCCAAATGTGGTGAACCATTGTGTTGTCGGCCACCGAAGGATACAAGTGTAGGTTTTTTTTGAAATTGATGATAGCTTGAACGGGAAAAGTTTACAGGAAGCTTTTACAAAGGATGTGAATCTACCGGCCGGTAAATGGGGAACCGTAGCCGACTGCGATGCGCCTTATTGGCTTTTGACCGACATGTTGGCACACATTGCCAAAACGCATAAAGACGTATGTTTGTAATCTATTGTTCAAACATTACCGTCAAATAATACTTACAGATCGACTACATTATCGTCTCCGGCGACCTTGAATCTCATGCTGATTGGGTCTACACAAAAGAGGGCCACATTGACAAAGTTCAAAACATCAGTCGTACAATCAAACAGTATTTGCCAGGCCTTCAAACATACTTCGCCGTTGGCAACCATGAAGGTCTACCGATTGACAAGTAAGTGTATCTTTTCTGACGATTCGGCAAAGTGTCAGTTTTCTTTAGCTTCGCGCCACACTTCACCCCTTCCAAATTCCATATGGACTGGTTGTACGACACTATGGCTACTGAATACGCTGACTGGGTCCCTGCGGATCAGATGGACAGTGTTCGATAGTTCGTTTCCTTACTGTAGATGTAACTGCAAAGCTCAACGATTATTTTCAGCAATGGCTGCTTCATGAAGAAGCTCTTCCCCGGTCTCCGTCTTATTTCCCTAAACAATGCCCTCGGCGGCGATGCTGTTAACTTGTATGTCATTAATCATAACAGATGCTAAGATTACAAAGGAATACACTTTGCAGCTATCTTTATGTCAATCAAACCGACCCAGATGGTACAATGACCTGGTTGTTGAAGCAGTTAGCCGACGCTGAAGCTGCTGGTGACAAGGTGCAAATCGTGGCCCACATTCCGGGCAATGACAATGAAATGCTTGAGGGATGGGCTATCAATTACTATCATGCTGTTAATCGGTAAGCATTGAAGCAAGCGTACGGTTTGAATGCTAGTTGATAGGATTACAGCTTCGAAGACACGATCGTTGCGCAACTGTTTGGTCACACTCATTCAGAAAAGTACTACGTAACTTATGAAAATCCAGATGATGCAAAGTCACGTCCAACTGGGGTGATCTATTCCGCGCCAAGTGTAACACCGATGAGCAACTACAACCCGACATACAGGATTTACACTATTGATGGACAGTATGAAGGATCTTCTTATGTGAGTCAACACAGGATGCTTATAGTTTGAACAAATCTAAATTGCAGCAAATCCTTGACTTCGAAGAACACTTCCTTAACCTGTCAACAGCTAATGCTAACCCTGATGCTCCGACTAATTGGGAAGTGTTGTACTCTAGCGTGAAAACTGAATACGGATTGAAAGACTTATCAGCAGCGGAATGGAGTAAACTGATTGACCGTATGGTGGTCGATGATTCGCTTTTCAAGAAGTACCGCAGGTTAGCACTGCCGTTTAATATTTTACAATTTCTAACAAACGTCTTTTGTTAGGAACAAGTATCGCCGCGACAATACCCCAGTTTGTGCCCACGGCTGTAAGCGTGCCGAGCTCTGTGAATGCCGAACCGCGCATCATAACAGCGACCAAATGTGCGCTGATTTGACTAATTCAATGGCAGCCGAAGATAAGGCGGAATTCAAAAAGTACCTGTCAGCAGAATCTTCATTGACACGCAGGCATATGGAGTTGAAGAGTACTCCAAAACAGGGAATCAACTTTAACGAAATCAAAGAAAAAGTCAAAACTGTATCAAAAAATGTAAGCAGCAAAGGTAGCTGTTTAAAACAGTAAATATAATTTCAAACATTGACTCTTGACAATTCTTGACGAGTACAAAATAAAGACTAATCAACTATCGCAATTCATTGCTGACTGAATACGTTTCAATAACCATCACACAAAAACTAGTAGCAGGTCAGGAATGTGAAGCACTACCGCAATGTATAGGCAGTGAAACTACATACAAGATAACCACTACCTGCCTTCAATTCTACTGGGAAAAGTGCATTGATATTAGCCACCGCCGCCGATGTAAGCTGATCAGAGATGAACCTTGTGGGTTACGTCTAGGCGCTGTATGGTTAAATTAAGCTGATAAATTGGGCAACCGATAGTAGTTCAGAAATTCCTAACGTTGAAGATGAAACTGCTTTCCACATTACTACTAGTTGTCGCACTTGTCAAAACTTCAAATGCTGCTCCGCTAACACACCGTAAGTTTCAGGAGCTCTTCAGGTTAGAAGATACACTTCATTTGATACTTCAGAGCTCGATTCAACAGCATGCAGTGGCTGCAATATCGTCGTTCAGCTCCTCCATGATACCCTTGGCCAAGACGTCTTAGATAACTGTATCGCTGATTTTGTGGCACAAGTGTGTACGGCTTTAGGTGTTGAAGACAACTTTGTCTGTAAAGGCCTTGCTTCTGACTTCTCGGATACGTTTGTTTACGTTCTGGACGAGTTGGTCGTCGAACCAAAGCATATCTGCGGCATTTTGATAGCCGATTGTGATGGTGGTCCTGACAGCTTGAACCAAACATGGTTGCTGGACATGCCTGGATCGAAGCCGGCACACCAGGACCCTGTAGCGCCGAAACCAGGAAAACCAGTCTTGAAAGTGTTGCAACTATCGGATCTACATGTTGACAATGATTATTTGATAGGATCTGAAGCCAAGTGTAGCGAGCCGTTGTGCTGTCGACCACAGGGGGAAAGCAATGTAAGCGCATTCACTTTGGAAGAAACAATAATGTCAGACATTTCCAGGAAGGCTACTTGAAGGATGTGAAAGTTCCCGCTGGAAAGTGGGGTACTCCAGGAAATTGCGATGCACCGTATTGGCTTTTGACTGACATGCTTCAACACATAGCTAAAGCTCACAAAGATGTAAGTACTACGACTTTAGTTGAGTTTCATTGAAGACTTCAGATTGACTACATCGTTGTATCTGGCGACCTTGAAGCACATGACGATTGGACTTATTCAAAAGAAGGGCACATGGAAAAAGTGCAAAACATCAGTCGTACCGTCAAACAGTACTTACCGGGAATTCCCGCGTATTTTGCTATTGGCAATCACGAAGGGTTTCCACATGACAAGTAAGCCAATCACCGCTTGGCACAAAATACAAATTGTAAATTTAGTTTTGCGCCGCACTTCACACCAGAGAAGTTCCATTTAGACTGGATGTACGATACCATGGCAACAGAATACGCTGATTGGGTGCCCGCGGAACAGTTAGACACTCTGCGATAGTAAGGATTGTCTTTAAAGTATACAGATTCACAATGACACTTCTTTTAGCAACGGATGTTTCATGAAGAAACTGTTTCCAGGACTTCGGTTGATCTCATTGAACAATGGGCTTGGCGGTGAATCGCTGAACTTGTAAGCTTCGGAAGCCGATAATAAAGTGACAAGTATACCATTTCAGTTATCTGTACATAAACCAAACTGACCCAGATGGAACTATGTCCTGGTTTATAAACCAACTAGCCGATGCTGAAGTTGCAGGTGATAAGGTTCAAGTTGTTGCCCACATTCCGGGTAACAGTCAAGACGCACTTGAAGGTTGGGCAATAAACTACTACAATGTTATCAATCGGTAAGTAGAGCGGCTAATAAGCTTTGGCAAATGACAGTTATTCCAGGTTCGAAGACACCATTGTGGCACAGTTTTTCGGACACACTCATTCCGAAATGTATTACGTAACGTACGAGAATCCGGATGACCCGAAATCTCGACCAACAAGTGTCATCTACTCGGCGCCAAGCGTTACCCCTAATTACGATTTCAATCCAACGTATAGAATATACACTATTGATGGACAGTATGAAGGGTCATCTTACGTGAGTTAGAGCGATTACGTTGGAACTCATTCCGTGTCCACCCTACGGCAACAACAATTTATTTAACATAGTTTCTTTCCGTCGAATCTTGAATCTACCCAACAGTATCGAAGACTATCAACAATCCTTTCGATACTGTCGTGTGGATTAGACCAACCTAATAGAAAATACACAAAACGAATGTTTATCGCCGAAGGGTGTATACGAAACTTTGTTCCAACAAATCAGCAAAAAAACTATTATCAACAAATCAAAATTGCAGCAAGTTCTCGACTTCGAAGAACACTTCCTCAACCTATCGACAGCTAATGGGAACCCTGATGCCCCGACTAATTGGAAAGTGTTGTATTCTAGCGTGAAAACTGAATACGGATTAAAAGACTTATCAGCAGCAGAGTGGAACAGCCTAATCGACAAAATGGCTTTAGATGACACGATTTTTAAAAAGTATCGAAGGTTTGTAGCTAAAGAAAATAAAAGCCTGCGCAAAACTGAAATTTTAGAAACAAGTTTCGCCGCGACAACATGCCGATCTGTGCCCACAGTTGCAAGCATGCTGAACTCTGCAGTTGCCGAACATTCCAGCACAACAATGATAAAATGTGCGCTGATTTGACCGGTAAAATGACGGCACCCGAAAAAGCTGAATTTGAAACGTACTTGAAATCGGATTCTACTACTTCACGGAAGAAAGTTCAACTAAAAAGCGCGCCAAAGTCCGTCACCACACTGCGTCAGATCAAGGAAATTATGGATAAAATAACCAATAATGGCGCCAACATAAAATCAAGTTGTTTGAACAACTGAAGCTGTAATAACTGAATAAAAACCTTTGATAAACTTATAAATAAGGCGTGACAAAAGGTGAAAACAAGAGTAGTGAAGTTGATTCTAAAGATTTTGAGAAAAAACAAAAATTATTATGCGTATATTTAGGGTTTTTTGTGGGTAAAAGCAAGATTCGTTAGAACCAATTTTCGTGGTCATCCTTCTGCAAAACCCATTTGTTCCATATAGTTTCGACGGGCTGAATTCAGATTCCACCCGACCGCATCGAAGACTATCAACAATCCTTTCGATACCGTCGCGTGGACGCATCCAACCAGATTGAAACTGTATAAAAACTGATGGTTCTCGCAGAAAGAGTGAATACAAACGTTTGGTTCAAACAAAACATAAGCTGGTAAAAACTGGCACAAAAAATGAATTCAAGCGCAAAAATATAAAGGACGAAAAACTTGAAGAATGCTATGTCGAGAATCCAGAGACAAGGGCCGCCGGTACGTTCGTCGTGGTTTCAAAGCTGGTTGCGAGAAACACGGGGGCAAGCTGTGATGGATAAACAGAAATGAACTCCAGGTAGCTGTGGTTACAACAACCAGTAATGTCAAAAGTAAATGAAAATGTCTAAACGACTAACCATAGTAATCAAGTTTATTAAATACAAGAAAGAAACACTGTTGGTAAAAAATTTAAGAAAAGCTCTGATAAAATTATAAATAAGCAGTGCACAAAAGTTAAAACAATAGAAGGATAGAAAAAAGTGAGACCTGCAGTTTTGGCGAACCCAATATCAAAAAATGGTCATTCGAAACAATACAAAAGTTAAACGGGGTTGAGCAGACAAAAAACAAATCAACGGTAGCGACGGTTCAAAACGCCGAGGCGAGGATCATTGGTCCAACTATTTGGATCCATCGAGCTGCCAATGCTCGTGTTCAGAGATGATTGTTCCTCAAACAACTTTTCAGTAACACCGGCACGATGGGGCGAGCGGTTCCGGAACTTGGAGGCAAGGCTTTCCGCGATTGCCGGTGCAGGGCCGCTGTTTTCGGGGGTCGACGTGAAGAGTGGCTTCACGCCAGAGAAAGAATAGGATACGTTTTGGCCGCCGATCCTGTCATTGGGGTAATAGGAAATGTCGGCAGTGCTGGCAGTGGCGCGACGATAAGTAAAGAAGAGCATGAAAGCAGATATGGCTAGGATGATGGTCGCGACGAAGGGGAAGAACTGCTCCCAAGCGTAAGTGAAGAAGCCGAGGATGCCATTGTGACGATAGGCTGAAATATGACCGTGTCAAAAAGAGTAAAAAAACCAAAAGACAAAACCTACCGATGATGGCAGCCTTCGCAACATCACCATGAAGCTTAATGTTGACCGGGATGGGTTCAGCTTGCTCGGTAAGGACACTCGTGACCGTCACCTCGCAGCCAGAAGTTCGCTCGGCCCACAAAGCAGCCGAATTCACGTTCAAAATGACCTTGAAATGCATGTTGCCGGCAAAGGTGACTGGCTCAGCACCCTTGGAAGCATCGACATAAGGGTCAGAAACGCGTTCGATGGTCAACATGTTGCCGGCACACGGTTCGACGCGAATGGATGCTTCGAGTCCCGGAACGGCGGTAATCGACAGGATGGCAGTGTCATCGCCAAGGTTGTTCAGCAGGACCTCGGAATCGTGGACGGTGAATCGCGGGAAGAAAGGCACAGCAACACTGACGGTCGCTTGTGGTGCTTCGACCCAGATGGCAGACACGACGAGTTCGGCACCATCCAATTCGAGTTGCTGATGAGCCGGAACATCGAAGGGCTGATCGCGGAGTCGGCACGCGTAGGAACCGAGCTTCTCATCGAAGACGGGCTTGGCAGCAAAGAGAGAAGTACCAGTGACGCCGGGGATGGCGGAACCACGCAGAGCAACAGTACAGTCAAACGGTGGTCGAACATCGGCGAAGGCAGACAGCTCATCAGTTAAGCAACCGTGGACATTGTTGAGGGATTCATTGGCCTTGGCGCCGAAACGAACTGGGAAGAGGATGGGCTTGTTGGCAATGTTGGAGACCAGTTTCGGTTCATTCGCAAAGACTACGACATCGGGAGAGTGCACGTTGACGGCAGCGAAAGTGGTAGCGTTCTGTCCGGCAGGGTTCAGCTTGGCAAAGACGGACGTTTCACCGGCAGAGTTGAAGACCGCGCGACCGACATTGCCCTTGATGAAGCGCAGAATACGGTTGGAGGAGCCAGTCGTCGACCAGGTGATGCTCGAGCCAACCGGTGAGTCAAAGCAGACGAGATCGCCGACAAAGAAGTCGCGCACATGGCTCGGGGTCAGGACATCACCGACGGGAAGGCGCACAAAGGCGGAGACACGCGGATTCGTGGGATCCCAGACGCGGATCACGGTTTCACCAGCTCGCTTCAGCGTAATGTCGAGGGTCCGGTTAGCGTCCTTGGCGACGATATCAGTCAAGTCGAAACGGTGAGGTCGGAAGCGAAGTGTGTTAGCGGCAGCATCGAAGACGCGGCCACGTTGATCACGGAAGCTCGCACGCACGCGGACGGTAATGCCCTGTGGCAACACAGGAACGGATGACGCACCGGCCGAAATCAATGAATGTTCGAGCGTCAAGTGGAGCGAGTAGACATTGAGGACATCGACGGTGACGAACGCGGTTTCATTGAAGGCCGAACCACGATGGGTGATCTGGAGGGGTAAGCTGCCTTCGGACGGACCAGTCTGGAGAATGTTGTGTCCGCGGCCGACGAGAGTCGCGATGGAAAACTTGGCGAGCTTGTAGGACACGTGCTGAGACGGACGGTTAGCAGACAGCTCGAGGGACGTCGACGGGGTCAGCAGCAAGGCCTTCGGGGCAGTGGACGGAAGACGCAGACTATCCTGAACAGTCAATTGAATGGTGTCCTTGAAGACGGTGGCACCATGAGCGAAATGCTTGGCGGATCGCTTGTGGACGTTGACGATGGTCTCCAGGCGGACGAGACCGGCTTTTTGGGCGTAGAAGTAGGCGGTAAAGCGATTCGAAACGTCTTCATCAACGATTTCCTGCAAAAACCAGAGATATTGTTGAACTAAAAAGTGAAAAAGCAAAAACTTACAGTCAACGGCGATTCAAAGACAAGATTATCCTTCGACGAAAGCTTCCACTGCACAGTCAATGGGTATTCGGCGCCACCAAAAGTAAACGGTGTTTCAGCGTCATCAAGGCCATGGATTGTCGCCCAGATGCGATCACCAGCTTCAACTATCACCGAAGACACCACGATGCGAATGCCAGCAAGGGAAACAACGCGAATCTGAGCCGAGTCCTGAGTCACAATGTGTTTGGCACTGCCACCGGTAGTCACAGCAGCGGTAACAGCAGTTTCACCGAGATTCAGGTTCGAAGTGATAAGGCCATTCTGAGCAACAGTGGCGATACCAGATGTATTCAAAATGAACTGAACATCGGCTTGCTGGGCTTGGGGACCGCCGAGAATCTCGAATTGAAAGACGGATTCAGGGATGAGGGTAACGACGGACGGCAACAGACGGAGTGGCGCGAACACTTGGACTTGATGCGGGACACTGCGGACGACTTGACCAGTGCTGGAGCGGACCTTGGCCGAAATGGAACCGGTGCCGACGGAGGTGCCTTTGAGCTCGTAAGACAGAAGATCGTTGGCACGGAGATCGGCGACTTCGCGGGAGTAATCAATGTTCAATTCCATCATTTTGACGTCTTCAATCGAGAACGGGTGTCCTTCAACGTCGAGCACTTCGATGGTCAACGGGACAGTCGCACCGACTTCAACGAGTTCAGGGCCCTGGATGCGGATGGCAGTGACATCGGTGACCTTCACAGCAACGTCGAAGCGAGATCCTTCAATGCAGAGATCAAAGACGGGAACTTTGACAAGACCCTGGTTGGTTGGATGAAGTTCGAGAACAGCTTGACCATCAGTGGCAATGATGTTCGCGGAAACATGCTCGGCGACCGAATCGGCATCAACCCAAAAGTGTCCAGATCCTCCAGAAAGAACAGATGTTCCGCGGACAGATTTAGCATTCCAAAGGACGAGGGATGGCGGCAGGGCGACAGCGTGATCGACGAGGTTCAGGATAAGCGAAGCCTTGAAGGGCTGTTTGCCGAACGTCGCTTCAGCTGTGATCTTGGCAGTTCCAGGTTGCGACTTCGGCACAGCAGTAGCGAGGTGGCGACTTGGCTGCTTTTCATCGACGCCGAGACCTTTGACGGAAAGGAAATTGGGCTGGGCGACGGAATACTTCACCTTGACGGCAGAAAGGGAATCGAAAAGGCGTTCTTCGGCATCCTTGTTATCGCCACAAACACCCCAGGCAACGAGCTGCAGAGCAGCGGGTCGGCTGTGATACACTGAATGGGTGAAGGCCGGGCACGACGGAATGTTCTTCGCAGAAGCACCAGGCTTGGTCGTCAGAGCGATGCGTTGGGGCTGGGCACAACAGACAGAAATCTTCGCTGTCGAAATGACTGGGAGCGGATTCTTGGATGACTTTCGGTTGCCGATTTTGACAGTGACTTGGGCTTCTCCGAGGGCAGATCCACACTTCAGGGCATACGTGTTTCCTTCATTGGCAATGGTGACGGTCGTGACGGGTGTCTCGGCATCGGTGAAGTACTTTGTTTTGTCGAGAATCCAGGGACGAGGACCGCCAGTGTAATCAACATGGTATTCGGAGCCAGTGGCGAGAAGCAAATCATGGGAAAGGCTCAGCTGAAGAGGCGGGAACGCGGAGATGGTGATTTCATCGTTGTATTGGTCGAGGACAAGCTTGACGGTTGTGTCACCAGAAGTTTGGGCGACCAGTGGGATGGTAGCGCAACCGCCGAACTCGGGGCGTTGGGAGGCGGCTAAAAACCAACATTTAGTTAATGAAATCTAAAAAATCCACAAAAACAAACCTCGATCTTTCTTGAAAACAGCCAAATCGCCAACAGTGACACCGAATCCAGTATTCCGACAATCAGAGAAGGGGATCAGTTTTCCAGAGCTCGGATCCAAACCACTCATTCGAACATTCAAAATCAACTTGTCGCCGACTTCTGCTTCGACGTGAGATTCTCCGAAACGCAATTCAGCCGATTCGAGCACGTAAACTTGGACAAGCGCAAAGTGAGCAACGTTGAATACATCTTCAACGCGGACGACAGTATGACCAAGGGCGCCAGAAGTCAGACGGCCACGGGTTTCATCGACGGCGGCAATCTTGGTATCGGACGTCGACCAACGATACGAGCCAGTACCACCAGTAGCCGTCAATTGGAAGACGTAGGGCTTGGTTGGATGGTGCGGGAAGGCGACAATGTACGGCTTGGCTTCGAGTTTGTCGGAAATAGTGACGACTTGTTCGCCAGTGATGGCACTCGAAAGACGATGGGGACCAGTCGCGGTTAGGATCTCGGTAAAGGCAGACTTCAGCGTGACAACACCAGTCTTAGTGGCCCGGACATGGAAGTAGTTGCCATTTGGAGAGGCTTCGATGATGGTGAAATGGTCGGTGGGGAGGCTGGTTTGGAAGACCATGTTCTGAAAATGCGATGATTAAAAGAGGTTTAAAATGGTGGGTAAACTTACATCAGTGATGTACATGTAGTTCCCGCGAGTATCCTGCAGCCTGACGTTGATCTTGTACTCGATGCCGGACTGAATGTACCAGACATTGCCCTTGTCAATGGTGAAGACGATTGCATCGGGTTCGGACACATGAATATGGGCGGATTGGGGCTTGATGCCGGACTTTGGCTTGACATGCCTATCGATGAGGATGACTTCAGTTCGACCCGTCGAAACTGCCGTCACTGTCGATGAAGCAGTATCCAAGGAGGCGACGGAGGGGTTGTTCAGGGCGATATGGTAGTCAGGGGACGGCAAAATAACGTCTAAAAAGCAAATAAAACTGTAAAAATGCAGAAATATGGGAAACGAAAACCAACCTTCATTGCCATTTTGCTTGATAATAGTGGCCCCAAACCTCACAGAAGCATGCACGGGCAGATAGATATCATGAGACGGATTCAAAATGACATTCGCGACAACACTGAGATCAATTGTGTCGGAAGCAATGGCAGAAAAGTGAGATTCAGCAAACTTGGCCGTCAACCGAGCGAAGCCAGTGCTGACACCCTCGACGAGAACGACGAAACCGCGCTGCTTGTTGGATTCCAATCGCTGAATAGCAAGCGGTGCTTCGTATTTGGACTGTGCGAAAGGGACGATTCGGACCGGCTTGCCGCCATCAGGATATTCAAAAAACCAATCAAATGGGATGTCGGTCAAATTGAAAAAGCGATGACCGTCCTTGTTAATCGCTTCAACGACCATCTGAGCCGGGGCCGCATCAACAAAGAGAACGCTGGAGACAGTCGAGATGGCGATTCGGTCAATGACATCGACGATGACGACGCAGGAGAGGCTGACAGCGGCGCCTGAAAGTGATTTTTATATATATTTTTGTTAAATTTATATATAAAAACCTTACCCTTGTTCTCAGCAATGATAACACTGCTTTGCTCCTCCTCGTAGACCGTCTTTGACGTCACAATGGCTCGATCTGCGCAACCGTCGGCATCGTTGAGGGGTTCGACGGAGACGATTTCGGGGCGGGTGGATCGCCTGGAAATTATATATATATTTTTGTCGAAATTGTTCAATAAGCGACTTACCAGTGAAAACATCCTCCTCCAGTAACTTCCAAAGTGTAAGAGGCCTGGGTGGTGGGATGATACGGCAACAAAACCCGCGGGACGTTGAGCTTGTAGCCGGAAGATGCCTCGGCAAAGCCCACCAAAAACAGTCCGATGAGTAATGCGATTGCGCCTCCGCCAGGAGACTGGAATAGCGCCCCCATCGGCGACAAAGTGATGGTGATTACTGCAAAAAAAATATATGATAAGGGAAGTTCGTAGAGGGCGAGACAGAGATAAGGAAAACCAGCCTAAAAACCGATTTGGGAAAGGGTCGGTTTTTGGCTAAACAAACACGACTAAAAACGCGACTGGTGATTTCAAAAGTTGGTACTAGCCCTGGGCAAGGGTTGGGAAAGTGTATAAATAACGAAACAAAGCGGAATTATTACGAAATTGACGAATTTAATTTCAACTGCGCGGATGTCCCTCTCGACGAAAGACGCGCAATTTGCGCGCCAAAAAAATGCAACCGCAGCTAGCAGGCAGCCGGCTGGTCCCAACACGATTTTACCACCACCCATAAATACTATTGTTGTTGTTTACTTTTTTAACATTTTGAGGCTTATTGTCTTTCAGAAAGGGCTTAAAAAGGTGTAGACAAAATTTGAGCAAGATTCACCACAAACACCGTCAGCAAAACGCGATAAAGAGATTTGAGGGCGAGACGCTCATTGCCCACGGCGATAACGAAAAATAAAAACAAACGCTTCCGAGACGCGACGAAAGCTGCTCGTGTCTCGACCTTGTGGTGCTTTCTAAAAGATGTTTCGCAGTTCTGAGCCCCTCGTGGACAAGATTGAGTATCGGACGGTCTTCGGAATCCATGTCAGAGTGAGTTTATTTGTTTTTGTTTACAAAATGCGTTAATTTATATATATTTTTGCCTTTCAGCTTCTCGCTGATCTGATCGCACTGATCTCTATCTTCGTCCAGTCGTATTTGGGAAGCAAAGTCGCCGGTGATGAAGACTTTTGGTGGGCTATCGCTGGGCCGTTGTTGTCGATTGTCGCGGCGGTGCTGGTGATCGCCGCCGATCGCTATGAAAAAGCTTGGCTCTATCTTCCTTTTTTGATTGCTAAGGTTATCACAGTGATCGGGGTGTGTTTGGCGACGCTGTTCACGGCACTTTGTTTGATCGCTGATGAAGATTTTTGGCAGGAAGTCGTGGAGATGGAGAAAACGAAGTCGGATTGTGAGTTTTATATATATTTTTTCTTGATATTACCTTTCTGATCTCTTTAATATGTTGCTCTTACCCTCTGCTTTGTCAATCGATGTTAAAAAGACATTTTTTACAACGCATTTTTAAATTCCTTGCAAAAGTTTGTTTTGCTCAATGGACGAATCAGAGCCACCATCAAAAGCCCATTCCTCACACAGCCGCACACTTCTCCCCATAACCATACCCCTGTGCGTCCTGTCTAGCCAAACCTCTTCCCCTTTCAATCCATCCAACATCCACTGATTCCAGGGTACACCATGGTTCCATTCATCGTGATTCTGGCTTGCATCCTTGCCATCGTAGCCGAGCTCTACTGCCTGAGCGTCGTGACCCGTGCCCGGAAGTACATGATCCACGAAGTTGAAGGCCGTTCCTTGCCAACGACGGCGCCAGCATCGCCAGAATCGAAGAAGTTGACGGATTCGGCATAGATTCCGTTTCCGATACCTTTTTCAATACTAACTACTACGGTAACACCCTAACCCTGTCACATTTTTGTAAATTGTTTTCATTTTCAAAGTTTATCACTCACATCAACTCATCTTGCCCAGTTGTGCCACAATGGTTTTTAGGAAAAGTTTTTACTTTGCCATGGCTTTAATTGCGTGTTTTCTTAATTTGAATAAAGACAAAATTTATAAAGATAGATGCTTTATTAAAATGAAAAAAATTGAAATACTTTTTACAAAAAACAAGTGAAAACAAAAGTTGAGCAAATGATGGTCTGAAATGACGGCAAAGTTCGCGTTTAGACCATTTTGACGACGGTCTGGTCCTGGGGCAAGCGCTTTTCCTTACTGTACTTCGGGCCCTTGTCGTCGACATCGAAGAAGGCCTGCATGGCGCGAACGCTCTTCCCCTTGAGCTTCCACAGGACGTAGAAGGCCATGTAATCGTAGAGGCGAGGGCAGTCCAGATAATCGGCGGCCTGGATCAACAGCAGGGCATCGGCGCAGTTGAACTTCTGCAAAACGGCGAAAGCTTGCTTGTTCTCGGCCTCTGGGCATTCCAGCGAGTCGAACGGGACGACGTACTTCTTGTCGTACTTGAAGAAGCCGCAAAACTGGATGATGGTCTTCATTCGCTTGCTGTCCACATTGGGGATCGGGATTGGGTCGTCTTGAGTGCCGCCAGTGTGGTCTGGAAAACAATACAACTTAAAAACAGCCCAATTTTATGTAAAAAATAAACTTACGAAGAACGTCCTTAATGAGTTGACACTCCCGGATGACCTCATAGCCGAGCTCAAAGACCTTGCCATCGTTGGTTTTGACTTGGATGCGGGTGTTCACGTCGAATTCGTCGTCATCATCGAGGACACATTCGGGGATTTCGGCCGGCGGCTCTTCGGCCTTGTAGAAGAACGAATAGATGTAGGAAAGAATCGCGGACATCTTTGCTGGATACGAGAAAAGAGGAATGGACTGTGCAACGCGCGAGCTCTGCCGTTCGATAGTGCGAGTCTTTTCGGTGGACCATCTGCCTCGGCCCTCGCTTGGCCAATCTACCGCGCCCACTCTCTATTGATTTGACGGACTGTTCCGTGGCTCATGTCTGCTGGGGATGCTTTCTTACTAGCTTTACGGTGCTAATATGAGACCGATGTAGGAATAAAATGAGGGGTACCCGTGGGATGCCACGCCCCCTACGTCAAGAAAAAACTATCTAAAACAAAATATAGGCTACAGTACCCACAGGCAGTGAAAAGTCAAATCGATCAAAACACAAGTCTCAAAAATTGCAGCAAATAGAAAATTATAATAACATACTTTCACAAAAATTTGCATTTTAGTCACTGCTGTGGTGTTTGTATCTTCAATCTTTGACTTTTTACTGATAACTTGTCAGTCGGTGTTTCATATCTTCGACTTGTTCTGAATCGTCTTCAATTATTCTTGTGGTCTGCGCAGATGCTTGGATGCGTGTCGGCTGTTGATCATGGTTTGCCATTTTGAATTACCGTGATGAACAGCCGATACGTCATCCATCGTCTGGGCGTTATTCGGCTTCTTTGACTGCTCTATTGGTGAGCTTTTACTGTTCGGCGATTGTTTTACAAAAATACCAGGTTCAATCTGTCTGAGTGAACTGTTGACAACCGTCAACTTTTTAACTTGACAAATAATGTAAAACTTTGCTTTTCAGAATTATATTCGGTCTAAAAAAGCCAAGCCAAAAAACGTATTCGGGAATCAACATGTGCGGCCGATGCATGAAGCAGCGAACTGCAGTCAGCCGCCCATCAACCCGAGATTGCCGATGTCTCAAGCAAAACGATCGTCGCTTTTGTATACCCACATGAATGGCATGCGAGTTTTCTCGCGAGAAGGGTACTCGAACTGACCTTTTTGAGTCTGTCTTGCGATAGACGGCAGACACGTAAAGACGCTAACCGGCGCGCCGTGGACCGCCGTTGAAATAAATACCTTCGTGCAAGGCACGCTTCTCGCATTGCGGCGACGGCACTTGTTGACGCATGTGTTCGCGGCCAACTTGTAAGAGTGTGCACCCGCGAGAGTGATAACGACGCCGGTTCGCGGCGCGCCAGGGACAGTCGCGTTCTCGCAACTTGATAGCGAGAACATGCGTAGACAAGTATCGCCGCCAAACCGCGAGAAACGTGTCTCGCACGAAGGTATTTATTTCAACGGCGGTCCGCGGCGCGCCGGTTGACGTCTCTACGTGTCTGCCGTCTATCGTCTGACTGATCCCAAAAGGGTCAGTTCGAGTACCTTTCTCGCGAGAAAACTCACATGCCATTCACCCGGGTACATAAAAGCGACGAGCAGAGCGTTGGTCACGTCAGCGGGATCGGGATTAGAGGCGCAATGTGAATTGAATATGGAATTCGTATCTTTTTTTCATACTGATTCAATCTGAAAGTTCCAATGGCGTAAGGAAATACAATAAACGGCGTGGATACACTTCACCGAAAACCATTTTTCATGATGATTTTCATCATGAAAATCATGATGAATTCTGTGAAGTGTTGACGATTAGTTTAGTGGCTTATAACTCCTATGGTATTTTCTTAACATTAAACGCAACTAATAGAAACCAATTTGAAGTGTCTAAATACAAAATCATATATTTTTAATTTTTTGATGACACAAACTTTATTTTTAAAAAACTATCTGACGCAAAACCTTGATCGAATAGCACGTATAGCACTTGTGCCATTAAAGTTGCAGCGTTTAGTCAAATTCCACGTGCATCTGAGACGTGAACTTTCGAAGTGCGTTACAGGCTCAGGCTTCGAGCATGGCCGTTGTAACTTTGGCGTTACCCTGAGTCGCCTTTTTAGGTTTTGTGATTTAGACTTTAAACGGCAGTTTGAAACTTGGGCTTTGAATGTCCTTTGTATTTCGATGTGTCGAAAGCGCGGCAATGCAATAGATTGAAAAGGCAGGTTTAATGGCCGGGCCTTGAATGGGCAATGTTCAATACGTATCGGTTGCAAATACACTTCAGAGTCCACGCCTCAAAGCCCAGGGTGATGTGAAGTCCAGATCTCGAAGACTGATTCATCCGAACATGAAAGGTTTTTCGAACATGTCGAAATCTAGGCACTAAATGCCAGATTGAATTTCAATTTAAAGCAAAAAGTATCTTGGAACCTGGACTTCAAATGTCACCTACACACAGAGCGGAAGTTTAAATTGTTAAACACCAATGTCTCAATTTTCTGCAAAAACTGCGAATGTCTTACAAAATGTTTAGATAGTTAAACGTTTTGGTTTAGCTAGTAAAACCATTAACGTCTTTGCAGAAAACAAAACTTTAATGTTTAACAATCTAAACTGTTGTTTTCTGTGTGATAGGCTTAAAGGTTAGTAAGTTTAGTTGAAGGCCCGCTTACTTTGAAATGCTCGGAAAGCAAGGTGTTTTACCATTCGCAACTAAAGCAGAACTGACCTCCGAGGTTGTTACTTCTTCCGAGGGGAATTTGTTTTTCCAAACTTTAAAGTACCTTAAGGCCTTGGCAGTCAAGCTGGCTTTCGAGGTACCTTAATTTTTGAATGGAGTCAGTCATCAAGGTCTGAACTTCGAACTTCCAGTATACCAAGCTTAAAGTCACGAACTTGCAAAAAAGGCAGTTTGCAGGGAACCAAACTTTTTAAAGTTAAAACGCGTATTTGAGCCGCACTTTGAGTTACAACACTCGAAGTTCACATCGTTTTAGGTCCTGCGCCTTGATCCTAAGCTTCGGCGTGCGATTCTGACACCGAAGCATCCATTACTCGAAGTTCCGGGCTTCGACACACTTTTCGAAGGCCAGTGCGCACTTGGTAATAAGAACCTTAGACAAAAACTCGAAGTCCGGAATTTTAACGGCGTACGCGATTCGAATTGTTGATGGCTTGGTCCGGCCTTGCCCAGCAAACAGCTGGATGAGGAAAGGAAAAGCCTGCTCGGTTTAGCCCCCAACTTTCTTGACCCCGCTAGGTTTGTTGTCCACCCAGAAGTCCAGGGAAGGTTTCGTAGAAGTTTTGAAAAAGTTTTACGTCCGAAAGACGCCCTAAGGTTGCTAAAATAACCGTCCACATAAGTGTTCCCGACGGGCTTACGTTATTCGCGCAGTATGTCGTTTAAGCCAGCGCCGTTTGTAAATTAACATTGCTATACGATAGTATATTAGAAAATACAATTCATAGTGCCAAAAAAACAATGGCAACACTTCACCGAAAAATCATGATTTTCGGTGAAGTGTTTTCAACATTTTCGGCGAAGTGTATACGCACCACAATAAACACTGACAACGATATCAAAAAGCATTTCAAATTGAAGTTTTAAAAATTGAGTGCCTTTTCGTATTACGAATGTTTTGCCAACAAAAAATTACCATAACTCCATTAAATTTGTTTCCATTACCACAATTTTGATGGAATCTTGCCATTCTTATCCGTCCCACAACCACCCGAATTACCTCAGAGCCATGGACCGCCTTTGTGAATGCCTTCTCGATCCTACGACCTTTATCCGCCATGTTTTGCGAACGTTGCACGGCGAAGCTTCGACTTCCGTCACTGACAATGGCTTCAATGACCTTGAACTTCCTGCCCCCTTTAACGTGGCTTCGGTGTTAAGCATGTTTTTCGTTTTCATGTCTTTTGTAACCATTATGTTTGCCACGCGACCTGCTTCACTTCGTCGGTCCGACACTAACGGAACTGACAAACCCCGATATATGGTTTGTTTTGTTTGTTTTTTTCCAATGCTAACGTTTCGGTTTTAGGATAACCACCCGCCGACACCGCCGCCATCAGTCGGATAAATGGAAGCGTTTCTTGTATGATGATAATGTTGCCAATACTGTTAAATCCAATGCTTATAACTAAACAAATAAACCAAGATCCACCGTTTTCATTCGGTTTTCATTGAATCTGGGTAATTTAACTAAATATTTGAACATTAAACGGTCATGGATTCCACTGTGGTGATGACAATGTGCGTTGCCTATGTCGCAGCCAGGCCAACATGGGTTTTAAGCAAAAAAATGTTGTCAAAGTCAAAAAAGTAAACGTTATACGATAAGGACTAAACTAAAAAAAGATGGAAAGTAGATAGCTAAGATTAATTGATCGTGTAGAGTAAGTTAGGAGGAGTAATAGAAAGACCTTGCGCACATCCGAGCAAGCACCTCCCACTTGGCCATGATCCGCGCAACCAAAGTTGTATAAAAGCCGATATTAGAGCGTAGTTTCCTCATTCTGCTTATACGCATTTACTTCCTGCTTGTATTATTTCATCTTTTTATCTACTTCTTTGAACAAAAATGGCCTGCAACTCTTCAACCTACACTAAATCGGCCAATGTGCCGTTCAAGTTTCTTGCCCAGCCTTACCCGGTTCTCCGTAACTTTCTCAATATCATGCCACTGCATGATTTGAGTATTTTGCGTGATCAGAACGAGACTGTCAAGTCTCTGTCTGAGTTCCGAGGTGACTTTGTTAAGGACTTGAACGTCCAGACCGACACCTACAAGGACTACCAGTGGTATAATTATACCTTGTATTCTAAGGTGACGGCTCAACGCTTCAACACAACCCCTCTTGAACGACTTGGCGTTCATATGGGGCACGACATCTGTCCGGAAGCCCTTCTTGCAAAAATGGACGGTCAACTTTACCGTGACCTTTACCTTCACGGCGAATACAGCTGGAAGGACGTTATTACTTTCCTCCACGAAGGAGTGGAATTCGTGAGCCTGCACGGAAACATGGAGCTTCCAGCAGGTGACATGAAAGAGTTTTTTGAAACTCTGATGCGTTTTAAAGTTAAAAAGTATGTTGATTTCCTTTTTATTTTTGGCATTTTTTAACAATTTCGTTTTGCAGAGTTAGCCTTTTCAACACGAATTGTCAACAGTCTTGGCTGTCTACGGCCTTTGAGATTATGCATAAACACGTCGACACTACCATGAAAAGTGTGGAATTATTAGAAAGCTATTTCTCAAGGGTGGTAGCTGTTGCGACCGACGACACTGTAATGGAAGTAGCAACTGTTGACTTTGGCGGCGAATACGACGTCCCAATGGATGACGAAGTTTTCGACGTTGAAATGGTCGACAATAATATTGAAGTTTAATAACGTTTTTATTTTTTATTGAATATGTACAGTAGTTTTTGGTGTGAAAAATGAAATAAAATGATCAAATAATTAATGTTGGAAGATGCGCATTGCAGTGTAATTGAAAAATTAAGGGATCAATATGAGGTTAAAGCGACTTTAAAACGCGTTTTCTGGGAAAACCGAACACTCCACTGACACTTCAAAAATTAATCCCATTTTAAATCGTTGAAAACTTGTGCACAGACCAATTAGAGGGCGTAGATGACGAATTCACACATTATTTTCTATATGGATGCCTTCTGAATCCGCCAGGCTCCAGAATCCGCCTGGCAGAATCCGAGATATGAACCCTTACGTATTGGGTATCAATCAACTGCCCACATCACGGCGATCATTTTAAGCCCAAGTAGACTAGTATTGATTAATTTTGACAAAAGTTATAAGCTATCAAAGTCGAAAAAAACGACGAGATAGCCTTTGGCGGGCTGTAGCATCTCGGGGAGTATGTGACCCGTTTTTTTAACCATTTGCAATCGATGCAGCATTGAAAAAGGAACTTTTCATTCCTTAATAACTTTTCATTCTAGGCTGTGGAAAGCAGCCAAAACTGGCAAAAACTAATCACTGATAACGGTTAATTACAAATTTCTTGGTTATACGGAGCGATTAAGAGATTCTGTTTTGCTAAGACACAGCAATTATGTAGAGCTTTATTAATAGAAAAATTAAAACCTTTATCGCTTGAAATTATTGATTTAGTTGAAAATTAAGCTTAAATTTCAAAATGTTTTTTTTATTTGCGAATTTTGTTTAAAATGCATTGACAAAACTGTAACAAAATGTTGCGGTACAAACCAGGTTGATATGTGACTATAAAAAAGAAATAACTGTAACAGGGACCCGAACCCCCGTCGACGTGCGTGTCACTGTAACTTCGGATGTGGTTGACTGTGCGCTCGCATCACCGCGAAGCTAGGTTCGAGTCCTTTTCAATAAACTTTTTTTTTCTAAAGTACAGATGATGTAATACACTCATTAAAAGTAAGACAAAGTGTGTAACATTCAATAACTGCAAAAATATGATGTTAAAAAAAATTTTTAGAAATGAAGATTAATTTTCAATTAATTCGATAAGTTTGTAAATAAAAAATTTTATTTTTTCTAGTAATAAAGCTTTATAAGGATGTCATGTTTTAGCAAAACAGAATCTCTTAATTGCTCCGTATAACCAAGAAATTTGTAATTAACCGTTATCAGTGATTAGTTTTTGCCAGTTTTGGCTGCTTTCCACAGCCTAGAATGAAAAGTTATTAAGGAATGAAAAGTTCCTTTTTCAATGCTGCATCGATTGCAAATGGTTAAAAAAACGGGTCACATACTCCCCGAGATGCTACAGCCCGCCAAAGGCTATCTCGTCGTTTTTTTCGACTTTGATAGCTTATAACTTTTGTCAAAATTAATCAATACTAGTCTACCTGGGCTTAAAATGATCGCCGTGATGTGGGCAGTTGATTGATACCCAATACGTAAGGGTTCATATCTCGGATTCTGCCAGGCGGATTCTGGAGCCTGGCGGATTCAGAAGGCATCCATATAGAAAATAATGTGTGAATTCGTCATCTACGCCCTCTAATTGGTCTGTGCACAAGTTTTCAACGATTTAAAATGGGATTAATTTTTGAAATGTCACAGAGGGGTCGAATATGTTCGGTTTTCCCAGAAAACGCGTTTTAATGACAAAAAAGTTTATGGGCAACAGTACCAGATCTAAAATAAATTTGGTAATCAAAAGTGCTTTCTAGTCAATTAGCGGTAACCAGAAAAAGTTTAAGTATACTTGAAAGTCACGGTATTGATAAACTGCTTCATCTGAGCATTTCTAACTTTTGGAACAGCCGGTTTGGTTTTGATCTTGTCGAAATTGGCGTTGATGTGATTCAGAGGCGTGTTTGAGGTCAAAATTTCCGATTGAAATATGTAAATCAGCAAATTTATTTGACGGAACTCTAATCTTCTATTGGTTCCTGACTGTTAGTTCCGTTCTTTGACCAAGTCCAGCGCCGCCCGATCCCGATCTAAGCTTGAGGATGATCTTTCGCTTCGTCCTTGTGTGTCTTTTTGTTGTTCTGACCCAAGTTTCAATGGAATTGTAAGCTTTTTTTTCACACACAAAATCTAACATTAGTTCTTTAGTGTTCTGGAAAAGGATGTCAACGACGGATCCGTGTTGCAAATCGATATAGACAACAGCCGCGGAAGTGAGGGCGATTTTACGTTGTGCATCATACCGACTAATCCAAATTCCCGTGACTGTCCCGCTAGTTACGCATGCTTTATTGGACGTTAGTCGTAATATTTTTAACCAGTTATACCCATATTACTTTCAGCGTTAATAAAAAGTGTAAGAGTGGATCGCGAAAGAAAACTAATGATCGGGATGGAACTTATGACCACGATAAACAAGATTGTCTTCAACGAGGATGAAACTGTGGAACTTATCTTGAAGGTATCTCCAGATCTTGAGTCCGTGGTGAAACTTTTGAATGTCAAGCGGTACGTCCCGCCTAAGCCAACGACGACAACCACGGAAAAGAGCTCAAACTCGGCAACAATCAGAATCACCGTCGGCGTCATTGTTGGTCTTATCATGTAAGTGCAACGACAAAACTTGATCAGTATCAAGTTACTGTATCAACTACTTTTCAGCGTCAACATCGTGATTGCAGCTGCTGCTAGCATTTATGCTTATTGCCGCAAGAAGAAGCAGAAGCAAGTCATCACCTCGCCAGTCATCGTCATTCAGAAGGCCCTAAGCACAGTCGAAAAGCGTGATCCATCTCCAAAGGCCAGCATCAAAACGGAGGAAACCACCAAGAAAACACCACAAGAGCCTTCAAAGACACTATCACAGCCTCCGAGACCTCCACCGAAGATCGCCACAAAGCTCCAGAGTCCGACTACCGTATCCATCGCTGCTAAATCGACCTCTACACAGGCACAGGCGTTACCATCGGCTGAACCCGTGCCACCGCAATCTGCCGAACCAGGATCTGCGACGCTAATTGTCAACTCCGCGGAACCCACAAGGACAAAAGAAGAAGGGCTATCCTCGAAGCCGGACAAAAACAAGTCCCTGAAAGTGGAGAAGACGCAGGCCGAAACGCCGCCCTCGCCACCGACACCGATCTTCGGCAATGACCCCGCATCGGGAGCTATGTCAAAGAATAGTGCCTTCAAGGAAAAGGCCAACCTACCGTTCAACCAGACGGCCAATGTGAATAAAAAGAAGTTCAGGTTCAAGAAGTGTGACGAACTCCTTGGCTATGAACGTCTGTTCGAAAACATCACGTGCTACGGAATGCGGTTTGGCCTCCTTGACAAACACGAGGACTGTGAGAAGACGGAGATGCCAATGCGGCCTCACGAAGTATACGAACTGAAGAAGGCTAAAATGAAGAGGACAAAGTCGGTGGCAGTAGATGCCGCCTATCTCATCAAACACTTAAAGAAGGAGTCATTCGGCTTTACACCGCAATCGGGCCTACAGCAGGTGGACCGGACCGCCTCTGGAAACACATCGACGATGAGGCTACCATGACGAGCCTATTCTACTACATGATGATCCTAGTCAAGCCGGATCTGTTTAAAGTTCAGAGGCAGAGTTTCATGACAAGGATGTGGAGGTCATGCCCGTGTCAATGTTGTATTGTCTGATTCTGGGTCAACGTATTTCGAGAGTTTAGAGAGGATCTTGTCATGCCTTTGCGGTAAGTGTGTCGAACTGTTTGAATCACAAGAATTGTACCATTTGGTTTCAGATTGTGGTCAACAAAGGTCCTCAAACAAGCCCTGAAAAATTTCTTATGTGAAGCTGATTTCCCGCTGCATTACCAGGCTTTGCTCAGGATGTCGTTTTAATTTATACAAGTATTGTTTGTTGCAATTTCTTTATAATGTCATTCGAAATAAACGAAAAAAACGATTCTCGGACATCAACGATAAAATTTGCTAATAACAAAACTGTAAAACATTGAAAAATAGGATATTTAACATTCGATGGCAATGAATTGTTGATCACACTGCCGCCAAGGCCATAAATATTGCATTCAATATAATTTCGTACCTCTATGGCGATGTTCGAAAGCATTGCTGTAGACAAAAAATATGTTTATTAAAAGTCTTTTACTGTGACACAAAATCAGCATTCTCAACACCCAGGTTCAAAAGGTCCGCAGGAGTAAGGCGATCTGCAATATCGAAAAACGCGGCCATTTGTTCAACACTGTAACCTTTGGTACGCTTCCAAATAACATGGCAAACGTAATCAACCAAGCGGGGAGCATCGAGATACTCGGCCAATTCTGCCATTGTCTTTAAGTCAGCTTTGCTACGATTCTCCCAAAACGTGATAGCACTGTCATCATCAGACGGTGGAGCTTGGCCATTGGCATTATCCGGTGGTGAGTAGGCAGGCTCGTGTTGGAACATGGTCAGAAATTCGACGGCAATTTGAAGATACTTGCCTTCGACGGCAACTAAAACGGGTTCCGATGACACTGACGCGTATTCTATAAACATTACGAAGTTATATATATAAATAAGATTAAAATATGATGAAACATACCAAATACATTGAGTAAAATTTGACATTCGCGAATAACTTCATGTCCGACGTCAAAGAATTGGTTGTCTTTCGATTTGAGGGTGACTTTGGATTCTTGGGTCGCTGGCATTTTGGGTTTTTTGAGGTAAATTAGTATATACAGTCAAAAAAGGTCGGCAATCGTGAGAGCAAGCAACACAGTAGAGAACGATGGCGAAGATGAGGCTAGCCTAGCAGGAGAGCGCTTTTCCGCTTGTGGCGCGCGACGTTATGCAAATGAGTCTATTCATCGATCGGATCGGACTAGCTACCTAAAGTTGCGCAGAGGCGTAGCATTTGAGTTAAAGGCCACGCAACAATGTGGCTAATGTACCTTAATACAGTAGCTTCAACATTCAAAAACAATCCAGAATCTACCAATTTTCAATAAAAAATATAAATTTTGACTTTATTCAGCAACACTTCACAGTAAGTTCACAATCACCAAATCGAACACTTCTCTTCTGGATTCATTGGCGACGTTTTGTCGCAATTGAATGCTTTACCAAAGTGTTTTGAGTTCCGCGCAATCATCTTCAAGCGAACATCCTGAGGCGGATGAGGATCGTTTACGTCGCCTAACCTCTGTCCATTATTACACCATTCCTGAAACAAGATAAAATCACTAAATTACATCAAAACCACAAATCTTACATGACCACCAGCAATGAAGAACATCTGTTCCAGGCTATACTTCTCGAATGATGGGAGCGCAGGTCCAACTGACCCGCCGCGGCGTTTCAGAAGCCGCTTGTAAGCGTTGTAAGTGAGCTTAAAGCCGACATTATCAGCAATGTTTTCACCCAGGCTGAGCATCCCATCGACGCCTTCGGCAGTATACTGATCCACATAGCAATTCGCCTTTTCCGTGTATTTGGTTGATGTCGCGTTGTCCCACCAATCAACCTTATCTCCGAAAGCATTGAATTTGCGGCCCTAAAAAGCGAACAGTGTAACGCGCTTCCGACACCAGAGGCGCCTCCGACATGGCCTCTGACTCCGGAGTTGAGGCCATTATCGGGATAGTGCCTCCGAGACCCCTCTCTCGCTTTCGCTTCTCGAATCAGAGGCGATTTTTGCAAAAAAGCGTTACCTTGTTATCGAAACCATGCATCATTTCATGACCGATTATAGTTCCAATAGTTGCGTAGTTGATGTAATCAGGCAATTGCGTTGAAAAATAGGGCAGTTGTATGATCCCGGATTGAATGACAAATTTGTTTTCACCAGGGTTGTAATAAGCATTTACCAATAGAATAGGCAGTCGAAAAGATATCGTATCCGGTGGTTGCGTTAGTTTTGACAACGATGAAGCAATCACTTTGCGCTCCAACCGAGCTGCAAGTTCGTAAAAGCTTTCTGACGGAGGAGACGGGGGCTGAAAGTTTGACATGTTAAGTTCCGTTTTGACGCTTATCATGTTGTTTACAAACTTACAATGTTCCAATTTTCTTCAACATAAGTGTCATTAAACAGGTTTTCCGGAAACGCGACCCTGTTTGCCATTTTATCGATTTTGAATAACGCATTCGCCTTCGTTTTATCGTCGAGCCAGCTAGCAGTTTTCAAAGCTTCTCTTAATTCTTCTTTTATCAGCTTCACCATTTTATTTATCTTAAATCATAACACATTATTTTGAAAATTGCAAAAACATACCAACCTTTTGGACAGTTTCGCGATCCATGTGTTTTTCAACATACATCTGCGAAACAGGGTAAACTAGCAAATTACCGTACATCAAATAAAAGCAATTAACTTCACGCGTCGGGACCGCTTTGTTCAACAGGGTTATGGGTAGGCCCAACAGATACTGTAGAACCAAAAAACTAGCATAATTAGCAATCTTTCGTTTGTTTTTAGGTCGAAAAATTTGATGAAACTGTCGAAAATAATCTGCAGATTCAAAAGCAACAATAGTTTCGGGATCAAATGGAGCGACACCATCGTAAAGTCGTTTGAAATATTTTTCAAAATCAAACTAAAACCGGTTACTGATACATGCCACAAATTTAAAAGAAACTTACGTGCGGAAATTCCTTCTTGTACTTAGACAAAGGTCCGTAAAACATCTTACTTTTTGAAGTGGTATTATACAATACTTTGTTTGTTCTATGAAAAGTTAGAGTGTTGAATAGTTCGGTTTTGAAAGAGTCGGCCTTCGGCTTCGGATTAAATCGCGATCCATGAATAGACAAGTCTTTCAAATGAGTAATGTTCAATTCAGTCTGCGATGGTATTACGTAAATCACGTTAGCTTTAGTAGTTTTGTTAATTTGGACATTCTTAATGATAGTGTAGAAAAAGAAGTCCACTCGATACTTTCGATGAATGTTAGCAATGTACTCCTCGAAAGATTCGTCGAATTCGGTCCAATCATTAGTGCCGGCTGTGAGGGCGGGCCATCCACCGATTTCATCCAACAGGACCCGCAAATCTGGATAAACATCTCTATCCGTGTCGAGACATTTCTCGTAAAACGATCGAGCAAGGTTGTACCATGGTTTTTCGTTCGGTGCCGGAGGCGATTTCATCATTCTTCGCAGTTTTCTGTGAAGAGTCAGCATTGCTTCATTAGCATAATTGCTGTCGTCGTTGTTTATTTTAAAATTGCCGCAAACATGGGCTGCAAAGTCGTCGCAGGGGCTGACCTAAAACGAGTACTGTAATCGCTGTAAAGATTAAAAAAAAAACTGTTCAACCTTATCGTTACGATCTTGAATAAGCATGGCAGCTAGTTTTACACAATCTTTGTTCATGCAGACCCGATTGCCAAACTCTTTAGCTTCAGGGTTTTCGATACTTTCGTAGACGTCGTGAGCGAAGGCGGTTTGACTGGTCAGGAAATTAGCCAACAACAGAGTAAGCAAAACGCTCAGCCATTTTACCGGTCTATTCACCATTTCATGCGTCTCGTGGCGACTGACCGGTCTTCGGGACTGATGAAAGGGCGTACGGTACCATTCCAATCGACTGTTAATGTAAATTTTTTTGTGGTTAATTGTATGTAGAATAAAACTATTAACAAGCTTTTTATCTCAATTGTGTTGATTGATTGTTGGATCACTTCCTTCCTCGAGTTCGAGCATCTTTACCTTCAGTTTATTCTACAGCGAGTTTTAAGTGCGATTCAGCGATGAATAATCATGTTGAGGAAAACGATAAAAGGATTTTTGTCTGTACTTACAGTCTCTAATTGGGAATCACGGCCTTACAAACGGCAGTGATAGTTGTTAGTTGGTGATTTCGAACGGCATGCATACGGTTTTTGTTAAGGTTGTACTAGTTGCCGTCCATTGAAAAGTCATGATCGGCCGTTGCAGTCATCCAAAGTGGAACAATGGCTACATTGGACAATAGCCGATCAAAACGCAACTCTAAAAAGGGAATTACGGCCTTACAAAGCGACGGATTTGTCCGTGATTTTGAAACGCGTACAGGCATTCATGACTTCCAACGCGAAAGTCGAGTTTCAGTGGACAGATCTGGCTCTGAACGCAACATTATTAGACCAGTACGGCCGTACAATACGAGAGATTTGTTAGTGATTGCGAACGACAAGCGTACGTTTTTTGCTCAAGTCGCATTACCTGCCGGCCATTGAAAAGGCATGGATCGGCCGCTGCAAAGCCATTCAAAGCGGGACGATCGCTTCATTAAACAACCGCGGCTCGAAACCCACCTCTAACGAGGGAAACACGGCTTTACTAAACGATGAATTTGTTGATGATTTTAAAAAGTGTGCGTACGTTTATGGCACTTTCCACGTCATCACTTGTCCACTGAAAAGCGCAGAATCAAAACAAAACTGCTCAGGTACTGATACCTAGCCATTTCCAAGTACATGTAAACTTCTATGAACTCGATTTTTGTACAAGACCTGACTACTGCTATCTCAATGCGGTCAATCTGTCTTCACAAAACGAAGTTTCAAAACACGGCGAGACTAGGCAAATACCATCAGCGACAGCATCAGCGATAGATGCTTGGAAGCACCTTTGGTCAGACGCGCACCATTAAGGCTATAATGCGGACACCAACAGTAACTTTAGTTGCTGATTAGATAGTTAAAACTTGTTTTTTTAGCTTTATGTTGTTATCAGTCATATGCAGTTTGGCATCTGCTGTTGATGCGTCCTGAAAACTGCGCAGAAACCGAGGTAACGAAGTGAAACATGTGTATTACATAAATGAGTTGTTATTGATGGTGGACAAACAAAACTATGTATTAATGCAAAGTCGACTTCAACAATCAAAAATAACCATAATCGTATTTCATTGATCATTACTGCCGTTTACTGCGTCTAACAGATCTTTTTGTAACTTGGTTTCCATTGACGTCCCATTTCCAAAATCAGATTCGGTATGATGCCGTCATCCCGTTAGCGAGAACCCTACTTCTCAAAATTTGGCGTCATCTGATGACGTTTCTTTCCTGCAAACAGTCTTTCAAGCGACTTCTTTCTGGACAGCACGGCTTGAACTTCATAGCCAATGACGCTAGTTCGCGTTTAATGTCGATGACGGTGCTCGAAAAGATCGTCGGAAAATGAAAATGGATTATCAAAAGTGCAACAGCACCGAAACAGACCTTCATGATCAGATTTGTTCGTTTTGCAAAAGCTCAGGGACAAATTAAAACATTGATGAAACTGTGGTTGTGGAAAATTTGATGGCAATTATCGACCATTGTGATGCCTAATTTGGACTGGCCGGCCTTCTGAAGGCAATCAATGTCACTAACGACTGTTAACCACCACTGTCGACAATGCGTCGAGCATCGGCAGACATGTAGGAAACGGAGATTCTTCATCAAAAACAACCAAATAAACGCGTGCATCACGACGACGAAGTTGCACCGTGACTGGACCCACTTATTAGTCACTTTTTCAACACCTATGAAGGAACTTCTGCTGAAAATTTAGACGAATCTCTATTTGTTCCAAAAATTTATTCTGAATTTTCGCTTTATATTGATCGGAAGACCGTTGCTGCTCAAATCCCTGTGTTTCCAAATTGAGTACAAAAAGAATGAAGTCCTGACCTGCCTGAAAATACAGCCGAAAAGTCGACTAATTTCGAAGTGCCTTTGCTCCGAAAAAGTTTCATTTTCTCAAAAAAGCTAACATTGAAGATGCTAATATGTGAAAACAGGTGTGGGTATTAAGAACGGCGTAATAGTTGGCAAAAAGCACTGCCGTTTTACCCTCGTAATCAGAGCTTATAAGTCGCGCGGCGACCGGATAGACCGAGAAAGGGTACGGTACCTTATAACCGGCTGTTTATGCTGATACACTTTTTTAATGTTAAATAAGTTACTAACTGCTTGAATTATTGCAATTGGTTTTTTACATATATGTTTTCAATAGCATTATAAATTATATTTAAAAACAGTTTCTTTATAACAGTTTCTTTAAAGAAGTTGTTTGTAAATAAAATAGGGCATAAGAAAACGCGCACCACCGTATCGGTCCGTCCCCTTCTGAAATGTGGGCGTTAAATTGAACGTCTGATTAATTAGTTTTTTTATTGAACTGTCGCATGTAATGCTTTAGTTTTGATAATGTAGCAGTTTAAAATAAGCCATACAGATAACCTTTGCGATTGCCATTGGAAACGGTTGAAACGTGACTGTGCAATTGCCACCTGTGTGCACCGTAAACAATTGGGTGGTCGATTCAAAAAAAAAGAGACACAATGCCAAGACGTTTCTGACGTTTCCGTCGTCATCAACCTTATCCGTCTTATATATACTCCATACCTTCATTATCATCATGAAGCTCAAAGAACGAATCCTCGCGGGAATCTGTATCTTCTTTTTCGACGCCATTGTGTTTGCGCTAGGCTTTGGTGCATCGCGAGGACGACATCAGATGCGTGAAAAAGGTGTAATTTCGGAGCTGTATGCGGAACGAGCCGCCGAGTTCTTGCGAATCGTCGTGCTGGTTTGCTGTAGCTTCGAGCAGATTTTGGTGGTGAAGTATTTTGGTTACTTCGGGTTCTTCGTGGTCCAGATTGTGGTTCTGATTGGAGTGACTATGATCACGCCAACGGCCAATGGTAACTTAGTTTCAAGTATTGTTCGGTTCGTCGACACCAAGTAAGTGCATTAGTCATTACAATTATATATAAAAATGAAACATAAAGTTAACATGTATGTTTACAGACTCGTCGACATGGTCATCATCCACGTTTGCGCACCTTTTCTGGGGTTGGGACTATCTAAGCTTCTCTGGAGTCTCAGCTCATCGATGTCCCTCGACCACAAGCTACTGTTCAAACAGTGCGAGTTCAAGGGCGTAAATGAACCGTTTCCGACTCTGTTTTTCGAAATCTCGACAAGCTTGCTTCTTTCCATTGCATCTGCGATGATCCCCAAGCAGCCTCTGTCCATCCCCGAACGCAGTTTGACCGGTAACAGCACTGTCGATGCCATTTTGCGTCACCCGTTCAAGTACGTGTTGCCGATTGTCACAGCCGTTCTGACAACAATCGGTATGATTAAGAGATTTTAGATACATAAGACAGTTATTTTTTACAGAACTGATTGCCATTGGATACACCACGCTTAATGTGAGTGTCACATTGGGAAGGCACGTCACATGTAACGGGTTTGATGGCTGGGCCTTTGGCGTTCATGTCTTTGCTCCCCTTATCGGTGGCTTTTTCGGCAGTTATATTGGGCATTTTTTTGCCAAAAGCCTTGGGCTGAGGTTTGAATTACACCATACATTTTATATAATTTAATAATACATATTAAGTCCGCAACACTAAGGACATGCTCAAGGCGACCGGCTTCATCCTTCAATTCCATGCTCCCCACGCCTACCAATTCAAGCCCGCCTACACCTATCCCGAAGAGCTTTACCAATGGCATTCCTGGCTTTCAAAACAACACCAATTCGATCGTCAACTCGAATCCTCGAGGGGTCTTTACTTGGAAAGACTTTTCGGACGCATTGGTTGAGCTTATAGTCCAGATTCACTCAGTTGTTGTATTACATTTCGCAAGGATGCCATTGATAAGGTAAGTTACTGCTTTTCAAGCATACTTTATTTGTTTTTATGCTTATGGTATCATTATTAGCTCTCTCACTCGTCTCTACAAGCATTGCGTGCCCATTACCGTAACCAAATGCTACCTCCAAGCCGTGCTCGAATGCATCCACACAGCCAGTGCCAAGTTCCAAATCCATCGTAAACACAGTGTTCGTGAATTTGGTGCTGACGTGTTCAACCAAGTCCAAGCTAAATTCTGGGTCGCCAGCGGGGCCGTGAATGGCTGTCGACACCAGTTTCCGTCCAAACCGGTAACTCCATTCTTTGAGTGCGTGCTTCGTGGCCAATACAGATGCAAGAATGAGGATTGTCGTGCCGAGAAAGTCGTCAAACAGCAAAACGACTTTGAAATTGCTGATAATTTGGAAGATTCACTTGTCAAAGAAGCCGTGGATTGTGTTTGCGAGGCTTGCAGTGAGAAAAAGGCAACGATGAAGCCTGCGTGAGTTGACTTTTTTGACGTTTTCGATGGATTTTTGATTGTTGTTTTTCAGTATTTTGGTTTCCGTCGATATCATGTCCATCAACCTCAGCGATGCCACGAAACTGGGTTTCAAGAAAAAGATCAACTTCTGCTGTGACGACGCAGTCGAACAACTCGTGATTCAGGACACCATGCGTCAAAGCTCCTGCAAAATACCGCATTATCCGTTGCAAATCTGCCATGTCTGGGCCAATGACAAGATCGACAACATGGCCAACTTTATTAGCGCCCGGAATTACTGTAACAATGAGATCAACCTCCCAGAAACTGCCCTTATCTCCGTTTCCAAGAAGGACAAGGTACAACCGATGCAAAACACCATCAATGATGTTGCCAATGATAACAACAAATTTTACTATGACACCGACGAGGGTGCATTCTACAGCAGCGAATCTTCTGGCTTTTTCGAGTGCTCCAGTATCCTCTACGATGAAACGAAAGCTCGTGATACTGGCGTCAAAGCTGAAGTCGTGGTTTCTGCCGCTTTCGAGATTCTGGCCAATGGTCCTGAAGCGTTTGGCGATACTACGATGACTTCTGATGCCGCTGTAGTCGACGTTGTTTTTGAATCCGACTCCTTGGCAGACTACGGCTTCGACAACTGCGACGAATATGGTGAAGCCAATAGTGATAATGCCCACGCTCAGCTGCTTATTGATAAAAATGTTGTCAACTCTTGCGCTGCCGTCGAAGATGTAGCCGATGAAGCCAATCTCCATTTTGAAATTGACAATGATTCCGATCTTATCAGGCAAAAATGGTTGGTCGTCTTCAATGTTCGTTCCTTCGATGAATTGTTTGTCCTGCCGCCGTTCTACATCAATCGCAGTATCTTCAAAGATAAGAAGGCCCACTTCATTGATTGCCGATGTAAGAGTTACTTCAAGTTTTCGTTAACAATTGATAAACTCATGGTTTCAGCACAACTCATCTCTTGCCTCGAGCCGTATGTCGATATCTTTGCATCTGAATCATGGTCCGTCGACAAGTTCCTGTTTCTTCGATACGTTCTTTCATACAGACGCAAAAGCATTAACAACACATTGCAATCGTGTGATTCGAACTTTGACAAGTTTGCCGCTGACTTGGATGCCATGGATACGAAGCCATATAAAGCTCTCTACAAAGCCGACATCGAAGCCAATGTTCACTTTAAGTTTGACGACGTCATCTCTGAAGCTGAATTCTGCCAATATTTTGCTTCCCACGTTGAACCCCAGCACCCTGATGCCGTTGAAGTCAAGAGCAAGGTTTTTGACAATGTATCTATCGTTGAACCCGCTAACTACTTTGTCTCCGAAGATGGTTTCAACGCTGACCCCGAAGCCCCAATTGCTGAGACAAAAGCCAATGTTGTTTTCGACGGTGCTGTAGACGTTGATGTCATTGATGCTGATTCCGAAGACCCCTGTGGCGCCGAGATGATCGCTTCTCGTGTTCCTAACGCTAGCGATATGGATTTGGAACCCATGCCGAGTTCAGAGCTTGTGCAATCGGAAGAAACTGTCATTGTGCGCAACGAATTTTCGGGTTTCTTCGGATATTCTGATGCCCTAGATGCCGAGATCGCCGAAAATGTTGAAGACGGATTCTGCGACGCAGTCAAAGAATTGGAGCATCTTTGTTTCGGATTGGCAGACGGAGCCGTTCAGCGCCAGAACCTGTCCAAAGTGCCTCATTACCTCTTTCGGGAAGACCCCCTCCGGCACCTCTACATCTATCTGAAGATGATAATCGACAGCTGTTTCTATCCATCCAAGTTGCAAGGAACCGCGGCACAAGATATCTATTCAGTCTGGGGTGCTTCTTTTGTGAAGACCGTAAGTCGGATCATCTTTTGAGCTTCTTTTCAATGTAAATGTTTTTCCAGATAACTGATTGGCGCGCAGAGATGTTTTTCACCAAGTTCGACGATGGCTTCATACTGGTACCGGCTTCCCTGATCTACAACATGACCGAGATGATGACCGTTCGTTGTGGCATGGAGAACCCGCAGCTTCCGCATCTCGCTCTTCAGAGTTTCCAAAACTTTGTCGCTGCCGGAATGCAAGCGTTTTTGTAAGGTTCGGTTTGAATGTGCTTCTGGCGTGCGTCTCACGGGTTGCAATTCAGAGATGTTGTCTGCCACTATTCGTTATCTCGTCAAGTTTACCGGCTTTATCAACCATCCACATTATTAGGACTAATTAGGTTTTGGCACCATAATTTTGACTTTTTTTTTATTACATTTATAATTATATGACTTTATAGTCAGCCTAGAAGTAGAAGTTAGATAATTAGGTTATTTTGACATTATGATCGTTGTGTTTAAAGAGTATTAATTAAATATATTGACTGTTTTTGCACTTGAATGTCGTTTTTAGAAGTTGCGTTTTTACAACTTAAGCGGTTGGTTTGTGGAAATTAGCAATTTGAAGAAATCCGGTACTGTCGATCAACGGTTTCTTCAACTTTAACCGCATTCTAATCCACATATTTTGTCTTTCACGGGCATTTTACTGATATCGCGTTGTATTAGCACATTTGACGTAATCCGGACAGCTCAGATTTTCAAAATGTAGTTAAAACGATCATTGTTGAACAACCATCTTGTTTTTTATTAACAGTTACCATGAGAATCGGCTTAATAGGATTGTTTAATCAGGTTGTTGTTTTCATAGCAACAACGATAAAGAAATCAGTTTACGTTTCATCTGAGCTGCAAATTGGTAAAGATGTGGCGGCTAAAAGTTTGTACAATTAAAAAAAGTTTTGTATTCACGTTGCAACTTTGCTGCGTGCAAGATGCAATTTTACTGTAATCAGAAAATGCTGTTTTGACGCGTGTCATTTTCTAAACCATACATTCTTTTACTACTGCTGGTTACTCCGATGATTGTAAACTTGACTTATTCACGCTTCTGGTTTTGCTAGTGTTGCCAGGGAAGTGCTAGGTCCGGAAACCAACAAAAACCAAACTCGACAAAAATCTGTGAGCCATTTTCACGGTGTAGCAGTATTTGATTATTAAGTTTTTGTTTCGAATTTATTAATAAGGTCAATCTATTGTCACGCTTAGGACCTTTTCGAATGTAGTTATGTCTACACAAAAGCATAAAACGCCTGGGCTATGTAGGCTTGGCGAAGTAATAACAAAATAATATTGATTATTCTTTTGTCGTCCAAAGAGTGCGCAAGCGGGGTTATTGCTCGCGTCTAGCTAGTAATCCGTGTTTCGCTGCTCTTCCAGAACGGTTCATTGTCGACCACTGACATTGCTTTCTGTATTAACGTCAGCTCAATCTGTATTTACTATTTTTAATCGTTTGTTGGCCTACTTGTTTGACATCGTTTATCATGCGTTTTATTGAGTATGTAAATGATAACCTGCCGTTTTCCGACCTACCGTATGCCTTTAAACGCCGTTTAATTCATTTGGCTTCATTAGGAGATGCCGCAAAAATCAGCATTGCATGCTCAGACTTGGAGACTCTTAGCGGTCGTCGCCGTGAGTTTTATAATAAAGTATTTATCACGGATGACCAAGAGGCTTTCAATTTGGCGGAAGAACGGTCAAGCGACCCATATGACTTTTCCTGGATGAGATATCTTTCGGATGGTCCGTTGACAATTGACCCTTGTTGGCGGTCGGTGATGCTTGCCAATAATATTGTTAGCAATAATCGGTCATTTTTTGTTGGCGATACGCTTGTTGTATTTTTAACATCGGTTGAAAGCTACGATCGAGTGATACCGTTTATCACTGGAACCTATAGTAGACTTGTTTTATATGGACATGTATCGTGGACTCAAGTTGTCAAATTAATACACGGTAATGTACAACAAGTTCGCATAATGGGTGTTGTCAAAGTAGAACTCGAAAACAACGATGATGTTGTTGAATTTGTAGTTCGTTTTATTAAAGGCCTCGACAATAAGTAAGCTTGGTCTACACCGTACTTCAAATTATGTTTCAAGTTTCAGATTTTCCTTTCATAATAAGTCCTTCACTCCAGAGTTAATGGAAAAGCTAAACAAAGCATGCTCAGGTCATACAACTCACTCGTTAATCCATTGTAACAATGAAGTAGTGCATTTCGTCTACAGAAAAAGTCGCTTAACATACTATCTTGATTCATTAATGATTAACTTAGCTCATTTATGTTTTATTTTTGTTGCCCGCTATTTTTGTTTCGACTTGCTAAACGACCCCGAAGCACCAGTACAGCGTGTTTGTTTGCAATTGGTAATATTTCTGTTTTTAGGTTTATGGTTAACTTTATCTGTTTTATTGGTTATTTTAAATAGTTTTAATGCGCCCCAAATGGATATCAAAATGTACCTAAGAATGAAAACGCTATCGTGAAAGTTGCTACATCACAAGAACAAACAGTGTTGCTTCATTTTGCAAGTACTTTTTTTATAATAACGTTTGACTTGTTAATAATTTTAATAAAAAAGTTTTCTCAACTTTAATACATTAATTTACAATCATCAAGTAGAACACTTCTCTTTTGGGTTTAATGAGCGGAACAAACAAAAAAAATTTTATAATCTACCGTATTACATGTCTTACGGTGAATGCAATATGCAGTTTTGCTTTTATGTAAATTTTTAATACAGTAATTTGAATATAAACACAACTTGACTACGACCAGACAACTAATACTCATCCTTAAAATCCCCCACGTATTTGACTTCGTAGTTATGGGTGTTAAACAGCATGTTTGAATTGACTTTGCACCTTGCGACGTTGTTTCTGACCTCATTTGCTTTACAGCAACATAAGTACATTTGCCGAGAACCACTATCGACAAGGTGGCATTTGTCCTGGGCTTCTTCAACGAGGCAGATGAGCGCTTCACGATATTGTTCAAAGGCGTCTTCGCATGTCGCCACATTTTTTTCAGCGTTGCCGACGCACGATGCCATAACCTGAAACTTTTAACGGTAACTTTTGTATTGATAAGCAACTTTAATTTGCTTACAGCATCATTGGTACCATTCAGCCTATTAAGGTGGAAGCAACCATAGCCTCCCGGATGGCATCGTCGTGATATATCACGACGATAAGGTATACCTTGCCCACATAGCCGATATGGCTCTGTTGGCACTTGTCGGCGTACTCGTATCAGAATAATAACATCGAACAAGTATCACTAAAGTTGTTGTTTCTGAGCATTCTGGTTTTACTTTTTTTTTAATCGGAAACACTTTTTAACAGCGGTGGTAACAGCGGTGGTCCGTTCAATAACAAGTCAAAATCAAGTTGCTTCCAAGTCTCCATCGGTGTTGCTGTCGCCGGGGATTGTGGCAAACGCCTAGTCACGGTGTGTTTTGAAACTGTATTTTGTGAAAAGAGATTGACCGCATTGAGATGGCAGTAGTCAGGTTTTGTATAAATCATAGAAGTTTACATCTACCTTGAACTAGATAGCAATCAGTACCCGAACAGTTTCGTTTGATGTTGCGCGTTTCTATGGACGGGTGATGGCGCGGCACGTGCCATAAACGTACGCACACTTTTCAAAATCATCAACAAAGCCATCGTTATGTAAGGCCGTGTTTCCCTTTTTGGCATTGTGTTTTTGGGCCGAGGATAGCCTTTGAAGCGTTGGTTTTGCCCGGCCGTGCAGTTTTGGTTGATGTTGCGCATGTCAGTGGACGAGTGATGGCACGGCACGTGCTCAAAACGTACGCACGCTTTTCAAAATTACGAACAAATCCATCGTTTGGTAAGGCCGTATTTCGCACGTTGAAGATGTTTTTCGAGCCGCGGTTGTCCAATGAAACGATCGTTCCGCTTTGGATGACTTTGCAACGGCCGATCTATGCCTTTTCAATGGACAGCAGGTAATATGACCTGAGCAAAAAACGTGCGCACGCCGTTCGAAATCATCAACTAATCCTCGTATTGTACGGCCGTGTTTTTCTAATTAGTCTGCGTTCAGAGCCGGATCTGTCCACTGAAACATAACTTTCGCTTTGAAAGTCATCAATGCGGGGGCTGCAAAGTCACACCTTTTGTAAGTTCGTGTTTCCCGATGGCTGTCTGGCCGTGTTTCTCTAATCATCCTGAGATTTGAGCCATCTGTCCACTGAAGCATTACTTTCGTTTTGAAAGTCATCAATGAGGGGGTCGGTAAAGACAGCTATGGATAACTAGCTCAGATGCCGTGCCAACTTTTCATGAATGCTGCCGAGTATGTATTGATGTATATGTCTTTGTTCGAGCACCGATCGTTATGTTTCCCAATACTTATGAACTCCAATTTTATTCAAAAACAATTACAACGCGGTCAACCTCCATTCAATCACAAAACTCCAGTTTCAAAACACGCTGAAACCAATTACAAGTGAGCGATTGATATAAGAGTCAGAAAGACATACATTTACTCCACGACGGTTTCTTTTTGGAATGACCTCTACACAGGGATGCGAAATCTCCCGGGAGAAAATATTTTTGGGAGATTCTCCGGAGATTTCTCCCGGGAGCTCCCGGGAGATTTCTCCCAAATAAATTTTTTTGAAAAATTGATTGCTTATGCAAACGCAATGCTGAAAATAGTAATTGCTTCTGTTTTAAAATGCTTTTTAACGAAGAAAGTATCTTTTACAAAATTTTTGTTTTATCCACGTTTTTTAAAATTTTCTTCAGTTTGATTGCGAAATCTCCGGAGATTTTTTAAAAGTTGGGAGAATTCTCCGGAGAATTCTCCGGAGATTTCTCCCGGGAGCTCCCGGGAGAAATTTCGCTTCGCATCCCTGCCTCTACATCTTCGTGTCCAAGGTCACAACATAAAGCATGGCCAAGTATAACACCAGAATTTCGACAGTTTTGACGTCTTGGTTTTCGATCATAGACAAATCCGGGTTCACTTGGAGCAGCAGCCAGTAGAACTTGCTCATCTGTCTTCCAAGTCGAGATGTTTTTTATGTAACAAGCTGTTTTTCTCCTTCAAAGTAGAGTTCTCGATCTCGAAAACGGATGGTTGGTGAAATTGGGAGTCGGTGGCGATGGCAATGTCTCTGTCTGGGTCTTCTCTACCTTCAGCGACTTTTTCGAATCATGCTTGCTGTTTCGTTTCCTCGACTGATCGACACTAGCGTCCTTCGTTGGCTCCGTCGACTCGGCTGCGGGCGTCGCCTTCGGAGTTTCGGCCTTCCGTTTACTCTTGGCACCCTTGACATTCTTCTGCGGTTGTTCAACGGGCTCGGTGGTTGATTGCTTCAGCTGAGGTCCGACTTGTGCTATCGAGGCAACGGTTTCAGCTGCAGGTGGCGTTGTCGGTTTTGGCTGGGACATCATTCGGTGTAGGCGATGGCTGAATAGGTGTTTGAGGCGTATTCGTCCTTTGTTTCGGTATAGCCTGTGGCGTCAACTTGGTGGCCGAAGATCGAGCCGAGGTTCCAGTAACATTTGGCTTCTGGACAACGATTTCAAGAGGCGTGGTCGGCTTTTTGTTCTTGTTTCGCCGGTACAGACAAATGCCGACGGTCGCACCGATGCCAATGATGCTAAAAATGTTAAGATTTAACGTTAACAAGTAAACGGGAAGCAGGGGAAATTGCAAACTTACAAAAGTATCAGCCCGACAACACCAACGATGATTCTAACGGTGGTGTTTTTTGACTCCTTTTTGACACTCGTTTCTTTTTCTATCGTAGCCTTCTGGAGAGTTGCACATCTGGCGTAATGTGATTTCGTTACGGTAATGTAGTGGTCTTCAATGAATTCGCCATCTTCCCATGTTCGTAAAATGGAATCGAAAAGTTGGTTTCGCTGATTAACGGTTATTAGCACTTTTTCATTTGCTAAAACAAACACTGGTTGCATTGCTTCGACCCTTTTGATCAAGTTTTACCTTGAATTTGAATTGTTGAACCAGTGGAACCGGAAGGACGTGATCTGTAGGGCTCATCTGGCGAAGATTCGAAACAAATCTGTAGATCGCCCGTTTTGCTTGTAGAGTTGTCTACGAAGATAACGAGTTCATCAAATGAGATCCGTTTGATACGATCCTTTTTGAGATCGCTAAAAAGAAACCTCTCATAATACGAACAATAAAGGCTGTCATACTTACACTTTGTCCCGAACGTTGTAAACAGTCAAACAAAGCATGAACAGAATAAGGGTGGAATACGGTAGTGAAATCGTCTAACTGTGTCGGCTACTGTTTTTATTTATAGTTTTCGATATTAAATAAAATCATGCAAATTGTTATTCAGTTTTCAGTTTAAAGGCAATCGGCAGTAATGTTAACAATGGAGATTTTGTGACGAGAACGTTCATGGATCTTGGAATCGATTCACTCTGCCTTCTTATCGAAACAATTATAATTATACATTATAATTTTTGAATTTTGATTGCGATCATTTTAGATTACGACTTGGGTCCATCGTGCCTACACTGGCGTTGAAAGCATTGTCCATTGGGACAATTAGAACAACGTCGTGATGGCATCTGATGCACAGTTGAAGTCGTTGGATCAAAGTTCTGTATTGTGATGGATACCGCTATTTGTAGATGAGACGATACCCTCAAACGTGAGTAATAAAACCTCAGTTTTATTATAACGGATAAAAGCATACGAAAAATGGTCGCAGTAACAGAACTCAAGGGGACGGAGTTACATAAAAGCATCGGTACGATTACGATAAAGCACTGGGGACAAATATAACGACAAAATACATGGACAAGTAAAGCAAGGTGGCAATGTCGACGGGGGGCTGATTGTGCTAGGTTGCTCTAACGGGATTCTCAAACTTCTCAAAAACTCAAACTTTTCAAAACCCAAACTATCCTGCCAACTGGCTATCGTCTCCTCTGAACACGCAGTGTTGGGGCCCCAGTTTATTGCGTTCACATTTGCTTATATATAACACATGGCAATGTCGACGGGGGGCTGGAAATATCGGCGATACCGACGCCGACACTCCCGCCGGAGGACGGCGAGAGTGAGCAGAAGGAGGACGTCACCGAGCAGAAGATGCAGCTGGTGGATTGCGCGTTGTCAAAGCTGTGACCAGTTGTTGTACAGATATCAAAATCACAGCCTTTTGTGCTGCTGTAAGCTCGTCAAATTATCTGCTAGCCCATCCAATGAACCTCACTTTTAAGATGTCTATTTTCGTTGCTTCTGATACATCACCTCCCACGCGACGTCGATCATATCCCTGAATCGCTGCGACCAATTCGTGAAAGGGCGAATAAGAAACGTCAGAAGGCAAACCACAAGCTGCTACCAGATTCGTAATACTGCATGAACTTTAATTAAAGACAAAAATTCCAAATATGCTGATCAAATCTAGAAAACACTTAGCACAAAATAATCCTTTAAGTTTTTTTCTCACATCTACGCTCAGAGGCGGCGGATTAAACCGCGGGTTGAGAGCCGCTTTTAATGGCAGTGCAAAGATGTGGCGAAGTGATCGCGACGATGATAAACCGCCGTCGGCGTAAATCGTGAAAACATCACCACGTTAAGCAAATCATCTAAACTAAAATAAAAAAGAATATTATTGTTTCCCACTTACTTTAATGTGTTTTGATTACTTACAAAGATTTGTATTTTTAATGGCTGGCAATCAGTGTCCGAACCGTTTCGTTTGGTTTTCAGTGGACGAGTGATAGCGCGGCGTGTGCCATAAACGTACGCACACTTTTCAAAATCATCAACAAATCCATCGTTTTGTAAGGCAGTGTTTCGCTCTTTGGCATTGTGTTTTGGGCCGAGAATGACCATTGAAGCGTTTGTTTTGCCCGGCCGTGCAGTTTTGGTTGATGTTGCGCATGTCAATGGACGAGTGTTGGCCCAGCACGTGCGCAAAATGTACGCACGTCTGTCGAAATCACGAACAAATCCATCGTTTCGTAGGGCCGTATTTCCCTCTTTGAAGTTGTGTTACAAGCCGCGTATTGAAGCGATCGTTCCGCTTTGGATGACTTTGAAACGGCCGATCCATGCCTTTTCAATGGCCGGCAAGTAGTATGACCCAAGCAAAAAAGGTACGCACGCCGTTCGAAATCATCAACTAATCCCTCGTATTGTACGGCCGTGTTCCTCTAATCATCCTGAGATTTGAGCCATATCTGTCCAATGAAGCATAACTTTCGTTTTAAAAATTATCAATGCGGGGGCTGCAAATTCATGTCTTTTTCCCAGTTTTGATCTGCGCATGGCTGACGGCGGTTATCGATGGGGTCGAGAAAGTGCTAAAAGGGTGTCTTTAGAAATGCCGCTAAGATATTCATTAGATTCACAAATGAATCGTGCCAAAATTTGTGAAAAGCCAATCGGAATCGGCGTTTTGACCCTTATTTCCTTCGGAAGACCATCAGTTATGTCCCAGTATAGTTTGATTCACATAAGGAACTTGTGTCAGTTTAATTTCAATCATATAGTTACACCATTTTGGTTCCTAACTCACGTGGAATGCAATAATCATCATTAAAATAGATTTTTGGAAGAGTTTTTTAATGGAAATTTGTATGACGCACTGTTTGTTTTGCCTAATTTAATTAAAGTTCAGAGTGTAATATTTTTAACTTCATACAAAACATGAATCATTTTCATACATTATGCACCTTGTGACAACCTCAAATGCAAGCTTTAACCATTGAACTTTGATCTACCAAGTTTATAAAAGAAACAATGATGCAATGAGAAACGTGAAATTTTAGTCATGTTGGCTATTACTGTTTTCTCGCTACTTGTTTCTACCGGTTTTGCGGTTTCGGATGAATCTACCGAGCTGAAATGCAAGTTCAACATATCCGATTCGACAGTTCAACCATGTAAACTGCTTGCACAATGTACAAGCGAAACGAACTCCTCCGCAAAGTAAGTATTGTCTTTGTTTTTGAAAACTAAAGAGTAGTTTGCAGATCCATTTGTGACAGCACCGTCATGTTAGCTGAAAAAGATGTAGATGGAAGTTTCATTGTGAAAGGATTCGGTGTCGCCATTGGCCCCCAACACATTCTAACCAGCATTGAAGCTAAGCTTAATAACGAGTACGAAAATCTGTATGTTATCACAGAAGGGACGAATGTTCATGAAGTAAAAGAGAAGCAAAGGTCAGTCAGTATTGCATCAATATAATTTATGTTTGTAAAAAACATTTTTTTAAGTTCGGCCTTATTCGGTTTATCTAAATACAACACGAAACAATGGGCGGACTTTGTTTTGATTGAAGTTGCGGACTCAACACCTCTCAAATTCGTGGCACCAATGGAAGTCGCTGCTTATGAACCGGAGCTTCCATTCAACCCGGTCACGTTTGTCGGCGATGATTCAACTATAAAAATCACTGCTGATGGTGAACTTAAATTTCACAGCGATAGATATTGCAAACAAGTCTTTTATAACGACCTCTTTGAGTTCAACGGGCAATACGTTACATGTGGCACTGACAGAACTTCCAAATTCAGCAACGTTTTATCTGGAGCACCTGTGGCGATCAAGGAAAACGGCAAAGACAACTACGTACTCATCGGTCTTCGCACACTGACGGCACTCCATCCATTGCACAACAAAAACTTTCTGATAACCAAAATTGGACCAAATTGCGATTGGTTGAACTCGGTTAGTCGTGGTGCCATTGTTTGTGTCGACAGGGACGAGTAAACGGTGATTTTTAAACATAATTTTACAGTTTATACGCTTTTTACAAATGAAGTCGTTTGAATTGTGAAAAATAAAGCATGGAAATAACAGCATCAATCTCTACGCACTGACGTGTTGAAATGTTGCAAATTATTCCCCCGGGGCGAAGAAACAGAACTTTAAAAGGAGTGATAACATGACAAAAGATGATAAACTTCTTTCAGCTCTTTAAACTTGGCATTTGTGTTCCTTTTGTTTTAACTGTTCAACAATTGCAAAAATTCATCGATACAATACTTGATTCATGTTATTCCGCCATGTTGTCCCTATTTTCTTTAATACTGCATTGTAACTTTGACCCCAACAAAAAAGACTCAAATGTGTCCTCCTTCCACCGGAAATACGCCGCCCTCACTCACGCTGACTTGGTTGATACCGCCTTCCGCCCAAAAATGACAATGGAATTTGCCCTTTTTGAGTCACTCCGCCCTGATCGTGGTTTCCGGTCCGGATTTTGTCACGGATAATTGTCGCCCTCGGGCCCGGAGCTGCAATGAAATCGTTTTTCCAGGCTTCATTGTCACAGTTTTCGACACTGAAATCGGTCCTTTTTGCATAAGCAGCTGCTAAAAAGCATTCAATGCGGAGGGCCCCGTGCCACCGGAAGATGCCTTTCAGCGAGTGTCTCCATGGCCTCCGGAAAGTCCTTAGAATAGGCGCCTCTGGTGAGGAAAGTAACGAAAATAAGGGCACCATGATGCGACGACGGCGACATTAGTAAAATTGTTTTTATTTGTTGTTTTGATGAGTTTAGTTAGAGAAAGGCGTCGAATGCATGTCGAATTGATGGAAGCTTTGTTTTTTTGGAATTTGGTTAGAAGGTTTCGGACGGGTTTGGCATTGGCTTTTGACCGACCGGGCGAGTTGGTGGAATTGTCCGGGAATGGGTTTCATGGCCGATGACAAAATGCGCGTTAAATTGTTTTATGACCCTCTTTTTTGGCAGGAACATTGTCATATTTGGTGCCATTGCCGGCCTGGCGATGGACGGCAAAAGGTTGTTTTGCGTTCGACCGGAAGATTCATTGTTACTCGACGGAAGTCCTTCAAACTGTCCAACTTGGAGGGGGAATCGCTTTCCTTTGAGAGAATCTGGCGTTTCTATGGTGTCCACCAACTTGAATTTGTTTCATCTAGTCGACAAATTTCATTCATTGCTTCGGGCCTTGTTTTAATGAAACCCTCAAGGGACCGTGATGCCCGCATTTGACCTCTTCGCTTGCCCCTTGAAACAATGAAAATTGAAAGTAATCATGTTGCATTCGATGCCCAGAAGTTTCTGTCATTTGTACTTTCGAGACTATACATACCCCTCGGCCGGATTATCATAAACTGTCAAAGCAAATTTGTTTCAGATGTTGCTTCCGCCACAACAACCCCTGTCTCGGAAGCGCCAGTCGACTGGCTTTGTTCTTGAATGCTCCACGGCATCAATCGGGTATTACGTAGCGACGTCCTTGGCCTGGCTCATCTTCGTCGTCACATTGCCATTTTCGCTCTTTTTCTGCATCAAAATCGTGCACGAGTACAAGCGCATGGTGGTGTTCCGTCTTGGAAGGTTACTCAACAATGCGCCACTGGGCCCTGGGGTTATCATCATTCTGCCATGCATCGATGCCCACACTGTGGTTGACTTGAGGACAATGTCCTACGATGTGCCATCGCAGGAAATGTTGACAAAGGACAGTGTGACGGTGTCGGTTGATGCGGCGGTGTACTTTAGGACGAGGTTAGATGCTGTTTTTGAGCTATCTTAACTTTATAAAAGCTTCTTTTAGTGATCCTGTAGCCACCATAGCCGCAGCAGTGGATTCATATCTCAGCACGAAACAACTTGCTCAAACAACCCTCCGAAATGTGCTCGGCACAAAATCCTTATCAGAAATCATGTCAGCCAGGGAGGAGATAGCCCTCCAGGCACAGGAGATCCTTGACCCAACGGCAGCGCGATGGGGGATCAAAGTTGAGCGTGTCGAAGTCAAAGATATAAGACTGCCACGTGAACTTTGTCGGGTCCTCGCACGGGAAGCTGAAGCCGCTAGAGAAGCCGATGCCAAGATCGTCTCCGCGACAGGAGAACTCAACGTAATCCATTTCACCCACCCTTTCCCAACATCTGAAAATCAAACATTTTAGGCATCAATAGCCCTACGCCGAGCCGCAGACACAATATCAGACTCACCCATCGCAATACAACTCCGATATCTGCAGACGCTAGCACGGATTTCCACCACACATAATCACACTATCGTCGTTCCGATACCGATGGAATTGATACAGGCTGCCATGAAGCACATGAACAAACCCAAAGAAGATGGCGAGCAACCGGAGCCTTCAGAGCCTTCATCGAGCAATGTTGAATAGCAGGACTATGTAAAACAGTTTGTATGTAAATTTATTGGAAATGGTTGTTAAATAAATTTGCCGTTTTGTATTAACTTGAGTTAGTTTTCAAAAACTGTATGGCCAAATTTTTGCAAAAGTGTATTTCACCCGGCAATGGATACTCCCCGGAACTCTGTTCACATTGAAACAGACTTGGAACGCATCGAAATTACTGCACGTGAAGAATTTGTGATTATGACGATGTTGCTGTTTGAGTTTGCTTTTGTATTGTTGGCTATGACTTGTCATTACACGTTTGCCGATTGGAAAGCTTGGATGAAACTCGGTCAGATGTAAGTTGTACATCTGCTTATGACAGGTGCGCTATGATTGTTTGATTTCAGTGATGGAATTCGATCGCTTGGTTAGTATTGAAATGTAACCGGTCAAAACGCGATAATTCATCGTTTAAAAATAACTTTATTTAAAAAAAAATCAATCTCAATCTCAAAATAAACTTATTATTATTACCATCTCAAAATGCATTTCAATAATCACCGTATTTACATCAAAGACTGAGCGGGTATTGTTCAAATGCGTAGGAAGCAAGCTAGCTTGATTTAGGATCCGCCTTTGACGGCACTCCAATAAAATCCGACGCAAATGTTCGAATGATAATCGGAAGCAGGAAGACGCCGTGGAAAAGCCCAGTTGCCACGACGAGGATGTTCGTTCTTGCAAACATTCGGACCACATTCGATGGAACTAACATCATGACAGCGATAGCAAGCAATGTCGATGTGCCAGCTTGGACGACAGGCCAGCCGATGGCACCCAGAGCGTCGCTGATTCGCTCATCCGGATCGGTGAAGGGTGATCGGTAGATTCGGTAGCCGACGTGGGTGGCGAAGTCGATGCAGAGACCGATGGACATCTGAAAGGGGGTGGCTTATTGGGAAAAATAGAGGGGTTTGGTTACCAAAATGTTGACAACAGTAGTCGGATCAAGGTCGGCGCCCCAGAGGGAGAGGTATCCAGCGACGCCAATGTCCATGGAAACGAGGATGAACACAACCCAGAAGACGATCTGGCTGTTTGCGATGAAAAGCACACAGACGATAATCATAGCAATGATAGCTGTTCCGAGAGATGACAAAGTTGTGCTTTTCAATTCAAGCGTTTGATCACTAAAGAAGTTGTTTTCATCGAAGACAAGGGCTTGGAATTAGGGATATCGGATGGTTATGTTTCTCCATTGAAGCAATAGCGCTGTTCGGGCGTTCCAGTCTTTGATTTTAAAGGCAGTTGTGAAGAAGAACTTGTTGACGTACTGTTTTCCTGGCTGAATTTTGACTTTTTAGCAACTCTAGCTTACAAAAAAGGAGTAAACTTACTCGATTCGGGTTGTCTTCCCATTTCATAAACGACCCCCATTGCTTATTGAAAGAAATCTTTAAAAACGACTGAAGGGTGTCATAGAATTGGTCGTCTTCTGCCGCGAAATACTGTCGATAGTTGTTAAACTCTCTGAGCCAGACGGAAGTTGAGTTGAAGCCCATTGAATATGGTGTGCTTTCGAGGTCTTCGATTAGTTTTATTACTGTCACGACCTGCAATCAGTTGATGATCAACGTCATTTAGTAAATACCAGACAATCTGATCCAGGTGGCTATTAAAATCAGATGCCTTGTTGGCGTCAACACGGCCAATGATCGTTTGGCTCCAAATTTTGTCTTTTACCGTACTCAAATAGTAAGCCAACGACGAGTCGTCGAGCAATAACTCATAGGGTGCCGCATAGTTATCAAGTAGATAGTTTGTTGGAGAAACAGAATCAATTAACTTACTTTGAAAACTCATAGCTTTAGTTAAAATAGACATTTTATCGTTAACATCTTTGTCATAGTACATGTCACATCATTTTTTAAGTAAGTCCAAGACGTTACAGTACTCGCATCAAGGAATCACCGCACAACGAAGTCATTAGGATCAATCAGAAACATTATAACTCTTTATCTTTTAATCCTAAACGTAAATTTGGACCAATTTGGTCAGGTTACCTGCAACCAGCACTGTCCATCATCGACCAGGCCGCATGAGCCCGTCAACGAAAGGAGGGATCACCGCTGTCTTGCGCAGTCGACTGGCATGCCAGCCTAAAAGTCGGTCCATCGATTCATTGGTCTCGACAATCGATGCTTTAAACGGCTATCACTTGTACAAGCCTCAATATTCAAAATGGCGTGGCCATACGATATGGAATTGGGCCACGTTGGACACTATGATTTGGATGTAAGTTTTAGTTCAATCATGCCACGCCGGTTGGTTCTAATTTTAAACTTTTCAGGCGGCTCGAGATGAACATGGACAGCAGAACCCAAATTTACCTCCTAAATCTTGCTCAGATACGGTGAAAGAACACTGCGACCGCTTTCGAGTGGCCTTCGCTCAAGCTTACTGTGGCCGTGCCCTTCGGATTCCGTCGCTGCTCCTCTTGGGTGCCTATTTGATCTTCATGGGGTTCATAATAGCCATTCCGTTGTTCTTCGCTACATCATTGACAGAAGACGATCATCATACGAACTTCCGAAATGTAGATGGTGAGCGTTGGTCAGGAAATAAGAAGCCCGTCGAATTCAACATTGAGCCGATGAAGACTTTTGACGTTGACGAGTGCCAAGGATGGGGCTTCGTCTGCACTGCATATCCGGTTAGTTTTTGAATCTTCTTCACTTTTTGTTAGTGTCATCACTTCATTGTGCCCTTTCAGCAACTTGTCATCAGCACGAAGCAACGCTGCGATGGCCACGCAGACTGCCCCGATGGATCAGATGAGCGTGACTGCCACGAATGCAAGACCGCCTTCTCATGCCCCTACGAAGACGACGACACTTCCCCGAAGCTTTGCCTACGTGGCAGCGATCTCTGCGACGGTAAAGTCCATTGCTTCGACCGATCGGATGAATCTGCCTTCTGCACGCCGCACTGCGACGCCGATCAGTACCAATGCCCGGACGAGAAGATGTGCCTACCGAAGAGCTATCTCTGCGACGGCGACGCCCACTGCCGAAGCGAAGCCGATGAGAAGGACTGCAACGGCACGTGCAACAATGGCGCCAAGTGGTGCTCCGCGACCCAGGCCTGCATCCCGAAGTGGAAGCTCTGCGACGGCGTGAATGACTGTCCCGACATTTACGACGAGATTGGCTGCGATTGTGAGTTGTGTAGCGGCACTTCAAGGGCCCTCTGTAAAAGAGGAGGAGTCTGCATTGGACAGAAGCACCTCTGTGACGGCACTCCCGACTGCCCTGGTGGTGGAGACGAAGAGCATTGCCCGGTCAAGGAGCGTACGCCATCCATCAATGGCTACAAGATGGCCACACTAAAAGGCTATGAAGTTTTCGGCACTGCTTTGCTGAGATCTACAATGTTCGAAACAAGACCATGGCAGGTTGGCATCCTCGTTGCCATTTTGGCTTGTTTGGCGGTTATTTATCGCATGGGGACCTTCATGTACACTTACGGATTGAACTTTGGCAGCAGCTTTACTTTCCCCATGCTGATCGTTTCCGATACGCTGTTCATTGCCACTGGCGTCGCCATTGGCATCACTGAACTTGAAGACCGTGACAGTGTGCCGAAAAAGTGCGCCCATGCTTTGCTCGCTGTTACATGGACAGTTTCCTCGGCGGAGATGTATCCGGATAAGTATTACGTCCATGCCATTTTGCTGACTTACTCTATTATTTTTGCCATTTTGCTGGATAAGACCTCGGAGATTATTAGTCTTTGCTATCCTCGATTTGTAAGCAGTTTAAAGGTCTCTGCGTCGGAGCCTGAACTGCATCAAGATTAACTGTATTTTTGAAAAGAAACTGTGGATAAACTATGTATTGCTAATTTGCGACTTGTGTTACTAATGGAAACAAACGTGTGTTGCCGGCATTTATGCAAAAACAATCGTAGCATGTGAAACTGCAATGTAGCCGCTTTTACTTTCTGTCCAATGGGAGCTTTTTCTTATTCTTAATACATCGATAATTTGGTTCTTGTAAATGTGCTTAAAAGGTGCAAAAAACGGCCAAAAATTTGCAAAAATTGGCCCAAATCCGGCCCAGGCTGGCATTTTTCATTTCCGGGCCAGGCTTCGGGACGAAAAAAGTAGGTCCGCGTCCACAATTGCCCTTTAACCGCGCTGTATCAACCTTTTATTTATCAAATAACTGTGTATTCTTCCGACATTGATAACAGCGCCTCCACGTCACAAGTTCCGCATACAGTATTATTGCTGTTAGATGTCGAGAAACTTTTTATCAAGGTTGATCAAAGTTCAAATTCATGCAAATTTACCAATTTTTTATGATACTGCGGCTGATAGTGGTCAAATAATTGTTTTATGGTTGTTGCATGCGTCGAACATCCATCGTCTACCAAGGTGTGCAAAACCCCAGCACGGGCGGCCGGTCCCTTGTAAAACGGGACAAAACCGAAATGCGCGCGGGTGGGAATAGCGCGTCCTCGAGAAAAACCGAAAACGCTTCGCTTTTGGTCGGCACGGCACCTAGAGCCTTGAAATTTTTACAGCAAGTGCCTATGGGTACATAGATGTACAGTTCTGAAAATCACAAAGATTCAGGCACTTTAAAATTTTTGCCATTCAAAAAACCTCCAAAAACGGTGTTTTTAAGGTGGAGCGGCAACGGGAATGCTTTACTTGAAGCCGGCACTGCACATAGAACTTTAATAATTTTATGAGGCATGCCTTAGGGTACCTAGATGTACAATCCTGAATGCCATAGGAATTCATGCACTTTTAAACTTTTGCCGTTCAAAAAGGCACTTTTTTAAGCTGGAGAAGACTCGGAAACGCTTCCCTTTTGGCCGGCACGGCACGCAGTGCCTCAATTTTTTCATGAGACGTCCATATGGGTACCTAGATGTACAATTCTGAAAATTAGCCGAATTCGATTCCATTTAAGAAAATGCCGTTCACAAAACCTTTAAAGTGCTCACTTTTAAGCTGAAAAAGTGCTGGGAATGCTTTACGTAAGGCCGGCGCCGAAGGTATAGCTTTGATTTTTTCATGAGAGCTGCGTATGAGTTTGGAGATGCACAATTTTAAGTTTCAGCCGGATCCAACCATAATTACAATTTTGCCATTCGAAAAACCGCTGCTTGATTTAAAAAAAAAATCAAAGAGGACGCAACTTGATTCGAACTCGATAGAGTGCATGCAAATTTCATACGCGCGCCACGGGCGTCCGGCGCTCGCCAAAACTTTGTTCGTCCGTCACCCTCGAAATTTGCATAGTTTTCGACATTTTGAGTAAAAATTTTAAAGTTTTTTAAACGCCAAAACTTTAAACATGAACGAATCCGGCTATGTCCCAGGATTCCTGAAGAGTGTAGCTGTAGGCACCCCACAGAAAAATTTCAAGTCGCTAGCTTCATTATTCATTCCATGCGAATGATTAGAAGCCTGATTTCACCTTAATTTAGCAAAATTTCACAGTTTTTAAATTGTCAAACACGTGAAAATTGATGAATCCTTTTGAAATTCTGGATTCTGGAACTAGGTAGGTGTAGCTACCCCTCATTATTTTTTCAACGCTCAAAGTGGCATGCTAACTTCAGGCGAATGATTAGAAATTTGATTTCACCTTAATTTTGCTACATGATACAGTTTTTTAATCATAACAGCCTTCAATGGCATTGAATCCTAGTCAAATTCAAAATGCCATAGTTTCTTACCCCTAGGAACGTCTCTGCTTTATTTCAAACCTACAACTGCCGTGCTGACTGCATACCAAACTTTGCAATTTCGTTTTCACCTTAACATGGCCATTGTGAGTTTTTACATCATAAAAACCTTCAATGGCATCGAATCCTGGTCAAACTCAAAATGCCATAGTTTTTTACCATTAGGAACGTCTCTGATTTTTTTCAAACCTGGAAGTGCCAAACGGACCGCGTGCCAAACTTTGCAATTTCGTTTTCACCTTAATTTGACCAACTTTTGGAGTTTTTAAATCATATAAAATTTCAAAGTGCATGGATCTGTATGAAACTCAGAATCCCTTAACAAAATGGTCATAGCTACCCCCAAAAAAATTTTCAAGCCTCTAGCTATCCTGTCGACTTCAAGCGAACGATTAGCAGTATTTTTCTGAGGAGAACCCGCGCTCATCCAAATTTTGTCGCTTTTTTCACGGTGCCGGACGCCCGTGGCGCATTTTTGGCGGTTGCGGCCACCCGTGCCAGATGAGGTTTAGCCCTTAAGATGGTCGCTGATGCGCTTTCATTGTTACGAGAGTAGAAAAGATTTAAAAAGATGAACAGAAAGAGGTTTCCATACTATGTAATGTGGCAAGTTACAGTAAACAAGTCAGATGCAAAGGTCGACGGACACATTTTAGAAAAATAAAACCGTCGGATATTTACAAAAAACTGTGCAAAAACATAGATAAACTTAATTTGTTTATTATCACTTGAAATAACTTTGTTGTTATCACTGAATTACGTTTGTACAAACACAATATTCTGATAAAACAAAAAACAACTTAAATAAAACGCTTTGTAAAGTCTAAATTAGAAATAGATTATTAACGGGAATCGCATTTTCGCTAATAACGTCCATAGGTGTTAATGGTAAAACACCAATAAAAAGAATATTTAAAATAATAGTCACACTTGAAACTATAACATAAAATAAAGCAAAAACAAATCTATCATCTTTTTCTAATATATGTGTACTTGCAACACTTCCTGGTACAAAAAGAAGCATAAAAGGAATTACCATAGTGATTAAAATGAAAAAAGAGAATACAACTAAGACGTAGTATACGTGATCTTTTTCTCTACTTTTGTGCACTACATGAAACTTATTATTCATGTATAGAATACGATGAGTTCTGTGGCTCCGATACGTGTCGTATAGTAACACTATCAATCCACTGTTATAATTACTAATGTTGCCAAACGAAAAACTATAAAAATTATTAGTTATTCATTCACTGGTACAGACCTCTACTTACGTATATTCCATGCCGCGACTGAATCGAGTTACAAAATTCACAACGTCATTATATTCGGTTGAATTCATCTGAATGATGGCTTCGATACGAATTTGCTTTACACCAGGGTGAACAAGTCGTTTTACCTGATTCCACTTCATTCTGCCATGCAGCACAAGTCGAGTATATGCTCCAACAATTTCAGGGATAACTTTATCGTAGTTTTCAATATTACAATGCATAATAAGGGTATCATCAACGTAAACGACCTTTTTCCTGTCTAATAATTCGTCAACCAACATCACAGACCTCCATATGGGTTCAACAGTATAACGTCCATCTCTATGCTTACGCCAACATTCAAAGTGATCTAAGCATTTACAAATTTTAAATAAAAAAGTGTTTTTCATTGCAACGCGGGCGACTGCATGGTTGTCCGTGATGAATACTTGTTCATGAGCATCAATTTGTACATGTTGCTCAAAAACTGCACAAATCTTAACAAATCTGTTGCGAGTTCCACGGGGGAGAAGATGAAAAATGCGCTTTTTAAAGTCATACGGTAGGTTTGTCATAGGTAACACCTCCGCTTTTGGCTTCGTAAAGTTTAGCATGGTGAAAAATAATAAAAGTCGTTGGACGAAACTAAAAAAACAGAAAACAATATTGGTCAAAACCAGCAGAGGTATGTGTTTAGGAAACAGAGTTGCTAGATGTGCGCGAATTAGATCGATCGATCTCACATAGCTGCATTTATGGTTATGACGTATTACCCAACCTATGTCTACGCGCAACGCCAGACGTTGTGAACACATAGCAGTACATATATTCTGTTTGTTTTAAAGTGCATTCGTTTGATAACTTTGTTATGATGATTGTTCAATATTAGTTAAGGAATTTGATCGCATGGTCAAAGTTAAACGGAACCCGTCAAAACCGTAAAATTTTTGTCTCATAGTAACTTTATTTATAAAAAAACATCATCTCAAAATAAACTTATTATTATTACCATCAAAATGCATTTCAATAATCACCGTATTTACATCAAAGACTGAGCGGGTATTGTTCAAATGCGTAGGAAGCAGGCTAGCTTGATTTAGGATCCGCCTTTGACGGCACTCCGATGAAATCCGACGCAAAGGTTCGAATAATGATCGGAAGCAGGAAGACGCCGTGGAAGAGCCCCGTTGCCACGACAAGGATGTTTGTTCTCGCAAACATTCGGACCACATTCGACGGTACTAGCATCATAACAGCGATAGCAAGCAGTGTCGATGTGCCGGCTTGAACGACGGGCCAGCCAATAGCACCCAAGGCGTCGCTGATTCGTTCATCTGGATCAGTGAAGGGGGAACGATAGATACGGTAGCCAACATGGGTGGCGAAGTCGATGCAGAGACCGATTGACATCTGAAAGGGGATGCTTATTGGGCAAAATAGAAGGGTGTGGTTACCAAAATGTTGACAACAGTGGTCGGATCCAGGTCGGCGCCCCAAAGGGACAGGTATCCAGCGACGCCAATGTCCATAGAAACAAGGATGAACACGACCCAGAAAACGATTTGACTGTTAGCGATGAAAAGCACACAGACAATGATCATAGCAATGATGGCCGTTCCGAGGGATGATAAGGTTGTGCTTTTCAATTCAAGCATTTGATCGCTAAAGAAGTTGTTTTCATCGAAGACGAGGGCTTGGAATTGGGGATATCGGCTAGTAATGTTCCTCCATTGAAGCAATAGTGCTGTTCGGGCGTTCCAGTCTTTGATTTTGAAGGCAGTGGTGAAGAAGAACTTGTTGACGTACTGTTTTCCGGGCTAAATTTTGACTTTTAGAAACTCCATATCTCAAAATGGCATAAACTTACTCGATTCGGGTTATCTTCCCACTTCATAAATGACCCCCATTGCTTATTGAATGAAATCTTCAAAAATGACTGAAGGGTATCATAGAACTGATCGTCTTCTGCGGCGAAGTACTGCCGATAGTTGTTGAATTCCCTGAGCCAGACTGAGGTTGAGTTGAAGCCCATTGAATAGGGAGTGCTTTCAAGATCTTCGATTAGTTTTATCATTGTTTCGACCTACAATCAATCTATTATCACTGTCATTTAGTGATTACTGGCTAACCTCCTCCGGATGGCTACTAAAGTCAGGTGCTTGGTTGACATAGACACGTCCAACGACACCTTCGCTCCAGATCTTGTCTTCCGCCATTCTCAAATAGTATGCCAGCGGTGAATCATCGACCAGTAACCGACTTGGGGTTAGATTTGGTTTTAATAGACTGCATCCATAAAAAGCAAAGAAAATATAAACTGCGTAAATGAAGATAAACGCTATTCTCGTCAATGGATGGCAAATGAATGGTGCCAAATAGTTTGCAAATAGGTTATGCGTCGGCGAAACGAAATCAGTTCGTTTGGTTTTCGCGACTTCGGCGACGGATTGTTGCTGCCAGACAAAAATACAGTGATAACCGGCGGCTTCGCGTTGGCCGCCCATGGCCATGATGGCGGCGAAAAAGGTTAGCTGTAAAAACAGTTTGATTGGAAGTTCAAAAAGCTAAAATTTACCTGATACAACCAATCGAAAACAACAGCGAGAGCGATGAATTTACAGAAAATTGAGATAGCTGGTGTCGTGCTGAATGTGCCGATGCCAAAACTCAGAATGGATGTGATTGAAGTGACGGAAATTGCTGTTCCAGCTTCTTCGAGTGCTAATGCCATTCGCTTTTCAGGGGATAGGGTACGTTTAGTGTCCTGCCACGCACCAAGCATGACATAGGTGTCATCAACGCCGATGGCAAAGGCAAGAAACGGCATGACGGTAACTTGGGAGATGTACGGTACCCCTAGGGCGAAGAGGACACCAGCAGCGGACATGATAGCCAAGGATGATGTGAAGATGCCCATGACGGCTTCGATGGGTTTGCTAGTGATCCAGTCACCGGTCATGCTTAACAAGTTTCAATTAGGTCTTCTTAAATTTCAAAATTACGCTTACCACGACCCAATAGTAAAACTCATAAGCAAAAACACTGTAAGCGAGATAAACGGAAGTGTATAAGTCGTGTTTTTCTGCATTTCATCCTTCAAAATCGACAAACTGAACATGGCACTGTTAAGCTTGTCCTTTCTTGTCGCTAATGTTTCTCGAAGAGAGTGTTCCACGGCACGGCTAACAATCTCCGACGAAACCTGTAAATTATGCGTAATCACCCCATGCGTCACAGAATTCCTCAATCCTTACATCATCAACCGCCGAAACGTAGTAAATCAGATGAATCATCTCGATCCGCGTAAGCTCGCCCCTGTCATCGTCCAATGAAACCCCATACAAATTGGTAGGCAAGAAGAACTTGTTTTCAAAGAACTTGAGGACAGGCCATTCCAATTTGACTCGAGGATCCTTCTTCAGCTGAAAATGGGCACGGATTAGGACTATAAGCCGTGCACCCAAAACGTATTTACACCTTTGGTGATCAAAACTCACTTTTTCGCTGAAAAATACGTCGAAAAATATTTCGACCGGGGTGTTACTGATGGGACAAAGCGTCAACTTTGAGCAAATGTCATCCTCGAAATGATAGGTTTTGCCATTGATTTCGATGGTCATGTTTTGATGGACGAAATGATTCAAGTCACGAATGGCATCGGCGATCTCTTTTCGAAGCATGTTGGGGTCGCCATCGGCAGTTTCGAGGGCCACGGCAATGTAGGAGCTGGAATTATCGGTTAGGGATGATAAGAATCGGGTAGAATTTTTACCTATTGATCGTGTCTCCGCTGAATTCCTGGTGTACTTTGTGCTCGAATCGGGCGAGGGAATGTTCTGGCGAGTAGAGGAATCGGAGATCATCCTAAGATCAACATTGGTTTACAAACTGAGGTTAAAACTGGTTAAATTTACATACAGATACATGTACATTCAAAATACCAATCGATAGAATTGCAGTTAAAATGAATGGTCCGAGAACGAAGGGGGCTGGATGCCGGGAAATGAAGATGCCATATCTGTCATTTTGAAAGGTTAGTTAACACATTTTAAGTTTATAAAGACTACCTATAGAACCAATTAGCTAAAAAGTCCTGAAGCAGCCCAAATGGATTCATCCTACAAAATCACAGATCGCGATCCGACGACATGCAGCCGGTTTCTGGGCTGGCGACGAAACGGTCTTGGTGGTTGTTCTTACGCGGCAGCGGCGTCGTTGTTGTTGGCTACCCAGCCTGAGGCGGCAATTTTCACGCAGAAGGCTGGAGGCTGGAAAAAAAAGGAGCGAACAGGGAACAGGGCTCGCGGCAGCCGCCAAAGTGACCCATTTTAGAAGGGGGGATTCGCCTGCGCGGACGTGTGCAGCCCTCTCTCCTCGGGCGGCTGCGTCATAACCAAAGTTTGTGATCGTCCCTCTTGGTGGCTGTAGCCTTGTGGTGGCAGTGTGGATCGCAGTACGAACGAGAGAGATTCCCAACATTTGGAGATGGAATCGAAAAGGTAATCTATGGAAAGTCATGTCATGTCCAGCGGCGTCCGATGGCGATAAAAGAGGTGCGACAAGTGGTTTTAATTGGTCAGAACAACGGGATTTCCATTTACTGTGATCAATTAAAGTACTTTTTGTTTAATCAATTAAACGAAAACCAAATTTTAACATTTTTTGTAAATGTTTAATTTATTCTTTTCAAAAACGTCCCCCAGACCCCTACCCGCTCTGGATTTTTTCTGCTACGCGTTCATAGCCTAGTGGTTGCGCGCGTAATTTTACGACGCTCACCAACCCCAGGTTCGTGTCCGGCTATGATCGAAAGATTGGTGTCCTACTGCTAGCTGCGGATAAAAATCACACCGATCTCTGCTGCCTTCCTTCTGAGCCAATCGTTTTTACTTTTTTTTTATCTATTTTATTTTGTAAAATTCAAATGCAACATTGTAAATACCGTCAAAACAATACTTTCTACCAAATACTCAAAGATACATGGGATCGTCATAGGAACTAATTTCAATGCGAAGTGTGCCCAGCCGCGTCTTTGCCAGATTCGCCTGTTTCGGCACGCCTTCTGCTTGGACGTCGAGAACTTGTGTCCGAGTGTCGTTATCAACAACTGCCGTCATTTTGCAGCGACCAATCGGGACGGTTTTCTTACCCTTTGTGTGCCAGATTTCGAATTGGAATTTTTGACGGGTTTTGTTTCTGGAAATGGTATTATGTGAAAGTGAAAGGCATATAAAATGTGATTTACATACTTGTGAAAGACAAAAGGTGCATTCCATGTAACAGTGCCTTCAGTGGGCTGCCTTCGAGTGTTGACACGTTCCTTTTCGGCGACTACGCAAACAAGTAACTCGCCTTCTGAAAACATGTCTTTACAGAAATATAATGATGCAAAAGGTCAAACCTGGTGGTGGATGATGCAAAGTTGCGTCCAAAATGGTTATTCGAGTGACGTTTGTGGCCTTTTTGCAGGAAAATAGGCCTGCAACGGGTGCATCTTGAAGTAGAAGTTTGGGATTGCATTCGTGTTGGGAATAGATTCGAAGGAGGAAGTCAGCTTGCTCTCGTGGGGCGTAAGTTGTTGGCATTAGGATGTATCGGCCAGGTGGGACGTTTCTAAGGTGGAGATAGACTGATCGGACTGCGGCATAGTCGCTGGTGCCGGTTGGGTTGATGTCCTGAAGAACGTTTTGAACATGAAAATGATAAAAACAGAAATAAAAAGCTCAAACCTGATGAATCCGATACTTCCTATTAGTCTCCACCTTCATAACATGCAACCCAATAGTCACATAAGGTTCCCTCTGCTTCGCCGCTTCAGCTTGAACTTCTTTCTGCGTCAATGCAATCATAAGCTCATTGCTATCTTCATGCAAATCAAACCGATACTGCGGATTGAAACAAAAAGTAGCCTTGAAATTGATGCAACCACCGGCACGATCCTGTGGAGCCCCACATTTGACGCCGTTGGAAGTCCATTCACCGAAGAAGTAGTACTCGATAAACTTTTCCGTCCCCATCGAACAACCCGTATTGAATAGCTGACAAACACTAACATCAGTGAAATACTTAACAAATTCTTCCCATGGCATCCAGAATTCGCCGTCCTCATCGACGGTGATTCCGAGCTCCTTTTTTAGGGCGTCGTCGACCTGGAAGTTTCTAATGAGTGGCAAAGTTACGGAAAATGTGGCCTACCTGCTCCCATCGCGTATCATTATCACTCCACGGCCCATTCCATTCCTTCTCTCCCCAAGGATTCTGCAGCCTAATCATGGCAATTTTGTCGTCGTCATTCTTTCCGAACAATGTCCCCAATGTTGACCGTTTCGTATGATCTAGCTCAATGTATCGGACCATCGTGACAGCATACGCATGGCCTTTAACTAAACCGCAGCGTAAACTTTTTTCAATATCAGTCTTATGTTTTGCCGCAATGGCAGCCACAATGAGGGCCTGGTTATCGAAAGCTGTCCGAATCGCTCCAAATAGGCGTTCATCTTTGTCCCGTGTATCATCTCCAAGGAATTTCTTTACCGAAATCGTCTCAGCAACGCCACCACTAACATCCTGCAACGCATCACTGAGCTGACCACCGACCAGATTCTCATAGCAGCCGTACAGTTTCGCGAACGCTTTTTCCAACAAAGCTGACCAGAATTCATTGGGTGTTTTCGATCGAGCAAACAGAAGCTTGCCGTCTTTTGTCGGAAGCAGGTCATCAATGACGATTTCAATCCATTCACCGAAGCGCCAGAAGCGGAAACGGAAAATTCCGCAATACGGGTTTCCGGGTTCCCATTCTTGACCATCGGGGATCACTTTTTCGAGCAAACTGGTATTATGGGTCAGAGCCGAGCAAGCCGATACGAACCAACAGTTGCCCAAAATGCCCTGTGTGACGTCATTTGGGGAGGCACCTTCGACAAAGAGCTTCGGGTCGGATACGAGTTCCTGAAACTTGGCTTTTAAGAAAGTGCGTCATTTGTTTGTACAATAGCTAAATAGTTCAATTTCTGTATCGATTACAAGTTTTCTATTTGCAATCTCTTTTTTTTTGCTATTTTAATCACCGCCCGCCGCTAGAGTAAACAAAACTCGTAAATGCGTCGTCGTATTTTTGGCGGCTGTCAGCACGTGCATCAACATCCAAACTTTTTTTCAATTTCCAACGGGCTGACGAATCGATTGAAACGTGTTCGCTCTTCCGGGAAATGCGAGTCAATACACAAAATGAGCTTAATTGAAATGGAAAAGGAAAAGCAGACAAAACTGACCCCTGGTCGCTTCCAAACAATTTCACTGCTCCGATCGGGATCGAGAAAAAGGGACGAATTCTCCGGCGGAAACGCGACATCAACAAACTTATTCTTCGCGTGGACGCATTGTTGCCTCAGGGTGTGATAGTCTTGATAGGGGATGAAACTCGGTCGACCCGAGTGACGAGTACGTGGGCTGGATGGCATTGTTTTGGAGCCCGGAGGCGTCGCCCACGCTTGATGGCACTTTTTAGGGAGGGTTGAACGGGGGAAGGGTTGACACAAACGCTGAAAAAGGGGAATTCTATCGTACTAAATCGATCAAGAATTACGCGTAATTGGATTAAAAGTGGAGGTGGACAACAAAAATGCAAAAAACAAACTGTAAACCGACAAAAAATGGGCTTATCGATGCAGAATAGCAACAATGTGTGAACACACGAGGTGTTTATTGACACCAAGCACTCTCGTATCGGAGTTGTATCACTATCGCAATATCGCAACATCAATGGCACGATAAAAACCGAACTACCGATGAAAGTAACAGATAAAACATAAATACATTGCGCGACATGAATATGATTGCCGCTCGCCGGTCGGCGAATTAACCGGTGGGACGAAGTGAATGCAATTTGACAAGATAAGGCAGTGCTGGGGCTCGTCTTTGAAAACGTGAATTGAAAAACGGGGCGAAGGTGGTTTTGCATCTCGACCGAAACGAACACGAAGGTGACGATGATCGACCAGTGGTTTGTTTCCGATGGGATGCATTTCGGTCGACGTTTTGAAAATATCTATGTTTAATGCAATGCGATTGCTGCTTGGAGCGGGCACGGGCAGACGTCTAAGTAAAGGCTATCATAGACGTGTAACGGTATCGTGGCGGCGAAGAAGGAAGTGGTTAAAGTAAAAAAAAAAAAAAAAAATAGAAAGTATGCATAAAAAAGAAAGCGTAGGAAGAGTCATACAATAGATGGTGACAAACCCGAACCGAATCGCGTAAAGGGCTGAAGTCAGTCGGCAATGGACGACGCACGCGTGAAAACGTGAGACTGCCCGGGGGGCTGCGCACATGCGAGTACTACGTATTCGTACCGGAGGGGGAGAATGGCCTTTACCAAAAAAGGATGCATGTTTATTCGGGGTTGAATTGTAGATAAATTGTATGACATGACGAAAAAATGGAATTGTATGATTGATTCGCTTGTCTGCGCGATTCCCAGGCCACTAACTGGCCTCCTCCAAGCCACCAAGTATAGCAATTCACTGATACAAGCCATCCTTTTGACTAACCCTATCACCTCCAAAATCGGATTAAACACATAGAATCGCGACGCTTTCCACACTCGAGTAATCACCATCAATCGAAAAAGACACACGTATACAAACACCAGTTGCACCCCCCAATAACCACAGCTCCCACCAATATGGGAATTCAGAAACCCCTGGCTGCAACTGACCTTTGATAGACGTGTTGATTCCGTCGTTGTTCTAATTAGTTTCCGACGAAGACCGACAGACTGGGACCCACGTCAAACATACATACGCCCACATCAAACGGTTGTCGACCGATGGATGACTCACACCACAAAAATGAGAAAACGATGGATGGAAATATTGTCCACACTTGTAAGAATGGCGTGGCGACTGACGTGTGTTGTTTCAAAAATGTGGTTTTGGACAGGGCTGTCAATTCGCCCAAGGCCCTGAAAAACAATCATTATATAGTTTGCAAATATAAAAAGTTTGACAAAGTTTGACATTTGAGGTCATGCATGTCGTTACGTCACTTGATGGTTGCATCATCTGCGGTCAATGGAATTCGGGTAATCCAGATTAGGTGTTTGGAAATTGATGATATGTTTGAGCAGGGTAAATTCTTTTGATGGGGTGGAAAATCCGAGTTTCGAAACTATACAATTTATATTTTGCACAAAATAATCAAATAAAAAACTCAGTTTCAATGTTTTTTGATAAACCGAACTATCATCATAACGGCGAAAACAATGATAACAACGAGAACACATATCCTGAAATGGCATTCTTGAATTTGAAATTTGCTTTTAATAAAAAAAACACAATAATGCAACTATGGTCCACACTTTCGCCGACGCCGATGCTGTTTCTTTTTCTTCTTCAGTTTCAGTTTCCAGAACTGTGGTATCTGTAGTCGCCTCTGTCGACGGCGGCTCCGTTGTTGTCGTTGTAGTGATCACTGGTGGCTTCATCGCAACATCGTCGATAAAAACAATCTCCACCGAATTACATGATTTGCTTTCCTTCGCTTCCTTGTGCCATATTCGCATGGTGAACTCGGCATTCGTTTCATGGTTAAAGGGTAGTACACATTTGTCGAGATGCCGCATTGACAACGGCTCAAAGGTATAGAAGTAAACGCCAGTATAGGTAAACGTGAAGACGATTTGTTTTGGCCGGAACCCCAAGTTTTCAGGTGTCGTATTTGCTATTTTTATGTCATTAGCCAGAAATTCCATTGAAATCGTACAGGTGGCATCAAACTCAATAAAGACTTCAAAATTAGAGCACTTTGGTGGCGCCGTAACGTTAAACGTAGGAATCGGCCTGCCTGCCATTTTGTAAAACGTGTATGTCTTGTTTTCAATGTTGCGAACATTAATTACAAGTTTTGTTGCACGTTCTTCGAAACCTTTCGGCGCTCGCAGCATTAAGTAATATCCTTCTTCCTTGCTTGGATATGTGAAAGCTGGATACGCTGGAGTCGCCTGATCGATGGTGTTTGTCGTATCCTGTAATATGTATTGTAACTCTATGGACAAGATAGCGTTAAAACATGACATACCAAGCGTAGCCAAAAGTTACACGTGTGTTGAAAACCATTATAAAGTGTGTAATAATAACCGTCGTAACAATTAAGGCTGACTACTGCATTATTTGCACCGGTAAACGCTAAGGACACAGGCAGTATCACTTCTTAAACACAATGGTTGTTACGTTTTGATGATAAAAAGAGTACATACGGCTAGCAGCACATCTATATGTAAACTTAGCAGTAAAAACATCAGATTCGGCAGGAATTGTTTCAAATTGACCAGTTCCAGATGTAGATTTAACTTTTAATGCAAAGTATTGGCAACTTTTTATCTTTTCTGAATACCCGTGCATCAGTAAAACGTTGTTGGCGGAACGTATAGGAAGCATTTTTGGAAGTGTTCCCGTATTAAGAAAACTAAAACGCGATTTGAGTAAGTAGCAACAATACTGGAAAAACGTACGTTTTGCCATCTTTAACATAAATGTATGCCTTATTTTCAGAATCCGGAATGCCTTCGAATGCGACTGCAAAAATTAAAACAGTGTTCACAAGAAGCAAAATAACAAACATTGTCAATTAGTAACAACAGAACAGATCATCGAAATATCGAAGATCCTACATAAAAATTATTTAAATTTTTGTTTGTAAAAAAAACATTTGGCAATCTCTGTGAAATAAAATTTGTTTTGTTTGTGTCATTTATCTTGATTCCGATTTGCATTTGCTACAGTTATTTATTGTTTTCTTTATGCAATACTTTTAGAAAAAAATCTGACATAGGTAATCAAGGATCATTCAAACTAATTTTGATTTTGGGAGAAGAATCTTCCAGTCCAGTCTTCGCATAATACAAAACTGTAGAGCCTACATTTCCGAAAATGCAAAACCAAGTGAATAAACCTATTGGAACATCATAAAACTGACTGAATGCAATAACGTACGCTGCTATGATTTGAATTGCAGACATTAAATTAATCGCATTAGCAGTGTGGAATGCGTTCGTTTTACAAATGCAATATATAACAGCGCCGTGGAAAGCTGCACCGGCAAGGATTAAAATTGTGAAACAAATTACAAAAAGAATGGAACTCATCTTTCCAATGAAAAGGTAAGCTTGATACAAATCTATGTTAACAAAATCGGCAAAAATGAAAAAGATCAGACAGTTTACAGCGTTGGAGTAGATGAGGTCAAAAGGGTTTTCAGTGGATTCACGAAGGTGCTCAAATTGGAGGAACGTAAAGGCATAAATTAGGAGGGATACAAGTGCGATGGGAATTGCGGAGAGATGGGTTTGGGAGGAATACAGGGATACGAAGAAGGCTGTGGTGCACATGAAGGCGATGGTTTTTGTGTTTTCAGGTTTGGGGGTCTTGCAACGTTTTGAATAGACTAAAGTTGCGAGAATTACGGCTGGCAAGAAGCGGAAAAGTGGTAGAAATAGGGGCAATGTGATGCCATCGACGCCGTCTAGCATCAAGTAGCTGATGATAGCGTAAAACAGTGATGAAAAAAACAGCTTTCCGCCTCTTTGAAAGGTGTAGGGTTTCAGTTCGATGTGATTTGACGCTCTAAACACAACTTTTACTTATATTTTACAAAAATGCCACTCACCTTGCAACTTTCAACCCAACAATAAGCGCCACCATTTGCAACATCAAAATAACCACCGGATAATCAAAATACAAATTCAACAGCACCGATCGATTGAACAACCCATTGACAACACCTATCACCAAAAGTGCCACAATACCCCGAACCGACGCATTGTCCCGATACTTTTCGACATATCGCAAAGCAAATTGGATTCGCGGATCTGAGATATCCATGAAAACGAAACAACAAACCAGTCACGACAGCACCAAAAAGAAAGTGAAACTCAACATCCCTAACTAACAAAATTCAAAATCTGGAGATAAGCATCTTCTTCTTTGACCTATTTGTCAAACTTGTGTACTTTTTGTCTGGATTTTATGTGCAGATAAGAAAATAAACAATTTAACAACAACACATTATGTTAATCTTCGTCGGTTGAAACCGTGCTCCGAAGTATCATGAGGGCACGGTCTTTTGGAGATGGCACCCAGTCCATCGGCTCCTTGCCACTGACATTCCATAATTCGGCAATGGATTCTAAGATTGTGGCAAAATACGGAAAGTCGATGATTGGGTTGGTGTTTTCATCGTAGTCGTCGATGCCTTTGACGATGGCCATTAGGAAGGGGTGGATTTCGGGGAATTCATTTGGGAAACCTGAAGAATGTAACTTATTTTGGATTCTAATGCATCTGGTGGGTGGCAATACAAATGTTAAGTTGTAACTTACACGCTCCATACATAATGCTGCACTTTTGCATGTACAAAACTCGTTCATGAGCAAAGTTCATTGGCTGGGCATCTTTTTGAAGTATGAAATGCAGCATCAAAAACCACGATTCGATGTCGTCCATTCGGTTGTATCGTTTATTGGCGAGATGGTAGCTTCGGGGAGCAAAACTGTCTCGACGACGATGCATTTTTGGGCGTTTTGGAGGGGTTCTGAATACACTTTTTACAGCTTTGACATGCATTTTTCAACTTTCTTTCAGAACTCAAAACTTACAAGACAGCCGAATCAGATGACCCTTTCACCACTATACCCCGTCTTTCTCTATTCGTATACTTGTAACAGCATGAAAAGTCGATAATGTAAATAACTCGATGCTTCGACCCGACTCCACAAACAAATGACCGTGGATCGACAAGTCGATGTAAATGGTGATGCAACTGGACGTCATGGATGGCTTGAAGTGATTGGACAGCGATTTGGATTATCGTCGGCTTCAGGAATTCACGCTCGCAAATGTAATACAAATCGAGGATGTTGGGTCCACCGAGTTGGGCTACTGTCCAGTGATATTCATCGGCAACTGTGCCGAAGGCTATTTGTTTGAGAAAGTGTTTTCGGTGTTTGGTGGAAATTTCTTTTATGTTTTGATAAAAGTGGACATCGTGCTGAAATCGGGTTTCTTATCAGTTCTGATCAGAAAATGCGACTTACATACATTGTTGGCATTGATACAGTCCTTCCCACGCTTTCAAGATTCAAATACACACGACCAAAGTCTGGGTTTGGCGAAGAAGCATCATAGCCGTTGTTGCCAATTTTCCGTATTATCGTGAATTCAGTAATGTCGGGGAGTGAAAAGGTGTCCCCGACTTCGATTGGTTGGTCGTTTTTGGCACAGTTGTCGAGGGCTTCACAGACATCTTTGGATTTTGAGACGAGTATGTGTCCATAGGTGAAGACGTTTCGGTGTTTTCGGATGTTCGAAACGGCCATGAAATTGGACAGTTCGTGTTGGTTAACTGTGCCATCGGGTTTGACGACGTCCAAGTACTCCTCTTCCGGTGGTGGTAGAAAGATTACGTTGCGAGAGCGGAAGATTTTGTCGCCAAGAGCAAAGTCACGAGCACCAGGTTTTAAGTTTAGGACTGGGTGGAATCTGCTATTTCCGTGGTCCATTTTGGGTGTTTTGGAGTAAATGGGTCCTAGATGTTGGTCTGTTTTGAGTTTTATTTTGTTAACTAGGCAAATTTGGGTTAACTTTATTCAACAAACAACACTATGGTTCTTCATAACGACTGACAATAAAATAGCTTCAATGTTAGAAACTTCTAAGAACAACAAATCGCTTCAAAGTCAGCTATGCTACATCCATACACGCAGCACTCCAAAATCGGTCGAACGCGATGACTTCTGCCATCTTTGAAATACGCTTCACAATCAGTCGAGCCACAAATCTGCGAATACACCGCCATCAGTCGGCGCCCACACACTGGCTCAATCAGGTTAGCCTTTTCGCTTTTCTTAGCCTCGCAAAACACCAACAAAGCCAAAATAACAACGAAAACCTTCATCTTGTCTGGCCAACAAATCCCAACACAACAGCCGCCTAACAGTTAAAATTACTTATACTGAACCTACCATAAATGTAACAAAATGCCTGCCTAATTTACCACCAATTAACTAATGGGTAAACAACTTCGGATTACCGATAAAATAAGACATAAAAATACACGCTAATCCCCGCCCTAGAACAGTTTGTAAGTGCAAATTTTGAGCACCACTTCCACAAAAACTCAAATGTATGCATGTTTAAAATTGTGATTGTGAGCCATTTAATTACTCGAGGAGATTAATTAGAGCAATTAAAAGCAGAGAGACGATAATTATGTACACCAGTGCGGACTGTGGGGGTACAAAGTCGAAGTGTGGGGATGCTTTGTAGTTTTTCTATTCTTGGGATGCCTTTTTATAAGTATACTTACAGGGTGATTAAGGCAATAAAAATAAAATCTCAATTTGGAAAATGTTTTAAGTGGACTTTTGGTGATCAAAGAGCGACAAATTGATGTATTATGGATGTTTAAAGTAATTATTGATAGTTTTTACTTTTTATTAATGAAAATGCCCTTTGGCTGTTTACTTTAATATTACATTTTCAATGTTGGCAACGTTCACTTTTTTTGTCCATTTCAAAATTCAAATTCGCCGGAATAAAGGTCGATCACATTTTCACCGCTAACTGCCACGGCAAAGTTAAAAATGCAAAGCTTACTTTAAAATGAACACATAAAAGTCATACTTTGTTGGCATTGGAAAAGCTTTGTCTTTGCATAATCAAGTTAGTTTTTCGCATACAACTGGATTGTGCCGCCAAAAGCGAGAAGCTTCCTGGTGTCGGGTCTCACGGACTTGGCTGGCACTTGAAGAGATTATCTTTTTTTCAATGATTAGGGTTTGAGATGCACTGAATGAGCCTTTCTTTTGGTAGACTGTAGGCTGTATGTTGTGGGTGTTGGAAGTGACCTTTAACTTTAACTTCAACCCATTTCGTCGGCCTTTTCACCATTATTGCGTCAACGGATGTGATAGCTTCGTGGAATTTCACGTCCAAAGTCAGCCGACGATGCAATAGCGCAACAAAATGAGGATAAGGGATGCCGGTGTGGGTGCATGTGGGCTCATTTCGTGTACTTCGGCATCTTCTTCAGGCTCGGCGACGGCTTTACTTGGGGCAATGTGGAGAAAAGGAGGGTTCTTGGATGGATGACTGCCAATCTCCTTGCCTCCCGCCATGTTAGAGATGCGCCTTTTTTGCATACTTTTTCGGGGGTGGTAGTGAGCTTTGGCACTTTATGACGACCACATCATATTATACATAGATGGGCTATATTGATTACGAGCTTGTCAAGATGTGCTTCACTGATAAACTTTGCACTTTGTCGAAACACGTGTATGTGTATATCTTTCAATTTGGGCCTTGTTTGCATGCCATCCACATCCACGTTCACATTGTCAGCCTCGTCCCATCAGAAGCCACGAACGACAAAGCACTAAAGACCGTCATCACCAAATTGGGATGAATTTCATTTTCATTGTCTTGCCGTATTTGGCTTCTCGACTCGCTCTTGTCATTCTTGCCTTGGCCCATTCAGGGATGCCGTGTCATGGATTCTCACAACATGCCATCGCCCTTCTGTCCCGAATAAGACCTTCATTACGGGGACAGAACCAGCAAAAGGGCTAAGCCTAAAGCCCGAAATAAAGAAGATTATCCGAGGATTTGGAAGGCCATTTCGTATTTGCGTACTCATGAGGTAGAGCTGATTAACTCGGTGTTGCCAGGAAGAAGAAGGGGTGCTTCAGGCAAGCTAGGAGGGCTGGGATTGTTGACGAATGGCATTGGCCAGATTTGCTTATTCTATTGACGGCTTTTATGCTTCCTTGTCAGTTTTTTGTTGGATAGCGTGTTGGTTATTACTGCTTTTTACTAATTTTAGCAAATTTTAAGGGTTTTAAAACACAATTTTGTTTGAAATTTGCAACTTTACAAACTTTTTTTGCGAAAAATATCTTTCCAAGATTGATTCCCCTTTGAAGAGCTAACTCTAGCTTCTAAGTACATATTTCCCTCTCCAAAGAGCGAAGAGCAAAATACTTATTTTAGTCTCATCTATGCTTAGTCTCCCAAATCCCTGGGGACTTCCTATCTATCCATCCATTTTCCCAGCTAAAAAACAAAAGCCGAGTCAACGATAGCCCTCCTATGCTTTTCCCGTCCCAACACAAAATTTCAAACATTGTGAGCCGTGAAATATGAGTTTTGACGTCATTATTGTTCGAACACGCAATCCACGAAGACAATATCGCCTTCTGAGTATCGTATACAATGCGTTCGGTGGCAACGGGAGGGAGGCGAGCGATTGTCATGTCATGATAGGCAAAAAATTAAAAAAAGGCTCAAGAGCGGTTAATTTATTGCTGGAGGGCATTTTTGAAAGTATGTATTTGAGCTTGGGAATGAACAGCCTTTCAGATGAGGAGCTGGGAAAGGTTTATGATTAATGGAAGGGCCATGCGGGCGGCACACTTGCTGCTGACGGCATACATTTCTTGGGGGGTTTTGGGATGGGATGGATGATGCGATTTGAAGGTGGGGTCGTATTGCTGTTTATTTTTAAATGAAATTTTGAGATGTTCAAAATTGCGTCTAAAAAGGTCAAAATTGGGTCAAATGGGGTCATTAAGGAGTCAATTATGGATGAAAATGATGTTCTGATCATTGTTCAGCTGTCTAGTAGTAGCCTATTCATGACTTTTATGTTTTTATCACCTCATTTTCTCATCCCATATCGGCGCGTTCCATCACAACCAACCATACCCCTCTTCCAATCCCCTCAAGGCAACCCTATTCCCTGTTCGAGTCCGAGTCCGATTAGCTGCCATGTCGCTTCATGTCCTTTGCCATCTACCCCCAACTATGTATTGAAAAAGCGACTTTGTTCTTTGAGCTTTCTTCGAAGCGCCGCTGCCACTCTCGCGCAACCACCCAACCACCACCCATGTGACTTCAAAGTGGCCACAAAAAACTACTTTGACAGGCAATGTCGGCCCCCTGGCATTAAAAAAAAAGTAACTAAGCGTTGTCAGCTCTCGCGCTTTTCACACCGGATAATAGCCCTTCGGATTACTGTTTTTGAATGGCAACGACAACGGCAACCAACTACACTCACGACCGGCCGGCTTTAAGGAGGCTAACTTAACCTACGAAGTGCCTTCAAGTAGCTCCAAGTGGGCGAAAAAGAACCGCAACAACTTTCATCGAGTCAACTTTGCAGGACAGACTCCTCGGGGGATTCCTATAATAAATGTTTCGTATTGTACTCTTAAAATTGCGGGGTGAAAGTGTCATCCTGGCATGGCAGGACCGTCAAAAGTCGGCTGTATCACCACTGTTTTTGTTGGTCACTGTTCGAAATGGACAAAAACGGCTAACACCCCGATTAGGAACGTCTTTTCGCACGTATTTGTCGTCTGATTAGTCAATTGGCTTATCAGTGTCATCCGACCCTTACTCATGGACGAAAGGGACGGATGGGAATCAACAAAACCATATCACATCCCATAAAAAGATCAAAGAACTGTATTCCGTCACCGATCATCATGTTCGTTATGCACTATGGGTGTGAAAAGTCGTAAACTGGCGGTAATTTTGTGAATTTGATTAGTTGCGCTTTTGCATTCTTTCAACTTCACACGCACCCCCGCTAATTTCATTCAAACAATTTCTGTAATTGTCCAACTCTTTCACTTTAATGTTGCTGTACATAATAACGACCAGCTGACTCACAAAATTGATAAACCCAATCTGTATGCAGCCGATCATTCAACCCAATTCCTTCCCGAAAACGTGTTTAAACTCAGCTAAATCAAAAGAGTGGTTCTGTTCCGCCATGCTTTTTTCGCCTTTCGCTCGCGGCAGTCCAGTCATTCCTTCCCCCTTCCGACAAATGGAGCCGCAATCGCGTTGATTCGATTTTCCGTGTCGTTCAACGCGAAGATGTTGTATTTTTGGTGTTTTTTCGTTCCTGTCTTGATGGATTGGACATAAAATTTGCGAGATACTTCCTGTTCCGTTACAGTTTCACCATTAAAAGGGCATTACTTTTGTGTTTTTTGAATGTTATCGTTAACATTGGTGTTCTCATAGTTTTTGGGGTCTGTTTTTGCGTGTTGTTATGATTAGTCACACGGTGAACACCACTTTTGAAGCGTGTTTTAGTAATTTGTTCATAATTTGAACGATATTGACAATGAGTGAAACCCCCAACATCTGTTTTTCCTTTTATTTCAACACTGTCCCTGTCTAATTCCCAAAACTAATAAATCGGAGCAACACTTATTCACCTGGCTGACTGCACTCTTACTTTCAACAGAATACAAATCTAACTTTATCTTTTCTTTCTTAACAAAATCTAGCGTTTACTTTTTCTGCCATGCGTGTTGCTGCGGTATTTCCCAACTCCTACGTTTTCAAATTATCTAACAGTCACACGCTTTTGTATGTACCATTTGTTCTGCTACCGGCTTGGAGTAATGTGGGTTTTCAGTTTTGCGTGTTTGGGCTTACTTTTGCTAACTTTTAAAGTTTTCTATTAAAATCTTGTGGTTTTCTTTCTGTTTTAGCTAGATCGTTTGACGCAACCCCCAGAAAGCACAGCTATGATCCATCGATCACGTGGGGGAAACGTGTTGCATGTTGTTGGTCGTCTTCAGTGCGACGTCAGTCAATCTCCTTTGGCGGGGGCTCTTCTTCCGGAAAACGTGCTTAGATGTTTTGGGATTTGTATTACAAGGTGAATGGACACGGATCGAGCACTTTTAAGTGATAGTGATATCCTATTTTCTGATTTCAACACTTCAAAAATGGTGTCTATTACCCTCAAAGCAGACATAATGTCACTTTTGGCACAGAAAGGCACGTGAATGATTACAAATAGTATATCTAAAAAAGGATTGTTAACCCTTGTCATTGAAGCCGCCAAAGGCAAGCCCGCTGACTGACGGCTTAGAGCAGGGGAAGTCATTTCTTTCATCGTGAGGGCTACGAAATGAGAATCGCCCTTTCCCACATGCTTCGGTTTATCCGTGCCGTGAGTAACATAAGGCATTATTTGATTTCGAGATTGTTTTCTGCCAAATTGGGGGAGGACCATTATCAAACAATGGATAAGAGCCAAATGATGCTGATTTATGATACCCTTGCCCTGCCCTTTTCCAATAAAACTTGTTGGAATCGGAAATTCCGTCTATCTCACAAATTCACACTTGTAGCGCACTTATCACTCACATCCACCTGTCCCCACGAACTCTATGAATATCCAAACACCTTTATTGGGTTTACTCTTTGATGCCTTCACGCTTCATTACGATTATTGTTTTTATAAAACATGGAATCAACACATAAGTCACTCGTTTTTATGTTTCATATGTGTTAACTGGGGTTGGACGGAAACTGTTTATAAGGAAAACACGGCTGCTTCAACGGCATGTCAGTTTTTGCTTGCCTCAAAACAACAACTTCAATTGTGTAGCTACAACAAAAGCATGTAAAGGCCGAGGAATGGCATTTTTTGTTTACCTGTCTTATAAAAATTGTGTTGTAAAGTTACAAAGTTTTACCTTGATATTGTACTTCGACGCTTGGCTTGTTTTTTCGGTCTCGATTTGAAAATATTTTTTGTTTTATCGTGGCTTTTTGGCGTTGTAATTCGCGATTCAGATTAAGGTTGCCCTGTCAACACAATTAAAAACATTTATTTTAGGATTGAATTATCAAAGTCCTTTCGATGGGCAAAAACAACAGCAAACATCAAAAGCAAGCCGCAACCGCCGATGCCGCCGCCGGCAATGGTACCGATTCCGCGTCACCTAATGGTACCGGCAAAGTTAAACCAAAGAAGGCATCAAAGAAACTGACCGCTGAGGAATTGCAGGAGCTGGAAAAGTGCACATACTGTAGGTTTTTGGCAAATTGGCTTTGCTTTTGGTTATTCATTCTCTGATTGGCATGTTTTGGACTTGTTTTGAAACTGATATCATTTCAGTCACCCGAAAAGAGCTAAGAAAATGGTACAAAGACTTCGTTCGGGATTGCCCTTCTGGCGAGCTGAAGTTAGACGAGTTCCAGAGCATCTACAAACAGTTTTTCCCGAATGGTGATCCATCTAAATTTGCTGAGTTTGTCTTTGGTGTAAGTATTACCCTTCAATATCCCCTCAAAACTAGTAATCGAGCATTTCCAGGTCTTTGACTACAATCACGACGGCCACATCAGCTTCAAAGAGTTCATTATGGCCTTATCCATAACCTCTCGCGGCACAATTGACGAAAAACTCGACTGGGCATTCTCCTTGTACGATGTCGACAAGGATGGCCACATCACAAAACAAGAAATGGAAAACATTGTGGATGCCATCTACTGCATGATCGGAAACATGCTCGAGTTGCCGACCGACGAAGACACGCCCCAGAAGCGAGTGGAGAAGATCTTTAGCAACATGGATCTCAATCTCGATGGCCAGCTGACCCGGGAAGAGTTCAAACTTGGCAGCAAATCGGACCCCTGGATCGTGCAGGCGCTATCCATGTCAACTTCCGATGATGACAAGTCATAAAATGCGTCGTCAGTAACCTCCAACACACAGTTGTCACAATGTGTGCCGATATTCAGGTCTGACAAACTTCAATGGTCTCCGTTCTCGTATTCATCACAATCCAGACGCCCATAATTAGCATGCCGTCAGTTATTTACCTTTTGTTTGTACTTACTGAAACTACTCTTTTATCGGTTTCAACTTCAATGAAATTCACGACTTTGTTTCCATCTTTGCATTATACTTTTTTCCGTCCCACATTACACGTCAACAGTTTTCCCTTTCGCATGTCGGTGAAGATTTGTCACACAAAAACGTTATACTCTTGTTTTCAACTGTTATTTTAACTAAACTGTATGTAATTAATAATGCTAAAGTATATCAGTGTGTTATAAGGAACAAAAGTTTTAAAAGAATGATTTTTGCTTGCGTAAAAACATGTTTGAATAAACTGATATGTTTACATGTCACTGGTATCACAGTTTTGAGACCGAGTTTGTCAAACTGGTGGTTGAAAAGGTCACAAATCAAAACTGTTAAACTGTATTGACCGCCAAAGTTTGGTTGTTGCTTGTGAAATCACTTTGACAATAACGAACAAAAAGTAACTCTTACATCACAAAGCATCAAAAATTTACAAAAACGGAGTGATTAAAAATCGGTTTAGCAGGCCAGATCGATACCGATACATTGCATGAAAGCGGGATAATCATTGTCTTTGCCGTTAACGAGAAAATGTAGTTTGCTGAGTAAAAGACAGTCGAGAATGTTCACGAACTGGGCAATACGAGTAAATTGGAACGCCGTCGAAAGTCAATGCATGAAATGTGCGAAATCGTGATTGAACAACGGTTCAGTTGCGCAATGCGGCAGTCGAGAACATCGAAAAAGACACGAGCGAGGATCGGTCGGTCGGTCGGCAATGCCCAAGGGTTGGCGGACAAGGTTTTCGGGCGGACAAGGTTTTCCATTTGGCGCCAGTTTGAAAAAACAAAGACAAACGGCCAAACAAATGCCGTGTTCATATCACCTGTGCCGCACGACCCATCTTTTTTCAAACGCGCGCGGAATGGAAAACCTTGTCCGCCCGAAAACCTTGTCCGCCAACCTGCCCAAGTTGCACACCTTCGCCGTCCACCAATTCTCCACCGATCCTCCCTCACTCTGTCGATCGCCGCTCGAGAACATTCCTGTCATCAGTCGCCTCTGATAGCTGATAAACTCATTATCGACGTTTTTTTTTACTAATTTGGCTCGTTTCTCCATCACCTTGCCATCATTGCCACTGGCAGACAATCGAGTTGCGCGCGCGAAAACGCAAACGAGGGACGGCGCAAAACACAGCAGTCGCGTCGCGGCTGGCAGCGGAGAGTGGCGCAAACTTGCGCGCGCGAGGATGGGTCGGTCGGCAATGCCCAAGTTGCACACCTTCGCCTACACCCTCGCCGTCGACTGGTTCTCCGCCGATCCTCCCTCGCTCTGTCGATCGGCGTTCGAGAACATTTCTCTGGTTGGTCACCTCTGATAGCTAATGCACAGGGATGCGCGTTGGCTAAGCCATGACTAGCCACGCAATTTTTGCATATGGCTCTCGCAAAGCCACGGTATTGTCTCGAAACGAAGCGCAGGCAAGTTGCCTGATAAGGTTTTTTTCACTGATAAAATCGCGCGTGGGGTTAAAAAAGGGGTTTACGCATTTGTATATCCGGTGCATTCAAACCATTTTCGTTGCGAAACCACTTGGCTTTCGCGTGGCTCTCGGATTCACCGCCCATCCGAGAGCCAACTCGGCTAGCCATGATTTTTAGAGCCAACGCGCATCCCTGATGGCGACGGCAAAACACAGCAGTCGCGTCGCGGCTGGCAGCGGAGAGTGGCGCAAGCTTGCGCGCAAACAAGAGAGAGGATCGGTCGGTCCGTCATGCGCGCGTTTATTGACACCTGCCTGTGCCTTCCCTCGGCGGCGAACCGATCCCCGCTCTGTCGATCGGCGTTCTCGAACATTCCAAGCATCGTGATTATCGTTTCCTTATCAGCCCCTTTCCCTCATCCCTTATCCCATCTTTGCCATCGGCAGTGGACCAAATTGCGCAAAAACCCTGCTGACCAACGGCAGATATGGCAGTCGCGGCTGGCAAAAAGAGTGGCGCGCATTTTCCCTCTTTTCCAATCCCATCCCCCGTCATCGGCTTTGACAAATTGCGCAATCGAAACACGTCCCTTGGCCAATGATCTCAAGTTTTTGGTTTACTTTTTACACTTGTTTCGCCACCTCCATCTCGATGTCTATGGTTGGTTTTGGTAAAAACTGGCGAAACACTCCATTGATAGCAGCTCTTCTTTGCGCGAAAGCAAGGCTCATTAAACGCCAAACTTGCCAGTCGCATCGAGCACGCCGTTGGGCCCCACTCTTTTCTCACCTTCTGTCCCTTGGCAGCCCGCCTCCCTCTCCACATTAGTTGATTACGTGCTAGTCGTTGGCCCTGTCAAACGTGACGCTCATTGATGGCCAACCGATTATGATTTTGACTTTTTCATTTCGTTTCTGACTTTTGTGACGCTTATTCCGTCTACTCGAGCCCCATCATCGTGATCTAGTTCTATGCGTATTTGTGACACGCCCGTTTGGCCACTGACAATCGTTCCGATCCTTTCACTCCATGCCATATCCATCACGCCTTCCCTCGGCGGTTCACCCTGTTCTTTTTCGAAAAATTAGTTTGAATACGTTGGCCACGTCAAAATCATTGTGTTGGATGATCAATACATTCGAATTATCGCTTTTTGACCCATTTTTTCGACTCTTCAGGCTTTTCGTGCCGTTTTCGTTCGTTTTGTAGCCATCTCCGTGATCGGTTTTTTCAACTTCTACACGAGACCAACCGTTTACAACTTTTTCCATTTCTCAACGTTTCACCCTCTCTCAAAACGTTGATTGAACACGTGCCTGTCGTTCGTCACGTCAAAAATGTGGCCAACGGATCATGATTATCAGATTTTGACCCCCCTTTTTCAACTTTCGCGACTTTTCACTGCTTTTACCTTCATTCCGTGCCAATTTCCGCGGTCATATTCCAATCCATACTCAATTCCATTCAATTTACAGGTAACTATTGATCCAATACCGCGACCACTTTCGTCGCGAAGCCTCCGAACTATGGAGTTTGGCCAGATTCAGTTCTTATTAGGTAAGTATCGTCGATTTTCCCACTTTTTATATATATCTAATTCCAATTCTGCTTTCAGGGCTGGATTGGCTTCAGTCAATGAAGCTGTCGTCGTCGAACCCGCGTCACACCGTTAACTTCATCCACTTTTTTGACGACGACCCACCCGCTGAACACCACAAGTGTACTGTAAGTCCTTTCAACCTTCATCCTTCCGATACCAGCTTCTAAATTTGACGTTTTTCAGACTCGATGTATACAGTTGGTTTAAACGTGACCAAAGCACCGTCTTCGCTATTGTATCACGTAGGCAGGGATGCCGAGAAGGAGCCTGCTTGGCCGAGTGCCCCACACCGCCTGGGGCTTGTTTTTGCCTTTCAGTTGGGTGTTGCGGCGAAGCCAGACGTCTCGATCCTTCAGCAGCCGCTGGTTGCAGCTGTCCCGACACGATGTAGCTACGTCCAAGCTCATCTCGATGATGAAGCCAAGCCACATTCGAGTCCACAGCCATCCACCCGCGCCATCTTCATCAACCTACGACTCTTCTCTTTCTGGCATCAGACGACCTACACCTTACTTGACTCATTTGAAGTCACTTTGGGAGTCTGCTGCCGGCGCCGCCGACAGAGCTGCTTACAATGTAGCTTCTGGTCTGGCCTCTGTTCAAACACCGTTTTTGGACAGACTTTTCCGACTCATGGATCGTCGAAGTAAACCGGAACCCTCTTCAACCCCCTACACCCGTCCATACAATGACATTTCTGTGAAGACCGGTTCCGGTGTGATTTCCGCCCAATACCAGGTTAGTTTTTTGTTCTATTTTTGCGTTTGAACTTTGGGTTACGGTAGCTTTGGCCATGTCAGAGGTTCAATTTGTACCGTTTTCAGGCCCCAACCCTTCTCTATGACGCTGTTTCTGATGAAACTTGGCCTGATGAGTCGATTGGCGTTATTTATTGATTGTAAGTTGTATTTTCTGTTGTTTTTGGAGCGTTTTTATATATAAATTGTTCCTTTTCAGGATCAACAGTGGCTGCACTTCGCAAGTGGCCATAGCAACCACGCTTTTGGTTGACATTGATTGCAAAGTTGTTGTAATCTCGTGTTCAGATGTTTGAATTTGAACGATTTGATCATATACCGACGACTTGAAGTCGTTGTCCTGTTTCTTCACGCCTTCTGGCTTCTTCTATGAAGCTGTTTATGCTCGGGTACCGTGGCCACGCGCCTACCGTAACCCTAGGCCCTTATTCATTGCCTTTTGGTAGGTTCTTTTCTCATGTTTCTGGCTGGCTGGATCTAAGTTACTCCCGTTTCAGGCATCAGTTACTTCACTATCAAGGATCCAATGCTCTTCCGAATTCATCCTTTCTGACAGACGACCCCTTCGTGGCCCTTCTCTTCCACGAAGAACCAGCAGCGTCACAACTTCCGCCGCGACTGCTCAAGGAGCGACATTGGTACCGTCCTCTCAGACTAGCCATCTGTTTTGATGGCACCGTCGCTCCGACTGGTTGGGACATGTCCATGACGGCGTGGATCGGTTTCCAGTGTTTGTTGAGCTTGTAGTTTGGGGGCGCGGTCAAACGGTCGTCGTCAGCCGATACAGTAGCGTCTGAGAGGGTCTATGGCTGGTGAAGTCTCCCTGTTTGAGGCGGGTCTGCCGGGACCCAGGAACCGCCTCGGACGTAGAGGGGGACTTTGCCGCCACAGCCTAGGCCACTTGTCAACCATAAGGTCGCAAGATGGGTGGTCCGGATTGTGGCCCTCAGACGAGACGCCCCAACTTTTTGACGTCGACCAGTTGACCGTTCCCCCGAACTCTCGCTCCATTCCAGTGTTGCCCCCACGTCGTACGACGAACCCCCTGTCTTACTGCAGTCGTGAGGTTGGTTGTGAAAACAGCGGACCGAGATCAGCTTGGCGTCGATTTGGTGGGTTTGACTTTACCTTTTTGGATGTGGTTTTATGGTTCTTTTTCATTTCAGCTCGAAATCAAGCAGCTGCTCCGCTTCTCGCACGAACGAGGCTCCGACGATGAGGAGTCCCCTCCCGCTGCACTAGATCTTGCCTACAGATCGCCATCGGGGACTGCCGACCCGGCCTCGACCACCTTCAGGTCATAGCCACTGGTAGGAAGGTCAGTCAGCTTTTAACGGCTGGCCTTCTGCATCCATTCCGTCGAGACATCCGATGCCCCATCCAGCCATCCTGTCCACCCGTGCCACCTCTATCTTCTGAAAATTGAATGTTCTATTGATTTTATTATGCATTTGCTTTGACTTGTTGTTTTTATGGGCAAAAAATCGGATGTTTGATTGTTTGGGGTTGGACTTGGGACTATTTTTACAACCGGGGGCGGTTGAACTCTTTGAAAATTTTACTTTTGTTGTTACTTTCAGTTGTCATAGCCTTCCGAATTAGGACCATCGACGGCTTCAACGAGCCGGTTCTTTCTTATCTGTGGTGCGTTGCCGACCGTTGACCGAAATATGTCAGCGTGAAACGGCAGTTTCGAGCAGAGATGCTATCGAAATCCGGACTGTGGCATAATCGATATCCTTTGTTGACTCAGAGTTTGATACGTTTGTTGCCTGAAAAGAATGCTTCACCAATGAAACTTGAATTAGATCTGTCGTTGTCATAGTTACGTAGCCAAAGTTTACTGATGCGTCAATCAGTGATTATTAGTTTTGAAAGTAGACTCACAATTGACAGCCGTAACATAAGTCGTCGGACATCTGAGATTATCGTTGATTGAATTGGTGCCACTGATATCGGGATTGCAAGAAGCATTGACTATCGCGTCGATTACTTTCGGGGCATTGCTGACTTCTGTGTTTACAACATGGCCCTGGAGCAATAGACGCGAATGCCAAGCTGATCAAAGAGAAAGTGTACATTCTACGTCACATTCAACTGCGTGTAACTCCTGGCAATAAATAAAACGGTCAAATATGAGTACTGTAGCCTCTAATTGGGGTAAAGCTGTGGTCAAAAACGACTAAGTACAGAAAGCCAAAGAAAAAATTGGCGATAGCTTCCGCGTACTGGCAGTTTTTGACTTTTTGGCGGTAAGTTTTGTAGATAAAAAACAAAATTTAAAAAAAAAACTAAAACTTCATCAATCAGTAAAGTTTTTGTGAATCGTCTTTACTTACACTCAGCCATACCCGGCCCGTCGTTGGCTACGTGGGTTTTATTGCATTTGCTAAAAGTAACAGAATTAGTACAGTAACTCACTAGTCGCCAACTACGGTCAAAATTAAAGCCAAAAAATGACTTTATGCGGAAGCCAAAGAAAAAAATGGCGATAGCTTCCGCGCATTTGACATTTTTGACTTTTTTGGGGAAGGCTTTTCAAATTTCAAAAAAACTCACCGAAAAGTACTGTATAGCCTATTGACTCAAAAAAGGGTTCCAAAAACGACCAAGTCCGGAAAGCCAAAGCAAAAATTGGCGATAGTTTCCGCGTACTTGGCCTTTTTGACTTTTTAAAAAGGAGTTTTGGCCAATTTTCACCAAACTTCGGCCAAAATTGGTCTAATTTGACCTAATTCTGGGGAAAAGGGTGTTTATTTAAAGAAACTTACACTCAAAACTGCCAAAGGACTGAATCCAGGGCAATGGCTGAAAATTATGAATATGAGTACGGTATTTCGCTATTTGGCTAAATGTGTGCCAGAAAGACGGCAAAAAAACGACCAAGTACCGGAAGCAAACAAAAAATTGGCGATAGCTTCCGCGTACCTGGCCTTTTTGACTTTTTATTTAGGAATTTTGCTTTATTTTTATTCAAATTTGCCTAAAATCGGTCAATTTTGACCAACTTCCGGGGAAAAGGGTGTAAATCTAAAGAAACTTACACTTAAAATTACCGAAACGTGTCTGGCGGAGTTCAACCCATGGCGATGGCTGAAATTGGGGCACATGAGTACGGTATTTTGCTAATTGGCTTAATGGGTGTCAGAAAGACGGCCAAAAACGACCAAGTATCGGAAGCAAACAAAAAATTGGCGACAGCTTCCGCGTACTTGGCCTTTTTAATTGTTTGGAGGGGAATTTTGGTCCAATTTGACAAAAATTCCGCAAAAATCGATAAATTTGACGAAAACTAGAAAGATAAATGTGAATCACAAGAAACTTACACTCAACGCTGCCGGAACGCCTCTGGCGGGGCTGTAACCATGGCGATGGCTGAAATTGAGGCAGATGATTACGATATTTCGATAATTGACTGAATAGATGCCAGAAAGACAGCCAAAAACGACCAAGTACCGGAAGCAAACAAAAAATTGGCGATAGCTTCCGCGTATCTGGCCTTTTTAACTTTTTGGCAGTGAAGTTTGTTTAATCTTCTACAAAATTCTATCGCAAAGTTATACCGAAATCAGTAAAACTTTAGTGGTTTCTAAAAACTTACATTCAATTTTTCTCCATTTATGGTTGGGTGTGTGATTACCGTTGCAATGGCTAAAAACAACAAAAGTTAGTACAGTAGTAGCTTAAGTACCATTAAAATTCTTGCCGAAAACGACTAAGTACGGGAAGCAAACAAAAAATAGGCGATAGCTTCCGCGTCCTTTGAATTTTCGACTTTTTGGCATTGAATTTTGATTAAAAATAATGAAATTTCATCAAAAACGTGGAATTTCACCAAAATCAAATAAGATTTTGGGGATTAACGTAACTTACATTCATCTGAACCAAAGACGTGGTCGGCAAGATTGATTCCGTTGCAGCTGCTGAAAAAACCAAAATTTAGTACAGTAGCATAACAGATTGTTGACTACGGTCAAAACTTTTGCCGAAAATGACCAAGTACGGTAGCCAAATTAAAAATTGGCGATAGCTTCCGCGTACTTGGCATTTTCGACTTTTTGGCAGTAAAGTTTAATCAAATGTTATCAAAATTGTATCAAAATTGATTGAATTTCACCAAAATCGGTAAAATTTTAGTGCTTTCAAACTTACGTTCCATTCTTTCCGGTCTATGATTGGATGTGTGAATGCCATTGCAATGTCTAAAAACAAAACAAAATTAAGTACAGTATCTCATGTATTTGTTTTAAAATTTTGGCCGAAAAATTACCAAGTGCGGAAGCCAAAGCAAAAATTGGCGATAGCTTCCGCGTACTTTGCATTTTCGACTTTTTGGCATAGAATTTTGATTGAAACAATAAAATTCCATCAAACTCGGTGGAATTTCAACAAAATCAAATAAACTTGATTAGATTGTAGAAACTTACAATCATCCGAGCCATATACACGATCGGCAAGAACGATTTCGATGCAGTGCCTGAAAAGTGGAAAAATTAGTACTGTAGGCTACTAAATGGCTAGTTGGAGTCAAAAATTAGCCAAAAACGAAAAAGTGCGGTAACCAAAGCAAAAATTGGCGATAGCTGCCGCGTACTTGGTCTTTTTGACTTTTTGGGGATGCGTAAAGGTCAAATTCTATAAATTATTGAAAAAAAAGTTGAAAATTGACCAAGTTTTAGAGAAACATGGTATCCTAAACAAACTTACAATCAACACTGTTTTCCTGCATCCCATCGGTTCCATGGATGGGCAGGGTGCCAGTGGGTCTCGACGCCGAATGGCGGAGTTGGGCGCCGGATGGCGGACGACAACCCTAGAAGGGCCCTTTGCCTAAAAACGAACTTATTAGTACAGGCAAAAAGAAAAACAAAAGGGTGCCCGAAGGCGTGGTTGCCCGAAGGCGGGGTTGCCGGAAGGCTGGGTGCCCGAAGGCGTGGTTGCCCGAAGGCGGGGTGCCCGAAGGCGTGGTTGCCCGAAGGCGGGGTGCCCGAAGGCGTGGTTGCCCGAAGGCTGGGTGCCCGAAGGCGTGGTTGCCCGAAGGCGGGGTTGCCCGAAGGCGTGGTTGCCCGAAGGCGGGGTGCCCGAAGGCGTGCATGCCCGAAGGCGGGGTGCCCGAAGGCGTGCATGCCCGAAGGCGGGGTGCCCGAAGGCGTGCATGCCCGAAGGCGGGGTGCCCGAAGGCGTGCATGCCCGAAGGCGGGGTGCCCGAAGGCGTGGTTGCCCGAAGGCGGGGTGCCCGAAGGCGTTGTTGCCCGAAGGCTAGAAACTGTAACGGCATTCATCGCCGATAAACGCGCGTCGCAATGAAAAACCTGTTTGCCGATCAAAAAACTGATAAAACTGCGAACAAAACTGCTTAAGAATGCGTATTTTGTGGCCATCCGTGACCTTTAGCAAAAAAAACTGAAAGCGCCTTTGGCAATTAGCCAATAAATTGAGTTCTGCGCGCACCAAAACATTGGTCAAAACGTCAAATGACGTGTCAACAAAAATATAAAAGATTGTAATTTGATAAATTGAAACGAAAACCCATCAAAGAGCTCAAACGGCAAAAGACCGCCGATGCTCATGGTAGTAATCTACGCTGGCCAAAAAAGGGTCCAAACCGCGACGCACAATTCAGTCAAAAGATGTGCGGACTTTTGACACGCAACGCCAAAACGCTGTCGGCTGTCGATACCAGGCTTTTTCGCCAAACGCGCGCAAACCGTGTGGTCCGCTGCCCCCCGCGCTGCTTTCACGTCTTCCGTGGTCCTCATCCGGGCTGCCGTACAAGCTGCTTCACGTGGCCTTAGTTTATATCTGCCCTCAAAAGACCAACACGGCAGCGGCGATCCATCCATAACAGTCCGCCATGGCTGTCCCCATCTGTCTTCTTCTGGCTTTTCCTTCTGTAAAACGGCCCCTGATCATCCTTCTCTGCGCGATCGCGGTCGATATCGCCGTGATATCGGTCCCTGGCTGCTCTGGTCAACATGGTTGGCGGCGATCCGTCCGAAAAAGCCCTCCTTGGGCCGTCCCCATATATCTATCGCCCGTTCCCTCGCTGAAATCGCTCCCGGCTTTCATCTTCATTCCTCCCGGCATGATCGTGGCTCATTGCCGTAGTTTCGGCGTCCTTGCTGTCATTGACAGCACTGCCAGCTGCCCGCTTGTCTCGCGTCTGCCCCTTGAAACATCTCTTCCCGACTGTTTCGCTTCTATCCGATCTCATCAGCTTCCTGCTTGAATAGCCCGTGGTCCTCATCTGGGTCTGTCTTCCGAGCGTCTCGCTCGGCTGCCCCGCGGCTATCAAGTCTCATCGGCTTCCCATGTTCATCCTTCTTGAATCTGTGGTCCTCTTGTGGGTCTGTCTTCCCAGCGTCTTCACGTGAATCGCGATCGTTATTGCCTTTCCCGGCAAACTTGCTGTCCTTGTCAGCACTGCCAGCGGCAATTCGTCCGTAAAAGCCCGTCCTGGGCTGTCCTGTATCGTCTGTCGTCTCGTCTTCTCTCCTCTGCGAAACCATGTTCATCGTTGTCGGCGTGATCGTGTTTGAACTTACCGCCGTTTTGGCTTTCCATTCGCATCTTGACAGCACGGGTGGCAGGCTGCTGTCCCATCTCATCCGCTTCAATGCGCATCTTACCTGACTGGCCTGCGATGTATCTTCACATCATTTCGGCGACTCATGGAAAGTTCAACGCTCCCGTTCTCCGCGCATCTGCTTTTCCCAGCTATTCAATCAATCTCGCGCTGTTCCCATCGGCCGGCAATCGATCGATTCATTCTGACTGGACGTTCCATTTTCGGGCTCGTTGTCGTTGCTGGCTTCTCTTCCCTTCTGAAACAGATGTCTGAGTCATTCGGATATGTAAATCAAACTGTTTTGGAGTCAGTTCACTTACCGGATTCGCGTTCATATACGTCTGGCGCATCTGCTTGTGCCATCTTCTTCTCTGATTCGTGTCTTTCAATCGATCTCTCCTTCAATCGATTCCGTCTATCATCTGATATCGCTTCAAATGAGTTCTTCCACGTGACGGCTCATGTGTGACTTCATGGAATCGTCACATTTGCTGCATTTGAAGGCATAGCAGGCCGCTATCCTCCAACTTCTGATCCGCGAAGCCCGATAATGGCTGTTCTGGCTGGACAATCAGCATCGCGATTCTTGACTGTTCCGAAAAGTCGTATCTTCATTGCGTTTCCATGTTAGCCGACAGTGGCGGTACTCTCTGAAACCATATTTGAGAGTTATATAACACTGTCAGACTTGTTTTATTCAATTTACTCACCGAGTTCATGCCTCTTTTCATCGCTCATTCCATTCTGTCCCCTCCAATCGATCCGATCCTTTTTCTCAGCGTCAACCGCTCGTATCCAGACATTCTGTTCGTCGCATTTGGCGTGATACTGCGCCATTCTTCTTTTCATTCTATCCATTTAATGGATAGCGTCTTTTTCCCGATACTGCTGGCAGGAAGGAAAGGGATTTCAACCCTGGGTACTGATACAAAGCGCTTCTGCCACGGTGTATTTGCTCATGTCTGCGTCATACTGTCTGTTCATCTTTGATCGCGTATTCACAACTGTTGCCATTATCGGCGTCTTTGCTGCTTTCGGTAACACAGCAGGCGACAGCTCTCAAAACGCGTATCTGCAGAGCCTTCCAACCGTCCAAGGCTCCATTCTTCCGGTCATCCATTAGCGAAATCACTGCAATTAGCGACGCTGGCTTCTGACAATTCAGCTTTCACTCGTCTCTGCGCATTCGGGCTTGTCAATAGGATCCTATCAGCCTCGACCATCATTCTTTAATTGACCGAAGCATTCTGTTTCGGTTCTCTGTTTCGCATAGTCGACGTTTCATCGTCAGAGGGGGGATTCTGAAGGGAAATGCCAAAGTCAGTCTGTTATTGTTGTCGGAATCTGATTTTGATTCAAAATACTCACCGAATCGTCGCTATCTTCGACTTCGCCCATTCCTTTCCATCCTTCCGACCGTTTCCGCAATCTGTTTCGCCGCGACACTGATATCGGCTTGACGGCGGTGCACTTGTCGTCTTCACGGATACCCTCATTCCGTTCGACCACACTTTTCTTCATCTGATTCAGCCGTGTCTTCCATCGGCCTTCAATACTGCTTGCACGAGACGGCTCATGTGTGACTTCATGGAATCGTCACATTTTCTGCATTTGAAGGCATAGCTGGCAGCTATCCTCAAACTTCTGATCCGCGAAGCGCGATAATTGCTGTTCTGGCTGGACATTCAGCATCGCGATTCTTGACTGTTTCGTAAAGTCGTATCTTCATTGCTTTTCCATGATAGCAGGCGGTTCAGTCACTCTCTGAAATCATGTTTGAGAGTTAGATAACACTGTCAGACCTGTTTTATTCAAATTCCTTACCGAGTTCACGCTTCTTTTCATCGCGTTCATACAGTCTTGTCGCCTCCAATTGATCCAATCCTTCTCAGCTTCTAATGCAAAATCGTATCCAGGTTGGACTCTGCTTGTCGTGTTTCGCATCTGGCGAGATTCCCGGCTGCTGGTGTCTCCATTGATGACGGTCTCGGTCCCGGCATCAGTATCGTCCTCGGATTTTGCTTCCTTCTCAAAAGCACTTCCATTGTTGATTCCGATCAACAGAATCTGATTCATCTCGGCCGTCGTCCAAGCCATTCTGTCCAAATGTCACAATTCTCGATTGCACAGCGTTGACATCTTTATCATTCGCGGGATTCTGAAATCAAATGACTATTTTCATCCTGAACCAAAGTCGAAAAACTGTTTAGATTGAAAGAACTCACCGGATCTTGGCATTGTTGAAACAGCTTTTCTGGTTTTGTGACCATTTCCGAAACTTGTGTTCTCGTGACACTGGCATGCTCGCGCTTTCCATGGTTATCGCTTTTGTTGTCTTTGCGGCTTTTGATCTTCTACGTTTCCTCGTCATCTGGCGCTTCTGTTTTCTTCGCGCATTCAGGTTTCAATCAATTGGCATTCTGGCTGTCACGATTCTCGGTCTCATTGTCATCGCCAGCATCTTCATAGGAGCAATCTGAAGTCAAAGGCTCATGTCAATCTGGTTTTAAAGTCGGAATCTGTTTGTTTACTCACCTTGTCTCATCAACGACTTTTCAATCTTCTCGACACTGCTTTTCCTCAGCCCAATTCCAAAATATGTTTTCCAGCGACACTTCCATTGACTTGACAGCAGCGCGTTTGCAGAATCCATCATGACATTCGATCAAAACCAGCGTCATCTGATACAGTCTTCAATTCATTTCGTTGGCCTTGACATTTCCGCAGTCAAACATAGCTGATGTCGCCGAATCCTCCGCTAACGGCAAAGCAATGCCCGGCACTTCTGCTTTCACTCTACCCTCAGACTCTCCGACCACAGCGCCCACTTACTCCAGTCCACCAGGCCAACACTACCGTATTTGAAAAAAGGCGGTCGCACCCACCGTAATTTGGGACCCTTGGTAGTGCAGACCTGGCTTCGTAGAATGAAATGTCCTGATTTTGCAGGTCGAAGAGCCTAATGGAGAGTTGCTGCGTCCATGCCTTGGTTACGGTCCCGTCGTGGGTACCGCTTGAATGATGACCAGCATTCGGCGCCGTCTTCCGAAGTCCCGCACATGAAGGCAAGGTTGTTGGACCATGCAATGGTGACGTTGCCGGCGGCTTCGACGTCGTCAAACTCGATCTCCGGCGTCGAGCGGACTTTCGGCTTGCCATTGGGGCCGATTTCCATCTTCTCCAAAACGCGGCGACGCATATTGAGTGGCGATGGGGCCCGGTAGCGATGGCGCGACGGATCCTGGCCAAGTTGGCCTTCAGCTGCGCGGCCGATGAGGTAGAGGCGACCGGATTCGCCGAGAAGGACGAGATGGTTGCGACCGCCACCCATCCACTTGATCGGGTCAGTCGGGTCGTTGTACAGGACCTGAGGACGCACCGCTGCCTCGGACAGAAGTGCCGACGACAACGGGACGCCATCGAAGGATCCTTGCAGGACGACGATGCCGTTGTAGAGGGCGGCGATGTAATCGTCGCCGCTGACTTCCTGCTTCAATTGGTCCGGCGTGAGAGGGTCGAATTCCTGGACATACATCGACTTGACGATGACGTTGTTGGGCGCCGGAAGCGTGACATCGGCGAAGGATTCGACGGAGTTGACGGTCTTCCAGGGGTCGATGGCGTTGCGGGAGCGGGGCTTGGCAGCTTGGGGGGCGGCCAGAAGCAGATCTTCGGGCTCGTCGACGTCCATTGACTCGTCTTCAGACTCATCAGACGAACCTTCCGAAACCAGCTGGTCGGTATCAACGTCACTGGGCACGGTGGTGTCGTCGGAATCAGATACGTCGACGTCTTCGGCTTCGCTCATGTCATCCATGGGCGCGACTTCGTGGTTGTCGGGTTCGTCGTCGCCGTTGTTGACGGATTCGGCATCGATGTTGTCATCCATCGGGGGGATATCGGCTTCGATGTTGGCGGGCTCGATTTCGATGATGTTGCCGTTGTCATTGACCTGCTCAATGGGGGCGTCTTCGGTCTCGACATCGTCGAACTGGGCCAGTTCTTCGACTTCACCGATTTGAGGTCCATTGGCAGGTGTGACGGGAGTGGACGGGCGAACTGATGGCGCGGGACTGGGGCTGACGTCACGTTCTGAAAGGAAATGAGTCATTGGGGTGTCATAATTAAAGTTGGTTTCAGCTTCAACTCACCAGGAACGTGTCCATCGGCGTCGTCGTCGTCGCTGGAGTCCGATGGGTCATCGTCGGACGGCATTCCAGGTGCGATGGAAGGCTGGGCTTGGATGTTTTCGGGAGCGTTTCCTGAAAGAAAGTTCATCATTTGTGAATTGGAATACAATGTAAGTCGAGTTTTTTCCGTTTTTTTTTTTGGTAAAGCTCCGATTGTCTTCGATAAAACTGTCCAAAATTTGTGTTTCAGATTACTCACCATGCTCTTCCTCGTCACTCGACATGTTGTCATCCGTGTCGATCAACTTTTTGGGCGGTTCGTCGTAGATGGTGTTATCGTCGTCATCCGGCAAGTCTTCATACATCCAGGGCTGTCCAGGTTCGTCTTCGCCGGCTTGATCGTAGTCAGCTTGAGCGATGTTCATCCAATACGCGACGTTCTGCTGGTCCGCTTCCTGAACGATGGCATCCAAGTTCGCGACTTCAATGGGCGCATTCACCTCCTCGGCTTCTATTTGCGCTGGCAATTCATCGGCTTCTTCTCCGGACACGTGAGACATCGCTGGACTGATTGTGCCGGACTGAATCGATGCGGCCACCGAAGCAACTTCTTCGAAACTGTCGGCAACTTGCGGGATTTCAGCTTCGTTGGCGTTGACTTTCTCTTCAGCGGCTTCTGAACTTGATTGGGGCATCACTTTGCGGATCTTTCGCGGTGGCTCTTCACTGCAATGTCCAGGGTTCCGCTTCAGGGCGAGTTGAGCCGGCTTTGGATCCGGATCGGTGTTGAATCCATAAGGTTTCTGCATTGGCTTCTTCTTCGCTGGCTGTTTCTGCATCGGCGCGGATTCAGCTTCAGTCGGCCTTGCCGCAAGTTTCGATGGCGACGGTTCGGAGACGGAATCGGTGGTGTTCATGATCTCATTGGCGGAGGTCGACAAGTGCAGTTGAGGCGATTCTTCGGCTTGGCCGTTCTCCAACGGTTCTCCATCTTCCTCGCTGTTGTTGTCGCCGGGTTCCGGTGACTTCGATGCTTCTGGAGTCGCATTCAAATCGCTGACATCGGTGTTAGTTGTCGGAATCGCGACTTGTGGCATCTCTGTAGATGGATTGGAGCGGTTGAAACTGTCGGGACTGTTGGTAGCAGTCGGCTCCGTCGTTTCGGATGGCTTCAGAGGCTCTTGTCGCGGCGATTCTTCGTTTCCTTGGGCCGAAACACGTTCAACTTCTTTGGCACTGCCATCGGTGGAGTCGTGGATGGAAGTCGCGTCGGAGGTGATGACGCGGTGGATGGTTGTGACCGGCATCGGGTTGACTTCGATTGATTCCGCTTCGACGACTTCGTAATCCATCGGTGACCCAGGACCGAAAACAGTGCGGTTGCCCGACCAGAAAGATGCGTTTGGGGTCGAGGATTCTTCGGCATTGGCTTCAGCAACACCAGTGCAAGACACGACGGCCGAGACCGGTGCGCTTCCGCCGTCCATCTGCGCCATTTGGGCTTCTGGCTCGTCTTGGTGCCGGCTGGAGGACGCGTCTCCGAACAACATGTTGAAGTCCATCGACAGGTCTTCCATCTCAACATTTTGGTTGGGGAACTGCGGCGGGCTTCTGTACAGCGTCCTGAAGGCCATTGACAGATCCTCCATCTCTGTGTCGGACGGCGTCGGCGAGCGGGACGGCATCTCTTCATCGGTGAAGGCTGGCGGTTCGGTGGGCATCGACTTGTCAGATGCTGAAAATAAGGAATTAATGCATTTGTGAAAGAAATTGGTTTATTAGTGTTCAAACTGGTGCATTTTTGTGATTATTGCCGCCAGGTGCCTCGGGCACTTCGGAAATGGCATTATTGAAGCGTGTGAGTAGTGCGTGGCGTGAAAATGTTGCGTGTTTTGTGCGAGCTAACGTGAATACTGTACACTGACGTGGCTAATTGGTGCTATTTTTCAGATCTTGTCCACTCAAGTGCATTCAATTCGAGATCTTCCCCGCATCGACTACAGTATCTTTGAAAATGGTGTCCAAAGCGTTCGCCCAACCATATTTTGTGCTCGCCAACAGTGTCAAAGTGCAATGTGATGTGTTTCAAAACCAATAAAAACGCAAAAACTAACCTTCAAAATCTGAATCGACCTCCATGCCTTCTTCTTCAGGTTGACCTGCGCGTGCATTGAGGGTTCCAAGGCCTCCACGCAACAGATCCGAGCGAGCTTCATTCCCCTGGGGGGCGAACATCAGGCTCGTTGTGGAATCTGAAATTATCGTAAGTTAGCTTGTTTGTGGATGAGATCGGGGTAAGTCAAAGTGTAAAAAGTTTTAGAATAAGACTCACCTCCCGAAGGAAGTTCCACTGGGAACATTGGGGCTCCAAAACTGGAAGCCACGCCGCCTTGGTGTCGCTCGTGGATAGTAGACCTGCCCGACGGTGGCAGATCCGACAACGCCTGATTAGACGATTCCGGGGAAACGCTAACAACGCGGTTTTTGTTGGCTTTGGCAGTGCGCGAAAATTCGGACATGACGATACTGAAAACGTGGTTTGATGAGGTCAGTAGATTGATAAGGGCTAAACACGTAAGGGCACGCGTAAAATGGGATTAAATTGGTTCAAAAACGCGTTAATTGGAGTCAAAAGTGTAATTAAGGGGTTGGGGATACTGTAGGCGCACGCATAAAAGGTCAAAGAAGTAAAATTAGTTCGTTTTTAGCAAAGCACAAATAATTGACAAAATTTAGTATTCAGATGGACTTATGAGGATCAAAAGTGTAGCAATTAGGACAATTTATATAGTAAACGACTAATAAAAGTACAGATTATCAGAAAAAAAGTTATAGTTTGCTTGTTCGAACCACGAAAACGGCAAAAGCACGATTGAGAATGGAAAAAATTTGATTGAAAACGCATTTTATGAGCTTATTTCGCTTTTACTGGGTAGCTTTATCATGCAATGGTAGCTGATAGTGTTTAAAACTGTAAAAACCGCATGTCAGAAGGTGGTTTAGGTCATGTGTAAGCGATGTTGACAGTCGGGATGTATAAAATTGTTAAATTTAGTTTCAAAACGCGCCAAACGGTGGTCAGTGCTGCCAAATTTTGAAGAAAGATACTGTAGATGGATTATTCAATCAGAAATAGGACCTGTTGAAGGAAGAAGACACCTAAAGGACGTAAAATTTGGTAAAGGGCGTAGTTTAGGGGCGCAAACGTTGAAATAGGCAAATGACATGACATATTTTTGTGTTTAAACGCGTAAATGTGGATCAAATATGTAGTGATTGTGTCAGATCATACAGTAAACGACTGATAAAGATAAAGATTGTCAAAAAAAGTGTTGTTTGCCTGCTCTAGCCACGCAAAACGGCGAAGGTAGGGCCGCAAATCGACAAATTTTAAGCTGGTGTCACTTTTACTGATTAGCTTTAGCGGGCAATTATAACCGATTGTGTTCAGAAATGATAAAAGTGCATATTGAAGAATAGTTTTGGGTATGAGAGAGGGTATCTGATAGAGGGAATTTATAAATCTCTGGTTTCAAAACGCGCAAATCGGTTGCAGGATTGTAAAAGTGAGTTATGATACTGTAGATAGATGCGATAAACCGAGCGGAAGTAGGACTTATCAGTGGAAGGAGACAGTAAACGCTGTTGGGGAATGCAATCAATGGGGTGCTCCAATTTAAACGTATGTAATTCAATGTTATATCGCGAAAAGAAGTTAGAACGCAACATTTGGGGTCAGAAAGGATTCATGGCCTCTGGCAAACAACTTTGAAGCGCAATACATTTCGGTCTTTGTGTCGATAATGATAAGAAATGCCCAAATGCGTGTCAAATCGACTTAATCTGACAGAAAACGCAGTTTAGAAGCTATTAGTGCGTCTAGTGATACGTTTTTCAAAACTTTGGTACAGAGATTGTTGAAAATGGTTGGAAACAGGGTTCGAAAGATTGGTTAGGGTACGGAGAAACATTGACGCCAAACAGGTTAGATAGAATTTTCAAATTTAGGGTCAAGAGACTCAAATAGGAGTCGGAAATGCCATAATACGGGGGCTGGTTTACAGTAAAGGCGTTCAATAGACTGGATCCAGACAATTCATAGATGAAGCACGCTAAAACAGCAAAAAGAGCACGTAGCGTGAAGGCGTAAACGTTGAAACATCTCAAAAAAGATAACATGGGCGATATTTTGGGATGAATGATGCCATCGGACGCTTTTTGCTTCAAAAGTTGTAAAATCAGTTGCGCAAAGAGGGTGGGCGCGTCTCGATTTTGGGATCTAGTCATCGCCTCTGGCAAAGAGGTTAGAAATGACATGTTTTCATTCTTATACGACGTTATTTCTATATTTGATCGATACGGTATGATAAAAATAGCGCAAGACCAGAGATAGAATGGTGGTAATTTGAGAAAATCGAGGAGAAGCGGCTAGCGCGCCGGCTGGCAGGGGGAACACAGTACTTTCGCGCATTAAAAGACGCTTGGAGGCTCTGCTGCCATAAAATACATAATAAAAGACAATATTGGCATAATAAAGCACAAAGATTAGCATTTTATCAGTAATTTAAAAGCTCACACCGAGATCACGTCCAGCCCTCTTCGCCGGGCCATGATCCTGGGTGGTATCGATCGATCCCTCTCCCGGATCGGCGAAGGCGCAAACGACACAGCAAAGGGTGGCGCGATTGCGCAAGTCGGTGCCTCTGCCAGCTGCGGCATGGCATGCCTGTCCCTTCGATGCGGACGTTTTTTGCGCACATCGCGTGGATCGACTAGGATCGTCTTTCTTTTTTCTTCTACGCTGCTGTCATGCATTCTGAAGATGTTGCTTCATGTCCGTTGCCTTCTGGCCAGTTCTGTCAACAGTTTATCCAGCAATGCCCAGAGGCAAATGGCTTTTCGGGTAATGTTATTTTTACCGCAACTGGCTGTCGCCAATGCTAAATGGGCTGGATTTTGACTGTTTCGTGGATCTCTTTTTACGTTTGCTTGTTCTTTTGGTCGATGTTTCTGCCAATTGCCCTCAAACTAGTGCTGTCCAGATATATAATCAGTACTACTTTGGGGGTAATTGCCAGACTCATTGAAGCTTTTGGAGCAGCAAATGGTAATGGAACATGGAAGATGCCTAGGTTAGTTCAATCAGGTTTGTGTTTTACTGGGCTTTTGTTTGTTACTATCGCAAAATAATGAATACCTTTCAATTTTCATCGTTTATCAGTTAATCCGCTTATCGATTTGACTCCCGTTTGCCCTTTTCCCTCGTCCATTATATATAAATTTTGATTCTGAGCCAATGTCGACGACACTATTACCCGCATCACTGCTCCCCCTTGGCATTGGCGTGCTTTTTTCACTTCCGATGCACACCCATGAAATTGCTATCAACTTGGATACTGGCTTTGCATTTGTTTTCCGAATGACAACGACTGTCGCTAGCTTTACTGGCTTGTAATTCTTCGACTTTATCCCAAATTGTGTCTTTCCTTCAATGAGCATCTCGTGTTGAACTGTAGCAGGCAAAAAAAGGTCATTTCAGATGCGTGCTTTGGCAGCTTTGCATATTCCGTCTTATCCTATCGAGCCGATTATGCCTACAGAAGCTCAATGTTTGTGTCACCTGCCATCTGAGTGTGCTGTTGGTATTCTTTATCAGTACTACTTTGGTGACAGTTGGCAGTTTCATTGAAGCATCAGGAATGCATGCTTTGGATAGCAACTTTTATTATTCCGTTCAGGTTTGATCAGTTTTCCTTTTTACAAAAATCCTGTTTTAGTTTATTTTGTCTGCACTGTAACACCATATTCCAATTCCAACCTTATTCAATTTCAGTTTATCAACCAACTTCAAACATTTAGATCAGACAAAACATCAGTAATTTATAATAACAGTAACAAAAAGTTACAAAGTATCGGCAAAAAGTCAAGTTATGATAAGATTGATGGTATGTAATTCATATTTCGATGCGGCATTGGAAATTCGTTGATGTATTTATCGTATCCGACAGTTCAGAGGTTGTTTTTAACGAGGTTATGGAGTCCTATGGCGTTGTCCGATTCATGCAGACCAGGGGCGTATTTAGGGGGGGGGTAGGGGGGGCAGCGCCCCCCCCCATATCTCGGATCCGCCAAAAGTGGGGTAAGGGGGGACCAAGGGGATTTTGTGGTTTTTCACGGTTTTGGCAAAAATTTTTCCTTTGGTACCCCCTTTGGATTTTTCAAAAATCGCACAAAAATTTTTCCCGAAAAAATCCCTTTGGTCCCCCCTTACCTTTTTTCCGGGATGCCCCCCTATAAAAAAATTTTCTAAATACGCCCCTGATGCAGACGGCAGCATACCGTAACAGACGCATATTTTAAGTCTCCGACAGTGTCGTCATTGTGATGGATCATTTATTCATGTCTCCTGTGATAACAATGCCCTCATGGCGTCTACCCAGGTTACTTTCGACTTATCAAAAACCATTTAGTGGGCATTGTCGAGGTTGTCTGATTGATAGTTCAACCACGCGGCAATCTGATTCGGCGACATTATCTTTGATTACAATAGGCCAGAAGTCGATGGCCGAGTGTTTTCTAGTGATCAGAAAAAGCCGCAAAAGTTTGATAAAACGTTTGAGTTTGACCATTTCTTTGTCTAAATCTTTTGGTTTACGTTCTTATCAGTTGAAAGTTTCCGTGACACAGTGATAGAAACACTTATTTTCGAATGATTTGCTGCGACGATACTTTATTACCCTCCCGTGCAGCGACAAAAAATTTTCTCCACCCAAGTCCACCTAAGTCCCAGGGAGAAACTTGTTTGACCGATAAAGTTTGTTTGGCCCCATAAGTTTTGATAAATGTTGAACTGAAACCGGGACTTACCTCTGGCTATCGATGGACACCAGAAGCGCCCGGATTGGAATCCGAATGGCTGAGAAATCGGCGTCAGAAGCCGGGTGACTGCTCAGTCAGTCAGGCGCAAATCTGGACGTTGGTGACCCTTTGCCAGAGAAAAATTTTCAATTCCCGCGCAGTTGGTCTTTAAACCCTTGTTTGCCCGGCTTCAGACGGCGATTTCTCGGCCATTCGGATTCCGATCCTGGTTTTTCTGGTGTCTATCGATAGCCACAGGTAAGTCCCGGCTTCAATTCAAAATTTAACAAAACTTATGCGGCCGAACAAACTTTATCGGCAAAACAAGTTTCACCACTGGGACTTACGTGGACTTGGGTGGAGAAAAATTTTTGTCGCTGCACGGGAGGGTAGTCAAAATTTTGAAAAAAAAACCGATGCGATAGGTCGGTCGGTGGTGAGGTCTGTTTGTCGGGGGTCTCTCGCACCTGCCCAGTCTCTTGGTTGCACACAACTCACAGGGAAACGCAGTCTGCGCTCGGACATAGGTCACGAGGGCCAAACTAACGACGGTTTAAAAACCCATACTTGAGGTTTGTATTATTTTCGCTCATGAAGTAATTCATGTGGTAGAACTTGAATAAATTTTGGAAATGCGTTGCTACACAGGCAACGTGATTTGATCGCGTTCTGCCTTTGGTAAGCCTGCAATGATAGCATTTTACGGCAAAAATTACAATCACACAAAAACGGATCAAAGTTACATCGATGTTCAAAAAGCCGTAAATTTGGAAGACCTACCAAGAGACACCGAAGTAACGGCAATGGCACCATAACGATGAATAAGGTCGCTGCAAAAACACTTTAAGAATCAAGTTACACGATTTCAAATCGTTGTAGTTTTTTTACAGCAATGGCTTGAAAACGAGTGACATGATAATCGGTATCACGTCACGACTTTCCGAAGCACAAAGTGAACGGTTGATCCATGTTTGACGCAGAGCGAACTCGAATGCAACTAGGCGGAAACGATGGAACAAACGCATTAAATAAAACAATGAAAAAGGGTTGAAAAAAGGTTTAATTGTTTCGGATTCATGGTTACATGGTCCGAAAGTTGGCTTACTGTCGTCTGTCAGGCAAAACTGTCGGTCCCGTCGTCAGAGAAAGGTTTGTCCGTTTTTATCGATTACCACATGACTTCGCGACAAAAAGCTAATGTGTCTGTCTCCCTGTATAATCGAGGTTTGTAATTTGTTACGCAATGTGTCTAGAAAGGTTCATTTGTTTACTTATCTAACAAGCTTTTTCCCATTAAAATTGCGTGACATAAATGATATACATGCATCGAACATAAATCTGTTTAACTGTGTTTTTAAACATGACACAAGCATGTTAGGTTTGTTTTCGTGGATGGAAATTTTTCTCCTTCGGATTCCACAAAGTTTTCAACTTCTGCTCATTGTTTTTCTGGTAGCTCAGTTTTTGAGAAAGCGATCCCAGTTACATCAAGCGTTCTTTTATCTCCTTCTCATATCTTATATTACTGACACTGCTGGCATGCTATCAAACATTGTACAGTATTTTGGCATGGACAACAACCCTTTGATAAACGCTGTTTGTGTGTTAGTGCAATGTTACTGTAATAAAAGTCCTGGAATTATTGAATTCATGATAGCTTTCAACCGTTCCACTGCGGTTGCTGCTCCATCACGTTATAAAGTGGTTTGGTTTTCATGGTTCTGTTACTATAAATATCATTAACTTTAAGATGTGGACAGGAAAATCCCTTGTTTCAATGCTAGTAGTCACTATCATTTATCCAATTATCGTCGATGGTTACCAAACAGTGTCTAACTTCCACTGCCGCATACATCCGTTGTCTGTCGAGTGTGAAAGTTATTCAAACCTGACTTACATTTCAACGGTTGTTTCAAACGTAACTTTTGCAATCTTATCATTGTTACTAATTGTGCTGGCTGTTTGTAAAGCATCGACAGAAATCAGGAGCAAAGCCTTAGCAAAACTGGAACGTAGGATGCTGATTTATACAATTTTGACGACGCTCTTGTTTATTTTACGGTTTTCGACGTCATTTTTGTACCGTGTTGCTGTGGATTGTGTTGATTTTTTCTACGGAATATGGCTTCTAATTTACTTTTTGGAACACTACTTGCCGATGTTCTTGCTACCAGTTTTTAAGTAGGTCAAGATCATGCTTAATTTTTGTAAAAACTGACGTTTTGCAGTTCCGTATATCGGCGAGTACTGATAAACTTCATCAACTGTAAACAGTCGAAAAGAGTTAACGTTACGGTTGTAACGACACTTCAATGAAGTGAAACGTACTAACTATTGCCAGCGGCAACGTATTCTAAAATAAATTTCTGGCTTGGTATTGGTGAGTATCAGTCGTAATTATAAACTGGGTGACGTGAATGTCGTCGGTTTTACCATCATAAGAAAACTGCTCTTCGATTATATAGTAGTGGTGTTCTTAACAACATTATTGATTGCGTTTAAACAACGATACTTTTTGAAATACTTCCACAATTGCAAAACTGTAATCAAAAAGAAGTATTTGTTTGCTTTTTCACAAGTTTTGAAGTCATAATTTGGTTTCATCCTTACCGTCTGATTTGACCAAAAACAACAATAATCCAAAAACAACAATTATAACGGTTCTGTTTTGTCATTTTCCACTCATTTACCAAAACTGTACACTTTCAATGCCTCCGATATTGAAAGCCATCCCTTCCTGTTATCGAAGTGCCTTGCCTGCTTCAGTTTGTTTATACATATGCATTTTAAAACGACTTTTGCGCTTCCTGAACGGCCTTGCCGGTTGTCAAAACGGCGCGCTGTTGATTCGGGATTAACGCCTCCATACTATGGCTTCCGCAGATCTGTCCTGCTTGATGTTTCTTTATTTTTAGCTTTATTGAAATCCTTGCCGCGGGCGGTGTTTTTAAGTTAAGTACGCGACGTCTTTACTTTTTTTACATAATTCGAAGCTAGTTTTCGCTTTTATTATCATTAAATTCCACAGGCCACGGCGGCTCGAAATGAAAAGCCATGGCTGGGAGCAAAAAGTCGACCGACGGGTTCCCTGCTGTGACCCGCGTTGAATGGCACTTTTTATTGCCATTGCAAAAAAGCAAACTGAAGGGCCATGTTGGGAAAAGGGTTGAGGACTGAACTCATGAAAATTTTAACACCTTTCGGAAATGGTTGTTACTTTTTATGGGTTTGGGGGGCTTTTGATGGGGTATTTTTTTGTTGGTTGTTGTTTTTTTAAACTGCGAATAATGTTGTCCGTAGCGTGCGTTGATGCAATTAGTTCATTTTGGCTGTCAATGACCAACCAACTTGAAGCCGTGGTCTTCCTCGGATTTCTCAAGTACCCTTATTCGGATTGGTGAAGCGCCGCTTTTCCGTGTTTGTGGAATCACATCGAGGAAGAAGGCGTTTTGAATTGGCACCTAATCAAAAGTCAAGTGAGCAGAAGCATACGCAATATTAACCCGCAAAACATCCCACCATATGGCATCCTACAGAATGCACAACACCATGTGCTAATGCAAGTATAGCTCGCCAAGGCACTTCACACCCGTCTTACATACGATAAAAACGGCAAAACAGATTTACTTTTACGACAAAAGTCACCCGTGCCATGGCTGTTTATGAACCGGGTCGTTTTTATGGCATTATTGATAATGTGCTTTCTTTTTTCCAAGTCACACTTTTATTCTCACCTTTCATCGTAACTGTGGTCTCTCCCTCTATGCCTGTGGCACTTTGAATATTGTTAACTGGAAACACAAGTTTTTTATGGCATTTGTGATGGATTAGCCATGTCCCCTCTTTGTGGTGCAAAGTTAGGTCGCTCTTTTTTCGATTTTATACCTGTCATCAGCCGACGATGACGACCTCCGGCAGTCATCAACCCATTTGTCACTTTGAACAAGCATAAAATACTGCTTTTACCCGCCCTCGGCCCAGATGAAAGCGCAAATCCGTGTTGTTTCGAGTGTCGCAAATGCCACCGGCTGTTAGCAATGTTGGCTGGTCATCCTACCCCACAGGGGAGGCCGGCCCAAAATGCGAGACCCCCAAAAGCCACGCTCAAAAAGCCAAACAACATGGCAATGTTCCGTGTTCCTCCTCCTTTCTGTCAGGGACATAAGTTTGAGTTGACATTAAGTGTGTTAACAACTGACCGAACGTCTTGTCTGAATGTCGACTCGATGTCGTTTGGCACTTTTCGGGCTATCAGGCAAAAACCACTTTGAGGAAACTGAAGATGACGCCATCCTTTCGTTTTTCCTTAAAGGCCGTCGTTAATGGATCTCTTTAAAACGATGCTTTGAACAAGATTGATGAGATCACCCGTTAGTGTATACATAGACAGTGGGCCAAGGGGCCACTTTTTGGAGTGCCATCGATCACGGGCAGAGTGACCGATAGCACCCTAGCCTTGATCAATGCGATTGGCTCTCACCTGGCGCTTCCACTGGTCACTCGGGGCGTGCTGAGAAACACTTTTCTATGCTATTGGACCTCTTTTAGGACGTTTCATCTGTTTCAAATCAATTTGATTATGACAAAGATTTACAATTTCCTCGATTTCAGAAACTATAATGCAATACGCCTTCCGCTCAACTACAATGGCACACGGATAATGTTCGAAATTCTTCTACTTATTGAAAATGCACTTGTTTTTGGATATAAACTGTCTATTAGTCTTCCTGTGGTTGTTGGATATCGGTTTCACGGCAGTTATTAACTCAGACGATGAGGAACTGCCGTGTCCGGGCAGTTGTTTGTGCGAGGAGGAGGATACGGTGGGTTTTTGATTATGTAAACTGACAGTTTGACTTCTTTTGCTGTATTTCACAAATTTACGTTATTTAAACTGTTATTGGCTGTTCCAGCTCTTCTGCAACAGCATCGAACTCCAAAAAGTGCCCGGCTACTGGCCGAACCACTACCGCAAAGTCGTCCTTCGCAATGTTTCGCTCACAACCCTCCATAAAGCGTCTTTCAAACGGTTCAAAGCTCTCGAGGAGCTGAGGATAGAAGAGTGCTTTCAACTTGATATGATCGATAAGTATGCTTTTAAGGGTCTTCATAAGCTCAGGTATACGTGTTTATTTTAAACTGAAAGTTTCTCTAACTGGATTTATTAACAAATAAGAGCGTTTTCAGAATTCTTGCCATAACTCGCAACCCCAAGCTCACCCAAATCTACAAAGCCACATTTTCTGGGATTGGCAATGAAAATTCGTTAAAAATTTTTATCAATAACAATGCATTGACGCATGTTCAACCGTATTCTTTCAAGTTGGTTTGATTTTTTGATTTTTAAAACTGACAACCAAAATTCGTCTTTTAGAAACGTCCAAAACGTCAGAGAGCTGACGATTGAAGACGAATGCGTGTCGTTCGGCAAGAATTCGCTTTCATCAATATTGAAGCTAGATTTTGCCGTTCTGCGCGGCGTTTGTCATTTGGCGGCCGAAACGTTTTCCAACACTACAAGGGTTCACAATTTGCACATATCTGATTCTAATTTTGATCTTGTTACGAGGGCATTTGCCGGGTTGACCCATGTTAATCATGTGAGTTTGGGGATTGAAAACTGTCGCGAAATTCCTAGTTGCGTCATAATGAGCTTAAAAACTGGAGCAAATCAATAGTTCGTCGAAAAACTTTTCCATTTCCAGATTCTCCTCCAAAACAACCGCATCAACACCATCCATGAAGACGCTTTCGGCGGATCTTCCACCATCGGAAACCTCCAAATCCAGACCAACAAAATTATCCATCTGGAGCCTCGCGCCTTTGCCGCCACCGAAAACCTGGGAAGCGTCGTCTTCATGCAGAATACGATCACCCAGGCACTTAAATCGCCTGAATGCATCTACAATGAAGCCCAGAAGTTCGTCTTCAGTGATAACACGCTCAAATGTGATTGTGCCTTGAAATGGGCCCGGCACCACAGTGATAGGACCTTTTTGAAAGAAAACTTCTGTGGTCGGGAAGAAGCCTTTAAGGCACTCATCTACTATGAACCCCAGGGCTGCCCGACTGAACCCCCACCAATCGAAGAGCCTTCAACCCGGTTTTTCATGACAGAAGAGCCGCTAGTGCGGTCGACAAATGCTGGGAACAGCGTCAACTACCTCTCAAAACATACATCCAGCGTGGCTTCAAGCCGATTTTCAATGATAAACTGGCTGATTTTAGCTTTGGGTGTACTCCTCAGGTCTCATTTCACTCAATATTTGTAACTGTAACTTACTTATATCTCACTCAAATCTGGGTTTAAACATGTGTACGTATTTTCGTTGACGAAATTTGAGCACATAAATACCTAATACTCTAAAATCTGTCTCTGCTTTCTAAACCACAAACGATGAAAGGGAAAGAACGTCAGGTGTCGACTGAAGAGGCATCGGATTTCAGGGGCGCTGTTTGGGATGCGACCCAGCCATGGAATTGCGGCAGGACCTCGTCGAACGGTCTTCCGGCGAGATCGGGACGAACGGCGGAACTTGTGATTAGGCCGTTTTCGACAAGGGTGCTGCCGTCGATGGTGAACTTGGGTGACTTGGCGAAGCGCCAATCCCAGGATCGGAGCTCGGCTTCGGTGGCACTGACACCCGGGAAGGCGGACTCGTCTAGGGCGTTGATAACGACAATGTTGCAGGTCTGGAATTTGAAAACTGCTGTTCGTAAGAATTGGATTTAAAAACAAACTTCATATTGAAGGGCAAAATTCTGGAACAAAACATCCCGAACATCGTCAATCTTGATTCCGGGAACGTCCTGGCTGAGCTGGCCTATGGCCTTTGCGGGGACCGATTCAGTGGCGTTTGTTTTTACTCGGCCCTGGAAAAATTGTAAAATAAAAAACTGAAGGGAATATAAATGTGCCAAAAAGTCAAAAACGAACCCTAAAGGGGGACTTCAAACACGCCCTCAACAGATCCAAATCCTCATCGACCAAAAGTGTCAAATGGTGATAAGCTCGGCCCTTGACGATTCGAGCCGCTGTTCCGCTTACTTTTCGTTCACCGTCGGGGAAGACAAGATCGTCGCGTTTGGTTGGGGTTATCTATAAAAAACTGCATACAAACCATTGATCATATCACAAAAACACCCAAAATCTGTTACAAAACTGTACGGCCTTTTTTGAAACCATAGAACTACTAGGCAATCCCACAAAACGACCAACCTTCGTGCCAAATTCCGAATTCAACGCCTCTGCGATCCATGTCAGATTCCTCGGGCGACAATGATTCTTATGGGTCGTCACAATAGACAGATTGATGTTGCCATGACCATGGAAGACCGTGCCACCGCCACTGTGCCGTCGAGCGAGATCGATCCCGGCCACGGTGAGGAATTCAGTGTTGGCTTCAAGGAAGGGGTTCTGATGGCGGCCATAGACGACTGTTGGGGTGTTGCTGAAGGGAAATTTATAACGGGAAATCTGGCTAAACCGAAAGCCTATGGACAAAAAAAAAATTAATGTTAATATTTTTGGCTGAAACTTGGTAAACGGACTAATATGAGGGTGCAGAAGACGAATTCACCACTTATTTTGTGTGTGCGCGCCTTCTGAATCCGTCAGGCTTCAGAATCCGCCACGGATACTTAATGAAACAGAATCATGTCTTGCGGTATACCAATCGATTGCCCACATTGAGACGAGCATTTTGATCTACACATCGACGGTAATCAGTTCGCGTTCAAAAAAGTTATGACACGTCAAAGGAAAAAAAAATGACGAGTTAGCATTTAATCCACCGTACCTCGGCGGAATGGGGGTGTATCCAAACTTTTTGTTGTACACGTTGATAAAGTGTCTAATGGGTTACTATTCTGTGAAGAAACTGTGGTTCTGTCGTTGGGGGAATTATGTTAAATTTAACAAAAACTATTTACTGATAACGCACATTTAGTAATAACTTTGTTATTTCGCATTTTTAACATATTCTGTTTTCCCAGAATCTGAGAAATGCGGTTTTCTTTTATTATAGAAAGTATTAATTATTTAAATAAAAGTACTCTAAAGTTAATAATAATTACCCGTTTCACCTTAAAAACGCGTGCGCGCGCGGTCAACTAGGTCCGATTCAGCGCGACATATCAAAAAAGCCGGGTTCGAATCCCACGACACCAAATTTTTTTCCTGTTACTTTACTAAGTAAAAAGTTGTTTTCTTACAGTATCTCTTAAGAATGGTAAGAAATTCTCAAGAAAAAAAATTTTTTTTCACTTTTGTAAAATATATTTTCATTTTCAACTTTAAGGTTTAGTTTTTAAACTATAATGATAAACCTTTCTATAACGAAAGAAAACCGCATTTCTCAGATTCTGGGAAGACAGAATCCGTTAAAAGTGCAAAATAACAAAGTTATTACCAAATGTGCGTTATCAGTAAATAGTTTTTGTTAAATTTAACATAATTCCCCCAACGACAAAACCACAGTTTCTTCACAGAATAGTAACCCATTAGACACTTTATCAACGTGTACAACAAAAAGTTTGGATACACCCCCATTCCGCCGAGATACGGTGGATTAAATGCTAACTCGTCATTTTTTTCGACTTTGACGTGTCATAACTTTTTTGAACGCGAACTGATTACCGTCGATGTGTAGGTCAAAATGATCGTCTCAATGTGGGCAATCGATTGGTATACCGCAAGACATGATTCTGTTTCATTAAGTATCCGTGGCGGATTCTGAAGCCTGACGGATTCAGAAGGCGCGCACACACAAAATAAGTGGTGAATTCGTCTTCTGCACCCTCATATTAGTCCGTTTATTAAGTTTCAGCCAAAAATATTAACATTAATTTTTTTTTTGTCCATAGGCTTTCGGTTTAGCCAGATTTCCCGTTTTATATATAAACTGCGAACTTTTTCTGCCATTATATATAAATTTAACGCATTTGACATCCTACAGGTCAGCATTATGTTGAGAACTGATAAATAAACTGCTCCTGTGTACAGAAAGTTTTTTCTAAGAGCAAAAATATAGAAAAAAGCCAACCTCCAAGCGATCATAACCTCGCCCAGCGAATCCAAATCATGTCGCCGAAAAATCCACTCTTCCAGAGCCAAATTCTCAAAAATACTCCCGCATTTGCTCCAGAATATCGTCGCCGCCTTCTTAACTGTCGAAGTGGCGCAGGTAGAGGTCATTTTGATCGATAACTGATCGGAAACAGCAGGACCCAGACACCGCCGCCGGCAGACCAGACCCGTCTCGACGGACGCGATACAAACTGTTCCCCGTCCCCTGCAAAGATGACCCCACCTTGTGTGCACAGTGTCCTCCGAGGGTTGTCGGTTCGAATTGTCATCGCTTCACTCCCTTGCTTGCTCTGTCTCGCGCTTTCTTCATCTTTTCCCCTCCAAATTCAACTTAAATCCCTTCCAGCTATCCCTCTAGCCCACCATGCCGAAGGTCAGTGTCAAGTGGAGCGGTAAGAAGTTCGATCTCGACGCGGATACGACCAATGAGCCGCTCATTTTCAAGGCGGCGTTGTTCGAGTTGACGGGCGTCGTTCCGGACCGGCAAAAGGTCGTCTTCCAGGTTGGTTTTGGCTTTGCTTTTATATAAACTGAAATAGTCTTTCATTTTTTTAGGGCAAGACGCTCAAAGATGACTCCTGGAACGGATTCAACATCAAAGACGGCAGCCTGCTCATGATGCTGGGGTCCTCGGGCGCCATCCCCACAAAGCCGAAGGAGGACGAGCCGATGGAGGCCTCCTCGAATGCGCTCATCGATGGACCGAAGAAGGTCAACCTCCCGGCAGGTATGGAGAATATGGGCAATACATGCTACATGAATGCGACCTTGCAAGTCTTACGAGTATGTTTTACCTTCAAAAATAGAAGTTTTTATATATATTTCTGTCCCTCTAGGCCATCCCCGAGCTCCGCACCGCCCTGGATCAGTACATCGACCCCGCTGAGAGCACTACAACTCCGAAAAAGATCTGTTTCACGCTGCGATTGTTGTGGCAGCTGTTGGATAACCATCCAAACCAGGCTATCACGCCGAATGTCTTTGTTATGGTGGGTTTTGATATATATTTTTTGCTAAACTGAAGCTTTCAATGCATCTCGTAGGTTCTCCACGACTGCTTCCCCCAACTTGCCACCAAGACCGCCCACGGCCACAACGAGCAACAAGATGCCAACGAGTGCTACTCCGAGATTATGCGTTGCCTCACCACTGAGTTGAAATACCAGGCTCCAGGGCAGCAACGTGTCGACTTCAAGAAGTTCGTTGAAGGCGTCCACCAAATCACGATGAAGAACACCGAAGCCGAGGGCGAGGAAACGACCACGACCGAGACCTTCAACGAGTTGAGCTGCTACCTGTCGCAGGAGACGAAATACCTCCAACTCGGCATCAACAAGACCGTTGAAACCATCACCAAGTTTAGCGAAAAGCTCAATCGCGATGCCAAGTTCGAGAAGACCACCCTCATCTCACGTCTGCCAGGCTACTTGACCATCCAAATGGTCCGCTTTTTCTACAAGGAGAAGGAACAGATCAACGCCAAGATCCTCAAGGACGTCAAATTCCCTGCGATTCTCGATGTCTTCGAGCTGTGCACCCCGGAATTGAAGGCCAAGCTTGCCCCTGCTCGTGCCGCGTTCAAGGAGTACGAAGACAGTGCCGTCGAGAAGCTCCGCAACTCGAAACTCGGTGGAGAGGAGGCTAAAGCCAAGGAAGAAGAAGCGAAGAAGACTCCCCAAATGTACCACCCGTACAACTTCCCCGATGATGCCGGCTCGAACAACTCCGGCTTCTACGAACTCAGAGGCGTCGTCACGCACAAGGGCCGCAGCAGCAACAGCGGTCATTACGTCGGATGGGTCAAGTTGAACGCGACCCAATGGGTCATGTGCGACGATCAGGAGGTCCACATCGTCACCGAGGATGATGTCATGAAGCTCAGTGGTGGCGGAGATTGGCACAGCGCCTACATGCTGTTGTACGGACCCCGAAAGCGGCCTCTCAACTGAAGCGCGGAAAGAAGAAGCGCCCTGCCATGCGGCTATCATCTGTTGTAATTTATTTAATCACGTATTTTTGCACCATGGCGGTACTATCCCCTTTCAACTGATTTCTTTTTCTAATTCTCTTTGCGTAACGGCGGTTTATTCACACGATCATGCATGTGTTATGTTGTCACGAGTGAAGGTTGTAATTGAATTGGTAAAATAAAAATAATACCTGTTGGGTGGGGTTTAGTATTGGGGATATGGCGGGTCCCAGCTGAAATGTGTTTGATAAACTGCCCTGACGGAGAAAAGCTAAAACATACGGATCGAGACAATAGTCCGGTGTCATCGGTGGCTGGACGGCATAGCCACGAAGAAGTAGTCGGCACCGATGTTCGTGCAGACGCGGCCAGGCATAGTCGGCGTTCTGTGTGGCTTTTGGGTCTGACCACAGCCTTTCAGCGACGGCGCTTGCTCGTGGCCACATTAGCGGCGTTAAACTGGCCCCATCGACATACTCACCCCAGAAGGCTGCCTCCCCACCGATGACCAGGTCCTTCTGTTCGTCAGTGCCGTTGAAGTTGTGGGGCTCGCAGTTGTAGAGGTATTCTGAAAACATAAAAACTGACCCCTCCGTCTGTAATTGTAAACTCACGCCAATCAGGTCCATAAGAGATGTAATTCAAATACCAGCAAGAAGACAGAATCGCCTGATGCCCGGCGGCCGTCACCTTTTCCAATGTTTCGCTGATTATTTCCTGCTTCTGCCAGCCTCGCCAGACCTGAGCAATCGAGTTCTTCGGGGCCGCTGAGGAGTAGAAGGCCTCTTCCCAAAGGACTGCTCGCTTTTCTGGCTTCTTATGGGCAATTATTTCTGTTAAACTGGAAATTTCACCGTTATTTTGACCAAAAAAGTTAAACATACGTCTGGAAGAAGGCCTGCTGCAACTTATCCGTCGAATTCCCAAACTTCAGAGTCCGCATTCGCTCCATGAAGCCCTTATTGTTCAACCAGCACGGCGTCAAGAATTCGTCGACTTCATCGCCGCCGAGATGGATGTAGTCATCGGGGAAGACGTCCTGTGCTTCTTCGAGGAATTCCTTTAAAAACTGTATTGTTATCTCCTGTGTTGGGTCGAGAAGGCCCGCAAATGGCATGATTTTGGAGTCGGTGGCATCGGTATAGCAGTCGGCAATGACGCCAGCAGGGGCACCTGCTCGCCAACTTGCGGTGTGACCTGGGGTGTCGAATTCGACGACGACACGGATTCCGCGAAGTCTGGCGAATTCAACGATGCCTTTGATCTCTTCGACGGTGTAGACGTGTTTAGGGGTGTACGCGCCTTTGGTTAGCTCGGGGAAACGGGTACTCGTGTAGGGGAAGGCTTCATGATCGACAATGTGCCAGTGGAAGACGTTGAACTTGTTTTGGGCCATGAGGTCCTGGAAGGGGGGTACTGTGGATGGGAAGGGAGGAGGAGATGGCTTACGAGTTGCTGTTTGATCATGCCGACAGTGAGAAAGTGCCGAGCCGTGTCCAACATGACTCCACGCCACGAGAATCGGGGTTCGTCTATGATGTCGGCTGGGCGGAACCACCACTGGAAGGTTATCACATTGGATTTTGAAAAACTGGTGTGACAATATTAGGACATAACGTAATATCATGTTTAAATTTCGTTTTGGGACCATTCTCGAACCAAAATGCAAATATCAAAAACTGGTACTGTAAATGGATTAATGCCAGATTTGAATACGCCCTTCCGATCACTCCTTCTGATTGACTCACCCGCCCACGAGTCTCCATTGATCAGTCGTTGTGTGCGCCCTGCCTTGTGGTGAGTTGCCTTCCCTCCTCCAACCAGAGGGTCGAAAGCTGGACCGCCCATCTGACCTCCCCCTTTGCAGCCCCGCCCCTCGACGACTTTCCTCCCCGCAGTTGTACCGTGTCCCCCCTCTCGTCTCCAGGAGAGAGAGAGCCACGACGGTCCGGCACTTCCGACAGTCGTTCGTCTCACGCGGATGAGACGACCCCCACCGGCAACCTGGCTGGCGGTGGTGGTGCTGGCCCTGGTGATATGGGGTCCAAGTACCGTCACTGCAGCCAGTCAGATTCCGGCGGTTTCGGCCGAGCCCGAGTTGCAGAGGCTCAAGTTTTTGGAATTGTTCCATGCCGGCACCGAGAATTGTGTCATCAATCGTTGGAGCTACTACAATGACAAGTATTACAAGTTGGGCAAGGTTGAGATTGCGAGTGAATTGTGAGTTGAAATGGCAAAACAATGGCATTGGGTTACGGTAAGATGTCTTCCAGGAACATCACCACCTCAAATGTCGGCACTTGCGATCGCAACGACCAAGTAGTCCTCTTCGACGTGAACCGCTTCTACATCATCCAACGCAATCCAAACACGGCCAATCGCAACAATGCGCCCTTCCGAATCTCGACCTACAAGGTCTACTTTGACGGCAAAGCCCCCCAGGAGATCGCTCCATCCTCGCCCACCGTCGGCACAAGCTATGAAAACCTAGTCGCGCCCCCTGCCAATTGCATGATCGACGTGGGCAACCTCTTGTGCGTCGCCGAATACGGTCCTGATGGCGATCGCAAGCGAATCCTCTTCCGATTCATTCGGCAAAGCTCGGCCTTCTCCTTCGTCGGAGTCATTAAGATCGACCCCGCCATGACTTCTCTGCCCTTGCGCATTATCTACGATCCGCATCGGCGTGACATTATCGAGATTCGTCCGCCTTCCTCCGATACCTCCGGTGACATTAAATGGCGAAGCGTGTTTGATTATCACTCTAATGGAGGTCCTGCGACGCCTCCCTTCGATATCGGTAACTTGGTTGCGTCTATTTCAAAAGGCGGCGAAGCTATTCATGCCGTTATCGACGAACCTGGTCAGAGCAAGTATACTGTGAGTTTGTGGTGGTGTTTTCGGATGAAAATGAACTTGTTTCAGCTTTACAAATACCACCCGTGGTTCAAACAATGGACGAACGAGCCTATCTCGACCCACGATTGGGAGGAACTGCCTGAGGGTAACCAGATGGGCCTGATCTATAACTACGCCTACAGTAACACCGAAAATGATGCCTCGATTCTGATGGAGATTGCGACGAAGCGTTGTGAGAACATGCAGAAGAAGGTGAACACATGTCAAGCGGAACTGTCCAGTGCCAACAGCGTTTCGACGGCCCTGTACGTCGTTGTCGGTATCTTGATGTTCTTCTTCATTATCTTGGCCGTGTTGCTTGCCCTGTACCTCCTGTGCTGCATCAAGACGAAACGTCGCCGTCGTCGCAAGAAGAAGCGAAAGCATCGTCGTCATCGCAAGGTCCAGAGCAACAAGCCCGAGGATGGCCCGAAGAAGGGCGGTTCCGAGGAGGACGTCGAGATGGACCCCAATGCCAAGAAGGGCGAAGAAGGCAAGGAGGGCGAAAAGAAGGAAGGCGACGAAAAGGGCGAGGAGGAGAAGGAGAAGAAGGAGGACAACAAGGTCGTCAAGAAGCTCAAGGCCTTTGGTGGCGTCGATTACTCGTCGTCGTCCTCGGACGACGACAAGGAACAGAGCAAGGTGGAGCACTCCCAGGCGTACTTCTCGGCTCGCGACCAATTCGATGGCCAAGGCAATGCCGTTTCACCGGCTGGTGGCACGACGGGTAACTCAAATCCGCCGCCACCGCCTCCGCCGGGTGGTGACAACAACTATGAGAACTTGGGCCCACTTCCGGGCGCTGTGCCTGATGGCGATACGAATACGGATGGTCATGGTGGTGTTCCGGAGCAGGAATTGGTAAACTGTGCTTCTTAAACGAGCTAATAACTGTTCAATTTTCAGGCGGCAGCCCCTGGCGGCGCTCCCCGTTCGGTCTACATGAAGCCGGCAAAGAAGAAGAAGAAGTAGATGCCCACCCTCCAACTTTCCCCCCTCTAGCCCCGACCCAGAATTCTAGAATTACTTATAGGCGTACCTAACGATCTTTCTATTGATGCAAAGAGCATAAATGTGTAAAACAAACCTTGTCTTGGGCGTCTTTGTAGAACATTTGGGAAAAGGTTTCAAGGCCGCGTAGGGCTCCCCAGACAGTTTTTGCGGAAATGTAGGCTTTTGGAGATTGTGGGGCTGTGGTCAGCTTATCTGAATGTTGGATATAAACTGATAGCTTTTTTTGGATATCTTACAGCTTTCATCAATTCCAAATTGTGGCACTTCCGTCGGGCAGCCTTCACTGATGTAAACATGGACCCCCTTCATTTCTGGCAAAGGGTCGACATCTGGACGTTGATACTTGGGGAAGGTGATCTTTTTATAGCGGACTAGAGCCTGGTCGAGAATGTCACAGCCAGGGGTTTCTGCTGTAAAGGTGAAAGACGCCGGATCGATGTAGCGTGGACGTTCGGAAGTGATGGTGTAGACTTTGGGGAGGGGCCACGGATAGCCTCTGAAATTAATGTGTTTAAACTGCCCGAGATGTTAGTGACCTACTGTGTCATTTTTCCTGGAGAGGGTCGCCCGTGGAACCATGATACTGTGGGGACAGTCAGCAAGCTGACCCCAAGGAGTAGAAGAAGCATCTGAAACTGCTATGTGTTGGCGCAAGCGAATGTGACGCATTTTATCTTGAATTAACGTTTGTTGAAAGCATACGAATATAAAAAAATAGCATAAAACTGGCGTCACGAAGTTATCGTCGATGGAAATGCTCAAGCATATTAAAAAGTAATGGCACCGTTATCACTTATCAATCCCGTTTATAGTAAAAACTGGATATTTACCCGTATCATTTTAACGGTCAAGAATAGACAAGAAATGGCCGTCCCAGCTGGGGATCCAATATCGACAACTTTGTCGACCTTTGATGTTTTCGATTGCGGCCAGTTTCAACTTCAACACAACAAAGTCGAACAGGTGGTTTGTCGATCGAAGTGGGCAACCGCTTGACTTTCAATCTTTTCGACCATTGAGACGACCAACGGTTTATGTTCAATTAGATGGGGTCGTCTTTTGTATGCCTCAAGGCCAGTTGCATTCAAGTCACGCCCCTAAAACGGAACAAACGCAAAAAAAAGGGTTCACAACCCATCAATTTTTACTAAAAACTGAAATGCTTTCGCGTTTCTTTAATTTCACTTAACTAGGTTAAATACAATTTTTAATTATTACAGTAAACCGAACGAAGAACATCCGTTGGTTTATATCTTTATATGCATACTTCATCATCATTTTAAAAACAACATCAACTCAACATCGCCAGTGTTTATTGACAAAAGGATCGACACAGCGCTTGAACTAACAACGTCCAAACGTCTCAAACGCACTTCCTCGTACTTCTAATCCGTTTTTTCGGACTTTTTGATCGTCTTACCATCACCCCCTCCGATCTCGTCCATGAGATGGTTCGGGAGGAGCGAAACCAGCACGGCGTCCATGACATCGTGCGCTTTGTTGATGGCTTCATCCATCTCACGCAACATCTGCAAAGACAAACATTGGATCAACTTTACACATTTCGGGGAAGGTGCTTACGTATTTTTGGATAAAGACAAAAACATAGATGCTCACGGCTAGGAAGATCACGCTGAGAACGCCGACGGCACTGATCAGCAGATACAGTTCGATGCCAAGGTCGTGGAGCTCGTTGCGGCATTGTGCCTCTTGCTTGGCTTCGGGGTCCTCTTTGTAGGTGACGGGAATGGCGGTCGTTGTAGGGCCTGGAGTGTCTGTCGTCGTAGTTGTAGTGGTGGTTTCGGGGTTGGTGATGGTGGATGTGCTTGGGTTGTTAGTGGTAGTAGTGGCCTCTGGGGTGGTAATAGTGGTTGGTGCTGCGGTAACGATTGTGCTACTTTGAGTCGCGGTAACAGTTGAGCTGCTTTCTTTAGTAGTCGCTTTTGGAGGTTCTGGAGCAGTGACGGTGCCAAATACCAACAACAAAAGGACGAAAACACGCCTAGAAGTTAGGACAGACATGGCAAATGTATCAGGATCCTCAATCAGTGGCCAAAGCTGGAAAGCCTCACCATGACAGGCGTGAATTTGCATTTTAATGTGACGTTTAGCGAATTCGGTAAGTACAGGGTTCTTTTGTTTAAATACGTTTTGATAAACTGATTAGTTAGGTCGTTCTCATTCATAAAGTTTTCATTTGCGTTCATCAGATGCTATGCGGTTCCAAAAAACTGAGGTGCAAATTTAAACGATAAAACGCAGACGGTAAACCGCAGACGCAGATACTAAAATGCAGACGCTGACGCCCCATATAACACCCTGGCGGCGTCTTATATCACAACTTTTTGAAGTTTCAAAGAACAACAAGCTTTAGTGGTTATGTATGAAATCTTTCCGAACTGGACGATGTCGTGCGGGTTTATTTGGCGTCTGCGTCTGCAGTTTACCGTTTTAGACAGTCCCGACTTTACGACGGTAGTTATACAAGAAAAATTGTGCACAGAGAGCTAATTTGAGTAATTAGAAAAAAAGTAGTTGGATGCTGCTGGGCTCGAACCTTTCCCAAAAACAGCCGGCTGCGATGTCAGCAAATCTCGGAGGTACCTTGCAAAACTTGCAGCAACATTTGCAAAGTCCGTGGTCGCATGTTTCGTACACTTCAGGTCGATGGTTCGGCTTTCATAGAACGCCAACTTTTTTAAAACTGTTTTTATAGAATAGATTTAACACAAAAAAATGTTCGGCACTTTTTGGAACCGAACCACCGACCTGAAGTGTTTGAAACAAGAAGCCACGGACTTTGCAAATGTTGCTGCAGGTTTTGCAAGGTACCTCCGAGATTTGCTGACATCGCAGCCGGCTTGTTTTCAGAAAGGTTCGAACCCAGCAGCATCCAAGTAATTTTTTCGAATTAATCAAATTAGCTTTTTAGGGTCTGTTGTACAACAGCCCACCTAGGTACTATGGCCCCCCACCTGTTTAGAACAGCCCCCCTGCAGGTGAAAAGGGGACCTGTTCGTAAGGGGTGCTATACTAATACGGTAGTATAGCCCCCCTAGTGAAGGGGGGCTGTACTACCCTTATTTTTTGCAGTTTTCACCTTGCAGGGGGGCTCAAGTCCCAACCGGGGTCTCTTTAACTTGGGCACCCTGGACCCTTACCTATAGCCCCCCTAGGAAAAGTGGGAGTACGGCCCCCCTCTACATTGAACAACAGCCCCCCTATGATTGAAGATCGGCCCCCCTGCCAGAAAAAAGTGCCGAGTCTAAGTCTAAAACTTAGTCTAAGTCTAAGTCTGAGAAGTCTAAGTCTAAGTAATAAGCGGGGGGCTCCGCCCCCCGCACCCCCCGGTAAGTCCAAAAAAGTCGTGGGGGTAATAAGGGGGGCTCATCTTCAACATCAGGGGGGCTGTTCTTCACTATCAGGGGGGCTGTTATTCAACATCAGGGGGCCTCATGTTCATCATCAAGGGGGTCTGTTGTACAACATAAAAGTTTTATGTTGAAGATGAACCCCCTCAATAGTGAAGATCAGCCCCCCTACAATAAAATTTCAAATTTTAATTTTTTTGAGAAATTTGATTGAAAAATTGATTTTGGGATAGTGAAGATGAGCACCCCTTGATGTAGAACAACAGCCCCCCTGTTGAAAAGGCTGAGGGGGGCTATACTCCCGCTTGCACAAGGGGGGCTGTACTTCATAGGTCAGGTGGGCTGATGTACAACACACCCGCTTTTTATGTAGCTTTTTTACTGTAAAGTTAACGTAGTAAGGTCAGTACTGTCTAAAACGCGAACGCAGCACCTAAAACGCAGACGCAGACGCAGATACTAAAACACAGACGCAACTGCTAAAACGCAGACGCAGACGTCAATAAAAACACCCTGATGGCGGCTTACATAACAACGTTTTAAAACTTTAAAATGAAACAAACTTAATTTATAATTATAGAAAACCTTTGAAACTGCAAGACGTTGTGAGGGTGTTTCAATGAGCGTCTGCGTCTGCATTTTAGCAGTTGCGTCTGCAGTATACTGTCTGCGTTTTAGGCGCTACGTCTACGATTGCGTCTGCGTTTTAGTTTTTCGTTATTTTACAAAAAAAATTATAAAAAACGTAGTTGTATTCAGACAATACAATTTACGTGTTCAATCACATTAAACAGCTTATGATTTCCACATTTTTGAGTAATTAAACTTTTATGTGGTAGACTCACTTTCCCCATAAAAGCATAACATTTCAACAACTTCAAGCAGTTTTCGATGTTTCGATCAGATGTTGTTTAGCATCCTCGCCTTTCTATTTTGCCTTATTGTTGTTACCGAAGCCGGCAAATATTGTCGTCGTAATAATCAGTATCCTTGCGGATACAACTGTTGTATATTCGCTTTTTGGAAAACTGTGCTACCCATTTTATTGTGACCTCGCTCCTTAAATGGATTACATATAATATTTTGATAGTTTACAATGATTAATGTTAACCCGAAACTGTTTCCTTGCCTTGACAATATTATTTTTAATGCATTCTGTTAAACTGAAATCGAGTTCATGTTGTTGAGCCGATCATGCGGTCCTCAAATGCACGCGCCTGTGCCCCCAAAAGCACTCCCATAACGAAAATAGTAAACTGCTTTCTTTTTTCGTGTTCGCGCTTTTTCCTACATTTTTGATAAAGCCATGGATTCCGACGCTATTGTTACTAATTCTGAAGCCGTGGAGACTGTGGATACCACGATGGAGGTCCCAGCAGTACCGGAAACGCCAGTAACCACAGATTCGGAGCCGCAGACCGATGGTATTGAGGCTAATGTTGCTGTTAGCTCAAATGCGGACCTAACATCAGATATTGCACCTGTCACTGTTATTGAGCCTGTTATCCTTGCCGAAAGTGTTGCGGCGACTACCGATGGTTCTATGGAAATGAAAACTGAATCATGTCAGGGTATTTCTTGCACTTCAAGCCCACTTCCCGATGCTTCAAACTGCTCAACGGATGTAACTGCTGTCTCCGAACCTGTCACAGACGTCCCAATGGAAACCGAATCCGAGGAAGCTGCCATCAAGACCGAAGCCAACCCAGAAACTCCTGCCGTTGATGTCGCCACAATCCCCGATGCCGACCTCTTCGTCATTGACACCGTCGGCAACGAGTTCCTCGCCCCGGCCGAGAAAGCCGTTCCAAAGCCAGTTGAAGTCGTTTCGACGCCCAATCTACGCGGAGACCCCAGAGTCGCCGCCAAGTATCAGTGGCGTCAAGGAGCAGGATTCTCGGAAGACGTCGCCGACGACAGTGATAGCGACTCCTCCGATGACGATTTTGAAGACGAGTTCAAATCGTAGGTTTTTATATATATTTTTCCTGTCTACGTTCAATTTCTAAACTGTGACTTTTAGAATTCTCCACGGCCGCGTTCTGGTAGATGAAGCCCCCGAACCACGAACGTACCACAATACAAATGCCAGTGAATACCCGAAAGAGTCAAAGAAGAACCGCAAACTGGATCATGACTACTACGATCTGCCTAATTTGGGCAATCTGTCACTGCTTTGCGTCGATAGTTTGACATTGGCTCCGTTTGCGAAGGTTGTTCAGCATTATGATGCTTTGTGTGGGTTTTGAGTTGAATTTTATATATAATTTTACAAAACTGGGTTTTTAGTGATGCTCAAGGCCGTCCCAGATGTCCCGTACCTCGACATCGACACGATGCTGTTCACGGAGAACAAGACTTTGGTCGGGACAATTTATGAGCTGATGGGCCTGGTCAGCGATCCTATTTACAATATTTTGTTTCCAAGCGTCGCCGAATGCGAAAAGATTCCGCTCGGAACGACCCTCTACTATGCTCCATCGGCCGATGAAACTGTGACGAAGTTGTTGTTTTTGGACAATTTGAGAAAGTGGGTTTTTCACAGTTTATTTATTTGACATTTTAAACTGACGCTATTAATGTTTGTAGCACGAGCTATTGGAAGAATGACGACGCCGATTCCGACAATGACGAAGAAGAGGACGAGGAAGCCCGTTACTACTCCAATCTTCGAAAGCAGTTGGAAGAATACGAGAAACGTAAGCGTGGCCACAAGGATTCGACCAGTGCCAGTCGCAGTTCGAGTGTCACTGGGCCTAGACAGCCGAAGCAAGCTCGTCGTGGTCCAGGGCCACCCATGCCGGCACCTCGTCCACAGCCGAAGACGTATGCCGGCTTCATTCCGACTGGATATCCGCCACTCTTCTCGCAGCCTATGGCTGATCCACGGAACGCTTTTGGATTCGTTGTACCCCCACCACCGCCGCCGCCTTCTGGCAAGTAGATTTTTGTTGATTTTTCTTTGTTGATTTTGAAGTTTTGTTACTTTTTTGTTACTTTTTATCCATAAAATTGACCTGTTAAATTAGTCTTTAGTTTTAATATTACACTCTATACGAACTTTCAAAATATACCAGTTATCACAGTCAAAACGCGGTCTGAATCTACAGTAGCTACTTAAGAGGAAGTCCACTTGGGCGAGCGCTTCTCAGCGAAGGCCGACATGCCTTCCTTGCGGTCATTCGTGGCGAAGGTCGTGTGGAAGAGGCGTCGTTCGAACAAAAGTCCTTCCTGAAGGGTCGTCTCAAAAGCACGATTCACGCCTTCCTTGGCCATTTGGACGATCAACGGGCTGTTGGCTGCAATCTTGTCGCCCAGGGCGATGGCCTTCTCGACGAGTTCCTCAGCTGGGTACACCTTGCTAACGAGCCCCCGTTGCAGGGCTTCAGCTGCACCGATGCGGTCACCAGTGAGGCAGAGCTCCATCGCGAGCGACTTTCCGACGGCCCGGGTCAGACGTTGCGTGCCACCGGCGCCCGGGATCGTGCCAATGTTGACTTCAGGCTGGCCGAATTGGGCCTTCTCGCCGGCGTAGATGATATCACACATCATGGCGAGCTCACAGCCACCTCCGAGGGCGAAGCCATTCACCGCCGCGATGATGGGCTTCTTGGTGTTGGAGACCTTGGTCCAGTTCGACAGGAAGCTACCTGCATAGACGTCGGCAAACTTTCGGTCGACCATTTCCTTGATGTCGGCGCCGGCGGCGAAGGCACGCTCACTGCCGGTGATGACGATCGCGCCGATGGAGTCGTCCTTTTCGAAGTTGATCAGGGTGGCTTCGACCTGGAAGGTTGTTGGGTTAAAACTGTAAGTATCAGGGGAAATGTCTGACGAACCTCATCCATAAGCTGGGCACACAGCGCATTCAAAGCCTTGGGGCGGTTCAACGTGATCAAGCCGACTTTGTTGTCTTTGCCGACTCGGGCGACCTTGATCATCTCCGTCGTGGCTGCCGCTGAAACATGTCCCAATCGAACACCGTCACCGATTTCAAGGCCTTCGAGACGGGCTACTCCGGCTCCGAGAGCAATATCGGCCATGTTTTTAGGGGGTCAATTGAATGTGAAGTGAAAAACGTCGAAGTTTTGTCCGAAAAGATCGTCGCAATGACAAGCAGGGTCCTTATCAGTCCGAAAACATCGCAAAAGCATCACCCCACTGTTGGTTCATGCTTGTTGGGGGTTTTGGAGATCGAAATCAGACCATTGGGGAAGGGGTGTTTGGGGTTTTATATAAACTGTCAGTATATATATAAAGGATTGCTTACTTGAGGCTTTCATCAACTGCTGAGCCAACAAGGCATTCTTCAAAGATTGCCGACCAGCGAGGATGGACACCTTGAACATGGTTGAGGATCTGGAAAGATAGCTGTGATATTGGGTTTTAAACTGCCCCCCAAATGATGTTTTCGCGAATCAGAAACATGCAAAAACGTCAATCCACGCCGATTTTAAAGCCATCCAAACAGCGGAGAGAGATAGGCAGTTCAAAGACTGCCTTGCTAGCTACAAAAGATGTGGCGGAGCGAGCATTGGTGTCGTTTCTCCTTGGACAACAAGTCAATTGAACAACAAACGTTGCGGCAACGCTGGCCGGTCCGGGCTCGAAGACGATGAAAAACGCTGGCTTGCGAGGCATTGGATGGGATGGAGAAGGACTAAATAGCCCCAGGATGGCGGTCGAGGGGGGTTTGGTTGATCAGAAATTATCGCCAGGGGCAAAGGTTCTCATTGCCGAGGGGGAATGGTGAAGGAATAAACTGATAGGAATGATTGCGAATGCATGGAAGGGTCAACACGCGGGTTTTGCAAAACTGCGAAAAGAGCAACACTTTTTGGAAAAACAAAAACGTGCATGCAGGATGCACTTTCGGTCCGCACACTTTTCTCAAACAGGACCTTTTTGTTTCGACTTGGAGGCAGTTGGCTTTAATTAATAAAAACTGTCCAGCTTTACAAGGAATGCAAAATTCTATTTGGTGATAGACACATTACGAAGACACTAAACAACGATGAAAAGGAATATCAAAACTGGCGCTTACTCCAACGGAAAGAAAAGAATCCACGACAAGAAGCGCAAGTTGCAACCATCGAGCACTGACTGCAATCACCAACGTTTGCTCGATGACCGCTGTGATCCGCACCGCAGGCGTCTGCGCGGGGTGTGGTATCAGCTTCTTGCAACGACTTGTCCATCTGTTGCAGACGGAATCGAAATCGTTAAATATCTGTCTGAACAAAATCGATCATTTGCGCCCATAACATGCACAACGAGTGCTCGATGGCAAATGAGCTTCTAATAAAAGCCACTCGAACAACGAGATCTCCGCCCATTACGGTGGCAGTCAAAACAGGGGTTACTTCGGGTACAGTAAATCAAGGAAATCAGATGGTTGGTGATCGCTGGAAGTCGGGATGGAAATATGAAAACTGTATTTTTAATGCCTCCGTGTTTAACTACGTGACTCTATCATACTGTATAAACTTATAATATTTCCAAAATTTTTTAGTTGTAAACTGACGTGTTCATAGTATGCGTGTGGTAAAGTCTTCGATTCACCGTTTCAACACCTTCCTGGCTACGAAATCAAAGCTACTTCCACCAACTTCCTACAGTATCCGATCGTCGCACAACTATGCCGAAAGCTTTTATGCTGCTGGTTTGTTTAAACTGTTCCAGAATTTGTTTTTTGTAACTTATTTTACAGACGACAATGAATACGACCTCTTTATCGAAACAGCCAGAAAGTTCGTCCTAGACGAGGTGGTGCCAAAGGCAGGCCATTACGACGAAACAGGTGAATACCCGTGGGAGCTCGTCCGTAAAGCGCATGAACTTGGACTCATGAACACCGATACACCTGAAGAATATGGTAAAATTATAAACTGATGTATTCGGTATTCAGAATTTTGATCATTTTAGGAGGTCTTGAGCTACCATTGCCAACCAAAGCCAGGTTATACGAAGAATTTGGTTACGGCTGCACTGGGCTGGGTACTTCGCTCATGGTTAATGAGCTGGCCCAGATTCCATTGCGACTTGCCGGGAGTACGTATTTGAGGGATAAGTATATCCGTAAAATGACGGAAAGTCCTATTTTAGCGGTGAGATTTGAAAAATAAACTGGTTAAGTTCGTAAATTGTGGTTTTATAGTCGTATGCAGTAACCGAAGCAAATGCCGGCTCCGACCTGGCTAACCTCAAAACACGTGCAGAGCTACGGATGGGCCATTTTGTGTTAAATGGCTCCAAGGTTTGGATCACCAATGGAGGCATTGCGGATTGGTTTTTCGTGCTGGCGCGAACTGACTTCCAACAGAATGCGCCTCGAAGCACTGCTTTTTCTGGCTTTATTGTTGATGCGGCAACGGCTGGTATTACTGTTGGGAAAAAGGTTGGATATACATACTAAGTTTTTGTTAAAACTGATAATAATTGTTACGTATTATTTAGGAGCAAAACATGGGTCAACGCTGCTCCGACACTCGAACCATCCACTTCGACAATGTCATCGTACCCCTTGAAAACGTTGTCGGTGAGCCTGGAGACGGCTTCAAGTTAGCCATGCGCTCCTTTGACCGTACTAGACCCATCGTAGCCGCCATGGCTTGTGGCCTTTCACGACGGGCACTCGATGCCGCGACGACTTATGCTACACAGAGGAAGACATTTGGGCGCCTATTAACTGATCATCAGGGGATCAGCTTCAAGTTGGCTAACATGGCCATGAATTTGGAGTTAAGCAGGTTGGCAACGACAAAAGCGGCGACAATCGTTGAAGAAAACGGAAAGGACGCCGCCTATTTCTCGTCGATCGCAAAGTGCTTTGCCGCTGATACTGCTGTCAGGGCGGCGTCGGATGCCATCCAGGTTTTCGGCGGAAACGGGTTCAACAAAGAATATCCAGTAGAAAAACTGTTGCGCGATGCGAAATTGTTGCAGATTTATGGTGGCACGAGTGAGATACAGAAGTTGGTTGTTTCACGACGATTGGTGGCGCGATATGTGTGACTTTACTGTATTATTATGTATTATAAAGCTCATTTTAAACTGTAATACTGCGGATAAAATACCAGGAATTGTAAAAATCACAAAAATTTATCTCAATTTAATAAACAATTCGACAAAAATTGATGCACTTTAATTAAAAAAACTGTACAAGGCTTTTTGTTTTGTACATATTATCGCTTTTGCTATTAAGAAAAACTGTGCAGCAAACGCTTGATTTCGTGATACTCAATTTATTACCATCAAATCACAATCAATGCTTATTAACCCCAGTCAACGATTTGAAGCCCTTAATGTAGATGCTGTGGATCTTGGCGTATTCTTTCACGGGATGGTTCAGGATCTGCACAAACTTTCGCTCTCCTTTCCTGACGCCGTAAGCCAGTTCGATACCGTATTCCGTGAAGCTCAAGATCAGTTCGACGTGGCCGAAACGCGGGAAGTTGTTGATTGTGAATTCGGGCTGCTCCTCCGGATAAGTCTCCTCGTAGTTGTCGAAACGGACATCGATGCGGTTCTCGTCGTAGTAGCTGATGTTCAGTTGAACGTAATCCTTATCGCTACGCAAGAATTTGATGTGGATGTTGTTTTCGTCGACGAGGCCAACGATGCTGAGTTCCTGTAAACTGAAGTCGATAAACGCTACGTACTTGTAAAAACGCTTACATCACCAACGGCAAACTCCGTCTCGGCTTCGAAGGGCAGGGCCAGCGACTTTGAGATCCGTGACGCATTGCCAATGCCGAAGATGGCAACCAATACTATGAGACTTTTAAACATGATTTTCTGTATGTCTTGAGAAAATCAGACTTCCTTCTGTAGAAAAAGTCTTTTTGATCACAGCGTAAATAAGGACAAGCAGGAGGGTGGAGATTGCCACGTCAAGCGATTTCTGATGTTACACGAAGCATAACACTCGTCATCTTTACGTGGTGGTTAGTGAACTTCGAGTGTGTCAACGTTTATGGATGGGATGGGAAAGATTCATAACTTGAGCTTGGGAAAGCTGAGATTTGGAAGATCATTAAAAAAACTGCAACTAGTGATGTTTTTGTAAATGTTTTTGAAATATTTGCATCAATATCGTTTTTTTGAAATGCAAACGTAGGCAGATATTGGAAAAGTTGCAACTTGAAGTGGTACCGTTTTTGTACATTAACATTTAACTCGTAGTTTTAAACTGAGACTGATCGTAGAGACCTTTAAAGCCTGTATGATACTTCCGGACCCGGAGCCATTTAAAAAACTGGAGCTGGTTTGGGTTCGACTAACGAAGCCTATACCCTTCTTGTTCCGAACGAGCTCTGAAAACTTCAAAACTTTCCCTTTTTGTCAAGTTGAAAAATAAAAGTGAACAAAATTTGCAATTTGAATTGTCGTTGCATCTCAATTTTCTAATTTTAGTTAAAACTGTGTTTCTGGCGTAATGGCGTTTTAAAATCAGTGACAGTTCTATGTACCGATCGATGTAAATAATAAAGTTGTAAATTTGCAAGTTTTAAAATACTAAAACTTAAGCTTTTTGTACTAGTTTTGTTTCAAACTGATTTCTACACTGTCCTCGTTTGCATCAAAATCTCCACACAACTTCAATCATTCATTTTATTAGCATCATTTTTTCATATCTCTTCAAATCACACAGAACGTCGTGTCTTCTTATGACCCGATTTCTTGCCTTTCTTGGTGCGGCGCTTACGAGTAGTGGTGGTGGGCTCTTCCGTGGAAAATTCAAAAGCAGGGGATGAACTGCCTTCAAGATCATAGTCATCATCACCGTCATCTTCCTCGCTATAGTCGATTTCCTCCTCCTCCTTGGCGCCCTTTTCCACATCAGCTTTCAGTAGAGAGTTGAAACCGTTGAGACGGACATACTTGTATGAGCCGTAGCTATAACCCTCCGGATAGTTGACGGCCCCGATGTATTTGCTTCCAAAATGCAGCAAAACAAAGTTCTTCTTGAAAGTGAGCTTGACACGAACGCGACCGCTGGAGGGAAGGTTGATCAGATGGTGCGGATACCGTAGATCGACGTCATTCTGGACATGGGTGAAGGTGATGGCGTCATAGGGGATCCGGACGATTGTCTTGATGTAGTCCTTGTCCGAGGAATGAACCGTCAGGATGACCTTGCTGTTGTTTTGGATGGAACCTTCGAAGCCCAGGGACTGTAAAACTGCCGTTCTTAAACTAATCATAAAGATGACACAAACTCACATCACCCTTCTTCGGTTGGAAAGAGACTTCGTAGGGTTGATTCAGATTACCTCGAAGGGCCTTAAGTGCCCCAACGGTACTTAAAACCACGGTCAAGAGAGACAGGGTTTTGATCATGTTTAACGATGTTACGGAGCAATGTTTTTTGTCTGGGGCTGCTTTTATAATAATGATAGCTTTCATAAACTGGTCGCAAGTCGGTGTTTACGATCTCTCTTTTCCACGGTTCTTTGATGCTTCGCAATTCCAACACAGTCGTTAATTGTGATCAGAAACAGAACATTTTTATTTTTAATATTCATGGGAACTTGTAAAAGTTTTTCATGCCTTAATGCAACGTCAGACTTATTTTTTGCTGAATTTTGAAAGTTTGTAAATCAAATCAGTTAATTATCATTATCAAAAATCAAATTTCTTTAAAGCAATTGTTGCACATTCTAGCGGAAAAACTGCGTGTCGTGCGTTATCGCTAATAAAGTTTGAAGTTTTGTTTTAAAAAAACCAAGCACTTTGTCCGATTACCTCATTTTCCTTATTTTGCATTGTTTGATTGTTGCCTGGTTGTTAGTCACTTGATTGATCCTATGATAAACCCTCACAATATTTTAAAACTGCTACTTATTGGTGCAAGCCTAACTTTAAAACACTTTATTTACCACACTCCAATTTATTTACAAAAACAACACATCAAACAAGCTTCTTGTAAGTCTGAAGAGAGCCCATGGCACCATCGTGCATGTCGTAGAAGACGGGCTTGCCGTTATCCTTGTAGTCTTTGTACAAAGCATCGAACAACGGCGTCCACTTCTGGGCCAAGGCGATCTTGCGAGTGCCCATGGCGACACAGTAGCCAACGCCGTGGACGACGTTACGGCGAAGTGTGGATTTGACGCCTAGGTTGATCAGAACAGAGCCCATGCGATCTCTGAAATTAAAATTTTATAAACTGCGGGTGGATATTGACGGTTCAAAAACTAACTTCTGATATGACTTATGGACATAAGTAGCCTCGAACACGCAGTAACTCTTGACATCGGCAGGCAGGAACTTGCCGGTCTGACGAACCAAATCATCGAGGAAGCAAGCTAGACGTGCTGAATTGCGCGGAAGATGGTAGCTGGTGATGTCCTGGGCATAATCATCTTTGATGATGAACTTTGGGTTCGGATGACCGGGAAGTTCGCCGGCAAAAAGTTCCTCGTATTCATGTTCGTAGTGGTAGCGCATGAGTTGAAGACAAGCGAGTTTCGTTCCATCGAAACCAAGAATGACATCACCGGTGTCGAGCATTTCCGTCACCCAATTAGAAAGCATCTCATGCAATTCGTCATATGTGAGCCCTACAAAAGTGATTGTGAATCATTGTGAATCACGCGCTAGACAGAAAACACCAACTTACCCAAATGAACGCAGACATTGCTGCTCTCTCGGAAGCCTTCCAACCAGAATTGGGTGACTAGTTCAACGTCGCGAGCTTCGGCTTTGACGAAGTCGACAATGGTGCCACTGACAGGCGATGTCCAACCTTTTCGGACGAGCTGACGAGACAGGGGGTTCATGTCATAGAACATGCCGTCGTCAGTTAGGTAGGGGCTTTGACGGACGATGTTGGCCGGTTTGGCTACCTGAACCCGGGTGTGGCCGACGAAGCGGGTTGCCATGGTGTTGACGGAGGTGATAGCACGGCGAAGCATGTTTGTTAGTATTGTATTTTTGGATTAGGAGGTGAAGGGATCAGTAATTAGAGGGCACGAGAACCGTCACCAGTAGTTGTGTGCCAAGAGAAAGGTGTTTTGGGATTACAAGTCAATTTATACAAAGGCTGATTTGCATAAAAATAGGATCTACTAAGTATATAAGAAAAAACTGAGTGAGGTCTTTCAAACGTTCAGAAAGCCAACGATGTGATGTAGTTGTGTTGAAATGAGGGGCCATACATCGCTTTTATGCATGTTTCTACTACGGTGCTCCGCCTTACCGTTCCTTCTTGACGTCAGTGAACACACAGCCAATTAGCACATGTCCGCAAAGAAACTTCCCACACTGAGATCTCTTACTGTTCTTACTCAGCTTGCTTTGATTTGAGGCTTCAATTGGTGGATAACAAGACAGGAAAACTGAAGTCAGACTTGGTTGATGGAAAAACACGGTTTTTGTGTTTCCTCGATTCCCCAAAGGCAATCACCGCCCCACATGCAATCTCCAATTTTTCTGAATCACGATTGACCATTGTGAAACAATGCAAAATTTATTACAAAAACTGACACAGAACGTTAAATTACGTTATTATTATAAAAAAACAATTATTGTTAATGTTAGTTATTATCATTATACTTAAAGCACACAAAATCTCGATCGATCGATATCCCAACGCGTTCACTTGTTTTTGCGAGGACGAAGGCGTGGGCGCAACTTAACACTTTCGGAGGTGCTAAAGTAGGCAGAGGTGTCATTGGTTTTGGCAGCAGCGCGGGTCGACGTCTTCGCTTTGTTCGCCTTTTTCTTGGACGACTTTGCACATTTCTTTGGCGTGGCCTTTGAAACTACTTTTGCACATGGCTCGTCTTCCGGGTCGGCTATTTCTTCTTTCACCTGGAGCAAAAATAAATAAACTGTGCATATAAACAAGGGTCTTACTTTCTTAAAAACTGCTGAGTTGGGCATAACCTTAATAGCGGTAGGCGGCGACTTCGACACGGTAGCGATAGGCGACAAACTCGAGCTTGATGGAACATCGTCTTTGACAGGGATAGCCTTCTTGGAAACGAGGGGAATGACTTCTTTGGGGACCGAAGCCGGCTTCTGTTGGACAAGTTTATCGGCAGCTAATCTGAGGGTCGGATTGGCGCGCATGATGAGGCGGTGTTCGACGGAATCCGATGAAATGATGGAAGCGCTATCACGTTGCCAGTGACTTGGGATGTAGCGGCAGACCTGAATGAATCATAAACTGTTTGGTAACGAAGATTCAACTTGCCTCGAGAGGATTTCCAGAGTGATACCGATCACAGGCACGTCGAACCAGATGATTTGTAGGGCTCAGTACGATCCCCGTTTGAGTTTCAACACAGGGGCCCTTGTTTTGACGGAATCGGATCTGGTTCTTATTGGCGTTGTGACAGTTTCGAACGCATTCCATGTACTCAGCTTCGGTGAGCATCTGTTTTGGGGGGTTTGGGGATTCGGACATGGTTCTCTGAAAAAGATAGGTGAAAATAACAAAACTGTTCCGTGATCTTGATCAACACAAAAGAAGTGTTGTGAAACTTATATCATGAAACGCAATATCGAAATAACGCCAATGCCTGCGCGCAGGAAGCAGAAAGTGCTGCCAGCCGCAGTCAATAGCACTGGGGCCAATTGGTGATGGGTGGTGATGGGGTGTTGAGCTCGTTCCCATCAATAGCTGAAAGAAGGTTGTTATTGTTGAAATAGGCTAGGTGGCAAAACGGTCGCGCAAGAAAAACGCTGGCAGCATTGACAAGCCTTTCCGGAAGAATGGTGCCCTATCGTTGCGTTTTTGGTGGTGGTTGTGAAAGTAAAGTTGTAAACTGGTGTTTCTTTCCAAAGCAAGGCAGTTCATTGCGCCAGCCGGAAGATACATAATAGGGATAAAGAGGGGTCAACATTTAAAAACTGAATGTCAACTTACTGCCTTTGTTTTCGATTACGCGCTAATAGTAAGTTCATGATGACATTAAAACTGGAAGAGCATGAGTATAAATGGCATTGCATTAAAAATCACAAAAAGAATGCAGACAATAAATCCAAAGTAACAGAATCAGATTTTAATATTGTTACTGTATTCACCAAAAACACATAAACAAAAAAACTGCGATTTCCAAAAGCATTCTTTTATTTTGTCAGTAGCACAATCACAAAGCTATGTTTCAGACAAACTTCTTATAAAATTGGTGAGATCCAGTGGCACCATCCTTCATATCGAAGAAAATCGGCTCTCCATTCTCCCTGTAGTCGTCATACTTTGCCTCGAACAAGTGTTTCCAGTTTTGTTTTTCACAAATTTTGCGAGTGCCGGTGGCAACGCAGTATCCGAGGCCGTGGACAACCTTTCGACGTAATGTTGCAGCGACCGCCGTCGCAATGATCACAGAACCCATGCGATCCCTTAAAACATACATAAACTGTGAGGATTAATTGTTGTCTGACTTACTTCTGATAGAGAGGATGAACACAAGTAGCTTCGAAGATGCACACATCCTTGACTTCAGCCGGGAGAAATTTGCCTGTCTGACGGACCAAATCGTCGAGGAAGCAAGCGAGACGGGCTACATTGTGAGGAAGGTCGTAGCTGGCAATGTCTTCGGCATAGTCATGTTTGACATGGTAGATAGGGTTTGGGTGGCCGGGAAGTTCGCCGGCAAACAGTTCCTCGAATTCGGGTTCAAAGTGATACTTCATAAGTTGCAAGCACGCAAGTTTAGTTTGATCGAAGCCCATGATGATGTCACCCTTCTCGATCATCTCCTCGACCCAGGGTTTTTGAAGATCGTAAAGTTCTTGGTACGACAGACCTAAAATCGAATTTCAGTAACAATATGCCATTGAAAACACCAAAACCAACCCAGATGGTTACAAACATTGTTCGTGTCAACAAAACTCTCGACCCAGAATTGGTTGATCATTTCAGCATCACGATCCTCGGCTTTGACAAAATCGACGACGGTGCCGCTGACCGGCGATGCCCAGCCCCGACGTACGATCTGACGAGAAAGAGGGTTCAAGTCATGGAAGAGGCCTTGATCGCACTTGGAAAGGCTTTGATAGGTCTGTTTCGGCTTCGGGGCCAAGATTCGGCTACTGCTAGACGCCCGGATGGCCGTCTGCAGACGGGTGGCGGCGTTCAGAAGCTTCATCTGGACTGATGAACGTTTTGAGGGCAGTGACCTTTTGACTGTTTTTTTGGTGTTTTTATTTTCCCAGCCGTCTAGGTTTGGGTATTCAAATCAAAGACGGCTAGACAGTAACCGTGGGATTTTTATCAATGAATTTTCAGTTTTTTCCCTCTTTTTTTGATTAAACTGTTGAACAGGAATAGCGTAATTTAGTTTCATTGTAATCTCATAACATTTAATCACGTTCCATTCTCATTTGAAACATTTTCATCCCAGTCTAATGTAGACTTAGAAGGATCTTTTAGGATAGTCAAAATCGAGAATGTAACCGGCAAACAAAGTGTAACCGTGAGAATCAGAAGAGTTTTTATTGTTGTTTTTAGGTTTAAACTGTAGGACATGGCGAATTACCATAGCATTTTTAAGACGGTAGACAAAATAATACCACGGGAACTTTATCAGCTCTTGTCAAGGTTTTTTATTTTTGTAGTTAAACTGCGGGAAAACTTCTTAATAGCATTTTGTCATTGCATTTATTCACACTCAATTCCTATCAGTAACATTAGATCAACATATTAACCCAGTCTCTTGTAGACCTGGAGCGATCCCTCGGCGCCATCATTCAAGTCGTAGAACACCGGCTTTCCATTCTCTTTGTAATCCTTGTAATACGCCTCGAACATCGAACTCCAACCATTGGCCACTCCGATTCTGCGAGTGCCGGTAGCGACGCAGTAGCCAACAGAGTGGTACATCTTGCGACGGAGGCATGCTTCGACGGCGATGTCAACCAATGCGGTGCCCATGCGATCTCTAAAAACATGTATGATAAACTGGTATTACTAAACTGAGAAAGTTCTTACTTTTGATAATCTTTGTGGACATACGTCGCTTCGAAAACGGCGTAACTCTTGGTTTCGGCCGGGAGGAATTTGCCGGTCTGTTGGACCAAATCATCGAGGAAACAAGCTAGACGGGCTGAATTGTGGGGAAGATCATAGGCAGCAATGTCCTTGGCATAGTCTTCCTTGACGTTGAACTTCGGATTCTTTTGCCCAGGCAGTTCACCAGCAAAAAGTTCCTCGAATTCATTCTCATGATGGTACCGCATGAGTTGCAGGCCCGCGAGTCTCGTTCCATCGAAGCCACAAATGATGTCACCTGTCTCGAGCATCTCGTGTACCCACGGAGCTAACAAGTCATGCATATCCGGATAATTCAGACCTGTAAATGGTAATTTCGTAAAAAAACTGAAAAGAGAGTTTCGCACGTACCAAGATGCCGGACCACATTGCTCGTATCCCGGAAGCCCTTCAGCCAAAACTCCGTCAGCAAATCGGCATCACGTGGTTCGCCTTGAACAAAGTTAATAACACGGCCACTGGTTGGCGAAACCCATTTGGGGCGTAAGACGGCACGTGAAAGGGGGTTAGTGTCGAAGTAGTAGCCATCTTCATCCTTCGGGACCGTGGGATACGACTTTGATTTCCGATGGGTCAGACGGGAGGCCGTCTTCAGGCTGGAAAGGGCATTCCGAAACATCGCTCCAGACTAGTGAATGAAATAAATCAGTGAGGGGTGCCGTGCCGTCTGATTGCGTACGTGCCATTGGCGTTTCGTCAGAGGCGGTAATGCTAAAATTTCAACGACTAGACGGTATTTTAATGAAAACTGGGGGTGTCTTTCATTAGTTGTTGAAGTGTTAAAGATGCAGAATTTGATTCCAATGAAAAAGACCCGAAATTCGCAACTTTTTGCATCTACCAGAACCCAAAAATGACAAAAGTCGCACTAAAATCGTTCTGGTAGTTTTCCTACCTCCTTTGCGATTTTTAAATTAAAACATAAATAAATATTTTTTTGAACTTTTTTTAAACTGGTGTTACGGGGAATTAAAAGAAAATCAAATTTATCTTGAAAATACACTTCTTGATGTTTGGACAAATCAAAAACCCCTCCAAAATTACTGTTTATCGGCTTAATTTTTGCAGCTTAACCCCCCAGAAGTCTATGTTATGATAAAAACTTTCCTTACTCTTATTGCATCACCCCCCTGCATTACCCCTCCCGGAATTCGCCTTCATCCGATTGTCTCCGGATTATCCCTCTGTCTCCCCACAAAGCTCAAATAACATTGCCCTGATTTGCTGTACTTTTCAGCCACCGATCTCTTCTTCAAGGCAAAGTGATGTCCTTTGGCACCTTATCAAATCATCGACTTCCATCTATGCACTAGAGTGGAACGATCATTGTGCCCGAAGGCCCTGCTGCCGCGACCGCCCTCCAAGTCAAAATCATCATATTCCAGGGCCTCCTGCCGAACATAATCAACTTGTCTGGTCGCACTTTACACGGAAGACACTGATACTGATAATGAGGGCCTATGTCCATTCCATTGGCTTATCAGCTACTACAGGAAAAAGCATATTTCGCGATTCTCCAAAATGCGGTCAGTCTTTCATGAGGGTCGGGCTAATTGCTTAGGGCTGTCGGTCGGCCAAGAACATCATTGCCATCAGACTCTTTCGAATAAAACTGTCATCGTCAAGTCAGTTGGAGTCAACAGTCAATTTTGGGGATTGCCAGGGCTGTGACTCAGTCAGGCACTTCCGGTAGTTCCGTCGAAACGTTGCCAATTTAGTCTTTTTTTTTTGTTTCCGGTGTACTAATTCTGTCATAACTTTGTTTGTTTTGAATCATTTAACAAAAAAACTTTAGGACTTGATCACCCCAAATGCCGTCGGCAGTATCGTTGGCCGTCGCCATCGCGACGGTCCTCGTTGCCGTCCATGGCGCGGACTACACCGCTGATGAGATCACCAATCTTCCGGGATTGACCTTCAAGCCGACTTTCAAACAGTATTCTGGGTTTTTGACAACTTCGACTGGTAGCAATTTGTTTTACTGGTACGTTTTAAATGGGTTTCATCGTTAATTTTTAAAACTGGTGGAGTATCCAAAAACGTTTACGCTTGTAATCGTTACTATTTTAAAACTGTGATTCTGGTAAAAACATTTTTTTAAAACAATCCTAACATTTTTACACTTTTGATTCGTTAACTTTTAAAACTGTTAGAGAAGCGACCATGTCTTTACAACAATCCTAATTAGCGAACATTTCTGTAGTTCCTGATAAGAGCCCCCCAAAATTGCATCATTGATACGATTATAGCCTGCTGTAAACGCACTGATAAGCACTTGCAGTGGTCAATATTAGCTTTGCTTCTTAAGATAGCATAAATTAGCTTATGTCCGGGAAAAAAAAGAACATAAAGTAAAAAGAGCAAAATTGCAGGCTTGTTGAACACACTTCAAATCCCACAAATGCGCCGTTAGTCCTCTGGCTCAACGGCGGCCCTGGATGTTCATCCTTGTCTGGATTGTTCCAAGAAAATGGCCCTTATCAAGTGTCTTCAAACGGCGAAAACCTCATTGAAAACGTTTATTCTTGGAATAAGTTGGCCAATGTGATCTACCTTGAAGCGCCAAGGGGTGTCGGATTCTCGTATCGGGATCCAAGCTTGCCGGCTAATAGTACGCATAATGACGATTGGGTAGGGTTTTGGGTTTTAAAACTGGAACGTATGGCATTTGAAATGGGTTTTACAGACGGCAGCCGACAACGCCGAAGCAATCCAACAGTTTATCATCCGCTTCCCGCATTACGCCAAGAAGCAATTCTACATCACTGGTGAATCCTACGCCGGCGTTTACATTCCGACGCTTGCGAGTCGAATTACCGATCTTATCGATGCTAAGAAGTTGGACTTGAACTTTGTTGGTTTCGCCATTGGTAATGGTATTTTGAACTCGTTCCAGCAAGTCAATAGTTTCATTGACTTGTCGTTTTATCGTGGTTTGATCAATCTTGAGTAAGTTGGTTTTTAAACTGAACACGTTAGTTGCGTTTTCTTCAGCACGTTCAACCAAGTCAAAGACTGCTGCCCAACTAACAACGTCAACTCCCTCATCTGCGACTACGCCACATACTACCTCGACTTCATCCCCGCTACTGGTGAATTCAACCCGAAGCACAAAACTGGCAACCCAGAATTCAACCGATGTGCTACCCTCATCAGAAATGTTGGCGTCTACGGCCTCTGGGGCCTCCAGGATCCGTACAATGACATCGCTGCGTGCTACGAAACAGATGCTGGTATCATTGCTGAGAGCAGTCAACTCAAGGAGTACCGTCGCATCCATAGATTGCGCCAGACTCTTTCCAAGTTTGCCCAAACCCCCATCATTACTGATGGAATCGACCGCTTCATCGACCAAGGCGCCCAAATCAACACCCAATCCGCCGATCCCTGGGGCAGCTATGAGTGCTTCTCAGAAACCGTCATGATCAACTACCTGAACCGTGATGACGTCAAGACGGCGCTTCACTTGACCGATTACGCTAAAAAGATTCACTGGGTCGATTGCGTCGACACTGGCAGCTACACCCAACAGAATCCCGATACGACCCCTGTTTTCTTGAAGCTGCTCAGCTGGAGTGGCAATCTTCGTATCTTGCTGTACAACGGTGATACCGATGCCGTTTGCAACTTCTTGGGTGATCAATGGTTTGTTGATCGATTGCCTCTGGCCCGCGTCACCAACCGGACTGATTGGCACTTTGCTTCGACTTCCGATGGCGTTCGTGAGGTCGCCGGGTCGCAGAAACGGTTCAGCGCTGTGAAATCGAAGGCAATTTTGGATGTTGTCACTGTTAAGGGCAGCGGTCACATGGTGCCTCAAGACCGGCCTGGACCAATGTTCCAGTTGTTGGCCAACTTCTTGGTCAATAACAGCAACTACGATACGAGCAGCAGTGCGACCATTCAGCCTCAGCCGGTGTTGCCGGCTTTTGCCCCGAAACAGGAGGCTCTGCGTGAGTTTTTTGAAAGTTTAAACTGGGACATGGCGATAAACGACTGAGTTACAGTTACCCGCAAAGAAGCCGACAAGGTCTACTCCCTCCCTGGCCTGACTTTCCAAACGAACTTTGACAACTACGCCGGTTACTTGAACGGTGTCACTGGCGACTACCTCCATTACTGGCTCGTCACTTCCCAGACCAACCCCGGCTCGGATCCGCTTTTCCTCTGGCTGACTGGTGGCCCCGGATGCTCCGGCTTGGGGGCCCTGTTGACCGAGCTCGGTCCTTTCCGACCCAACCCGGACAACAAGACCCTCTCCGAAAACCCCTACGCCTGGAATAAGTTCGCCAACGTTGTCTTCCTTGAATCTCCTCGTGGTGTCGGTTTCTCCTACCAGGACAAAAACCTCAACAACGACACTGTCTGGGACGATGACCGCTCCGCCCTGGATGCCTACCTCGCTTTGAAGGACTTTTTCACCGTCTATCCGGAATTCCAAAACCGAGAATTCTACATTGTTGGTGAATCCTATGGTGGCGTCTATGTCCCCATGCTTTCGGCCTTGCTCATCCAGAAGATCCAATCCGGCGACATTAAGAATGTTAATTTTGTCGGTTTTGCCATCGGAAACGGCGAACTCAGCGGAATTCTCGGCGGTAACAGCCTTCTGTCTGACATGTACTATCACGGCTACATTGGCAAGGCTGATTGGGATCAACTGGCTGGCTGCTGCAACACTTCATATCAAGAGGCTGCCTTGTGCCGTTTCGATGAACGCTATTACACTGATATGTATGGTGAAGCTCTTCCGGTTAATGCCAGTGACCAGTGTGATGTTATCATTGCCAATGCGATTAACAATGTTTGGACTGAAGAGTTGCTTGTTTCGTAAGTTTGAGGATTTAGTAAACTGCCTGAGATTTGTAAGTGCGTTTTTAGAACTGATGTCTACAACGCTTATCAAGACTGCTACCAACAAACAAGTTATCTTTTGGGTTCCCTGGCACGGCGAAACAAGAAACTCCACAAAAAGGTGAAACAAAGCTCAATCGATGCCCTTAAACGGCGACGGCAGTTGGCTACGGCTTTTGCTGATTCTTATCAATACACCAATGACAATGTAAGTTTTATTAATAATAAACTGCTCCTAGGGTTTAGTTTGCTATTATTGCTCTGTGTTTAAACTGTTGTATTCATGGTACGTTTTTTTAGTACAACCCAATCTCAACCGATGCCCTTGGCGGCTTCCCGTGCTTCGGAACCGGTGCCGCGGCCGAATGGTTGAACCTGCCCGAAGTTCGTCGTGCTCTCCACGTTCCAGATTGGATCACTCAAGAATGGGGCTTCTGTAATGATGATATTAATGAAAACTATGACCGTCAATACAATGACACCACCCAATTCTTTGATCAAATCATCGCGGCCAACTATCCTGTCAAGATTTTGATCTACAATGGCGATGTTGATTTTGTAAGTTTAAACTGCGGACCAATAGCTCTTCGATTATGCGAAACATACTCCGTCTTCTTTCAGGCTTGCAACTTCATGGGCGACCAATGGTTCGTTGAAGCTCTCTCCGAGCGTTGGGGCATCCCCGTCGTGAAGCCGTACAATGAATGGCACTACCGCAACCAGATCGCTGGTTACGTCAAGACTTTTGCTGCCGACAATGTTCAAATCAACTTAGCTACAGTCAAGGGCGCCGGTCACATGGTCCCGATGGACCGTCCCGGACCCGCACTTCAGCTCTTGGCCAACTTCTTCAACAACCGCGACTTCAGTCAAGCCGTCGTTTACAACACTGACAACTCGCCACTGAAGCCGCAATACAAGGCACTGGAGCTTCTGACTAACATTTCCATCACGGCCCAGACGACTTCCACAGTCCAAAAGGCTAAAGCTCTTCTCGGTGACGCCCTTCCGAAGCGCGCCAAACGTGAAGTCAAGGCTGATCCGCCACCACCGCCAGCTGGCACAAAAGCCACTGACAAGATTACATCATTGCCTGGTTTGACTTTCGACCCCAAAGTCAATCAATATTCTGGATACTTGACGGCTTCCAAGGGTGTTTACCTTCATTACTGGTTGATTGAGTCTGAAAACAGCGCAAACGATCCCATCATTCTCTGGCTCAATGGTGGCCCTGGATGTTCTTCCTTGGGCGGCCTTATCAACGAACTCGGTCCCTTCCGACCAAGTGCCGATGGAAACAGCTTGTATGAAAACCCCTTCGCGTGGACCAAGGCCGGTAACGTGCTCTTCTTGGAAGGCCCTCGCGGTGTCGGTTTCTCGTATAGTAGCGGTGCGGATTACCCGTCCGATGCGCCGTATAACGATACTATGGTGCGTTTTTAGTTTTTTAAACTGTCGACTCGTCAAGTTCCAGTTGAAGTAATTAAAACTGTCGTGTTTTGTAGACTGCTGCTAACAATGTCCTTGCTCTCATCTCCTTCTTTGACCGTTACCCAGAATACAAGAACCGCAAGTTCTACATCACCGGTGAATCCTATGGCGGCGTCTATATCCCGACATTGACTGATGCGCTTATTAAGAAGATCCAGTCGGATAACATAACTTACATTAACTTTGCTGGTATTGCCATCGGCAACGGTGAACTCAGTGAGCAGCTCCAAGTGGATTCTGCTATTAACTTGCTCTACTACCGAGGACAATATGATTTGCCGTGAGTTTTTTGATTAAAGTGTAAACTGGTAATCAAAAACGTGACGTGGTTTAAGCACCTTCAAACAAATCTCTGCCTGCTGTGCCAACCAAAACTCCACTGGCCCCGACGGCTACCTCACCCCTTGCACATTCACTGATTACATCACACTCGATACCGCCGGCAATGCCCATGCCATCCCAAGCAGCGACCCTCTTGCTAATGCTTGTGGAAAGCTGGTTGAAGACTGGGGCTTCAACAATGTCTGGGGCACGTTGAACGATGTCTACAACACTGTCCAGGACTGCTACAACCCACCCTACACTCACACCGGTCTTGCTAACAAGCAACAGAGCCGTCGTGTCCGCCGATCTGTCGATGGTGCTCAGGCGGTTTCGAAGCCGGCTCAGACCCTTGCTAATAACTATGACTTTGTCGACTTTGCCAAACGTCTCAACAAAGACTCAACTGACGCCTTCAGCGGTGTTTACTGCTACCAAGATGACGCTACTTTGAACTACCTGCACCGAGCTGATGTCCGTGAGGCCCTTCATGTCAACATTCCCGGCCTTCCGTCATGGACTGACTGTAACGATGACATCAACGAACAGTACCACCAAGAACACAATGACACGACAGCCGTCTTCGATTCGATCATTGCCAGCGGATGGAACTTGTCGATCCTCATCTACAACGGTGATGTCGATATGGCCTGCCAGTTCAAGGGCGATGAATGGTTCATTGAGCGCCTCGGAAACAACTACGACATGATCCCGACCCAGCGTGAACCCTGGTACTACAAATACGTCGATGGCACCGGCTACGACTATGATGCCCGTGTTGGTGGCTGGTACAAGACCTTCAAATACGGCAGCCAGATCACCATCGACTTGCTGACAGTCCGTGGTGGTGGCCATCTGGTCCCGCTTGACCGTCCCGCTCCGTCTCTTCAAATGATCTACAACTACATCAATCGTCTGGATTACAGTACCCCATTAAAGCCTGCCCTCATCACACCAAAGCCATTGTTGCAGAGCTACAAGCCGTCGCCGATCCCGTTGTCTCCTCACGTCTGGCGCTCGACTTCCATGGTCCACGAACTTCCGGGTCTCACTTTCGATCCCGCCTTCGGAAGCCACAGCGGATACCTTAAGACAGCCACGGATGGTAATTACCTGCATTACTGGTTTGCCGAGAGTCAGAACGACCCCTCCAGCGACCCTCTCGTCTTCTGGTTGAGCGGTGCCGTCGGCTGTTCCTCAGTCGGAAGCGCGCTGCTGGAGAACGGTCCCTTCAAGGTCAATCCCGATGGACAGACCCTCTTTGAAAACGTGTTCTCCTGGAACAAGCAGGCTTCAATCGTGTACCTCGAAACACCGGCCGGCACTGGTTTCAGTTTCGTGGACTCGGGCGTCAATAAGAAGGCTACCTTTGATGATGACTCTGTATGTTGGCTTTTTTAAACTGAATTGAAAAACTTAATGGTCTCTATTTTAGGTCGCTGCTGATACCACTGCTGCTATCCTTGACTGGCTTAGCGTATTTGCCAACTTTGCCGGACGCCCACTCTACATCGGTGGTGAAGCTTATGGTGGCGTTCTTGTGCCATTGGTTGCTAACTCGTTGGCAACTGAGATTAGTGTAAGTTGTGGTTTATTAAACTGTGTAAAAATACATGGACATTAATTTTAGAACAAAAATAAGTCCCTCAACTTTGCTGGTATTCTCATTGGCAACGGTTACCTGTCCAACAAGTGGGATGTAAGTTTAAACTGCAAAATATAGTACCATTCTTAAGATCACATTTTAGGTTTCCACGATTGCTGACTACATGTACTTCCATGCGCAATACAGTCGAGAGTGAGTTTTCAAGATTTAAAAAAAACTGTTTTGCATGTAAGGAGAATGATTTTTAAACTCATAATTGCCTATTCAGTGACTGGAACTCCATCCGTGCTTGCTGTGCCAACAATGACACTATCTACTGTGACATCACCTCCAATCTGAAGAGCGATCTGTCCTCCGATGGCTCCAGCTGCGGAAACATTGCCTACTCGCTGACCCAGGAACGCGTCAAGAAGACCAGTTTGAACACATACAACCTCTACCAGGATTGCTATGGCTACTCCAGCCGAGCTGATATCCAGAAGAATGCCGTCCAAAACAGCGAATTCACGCACGGTTCCAGGGTTTCGGCCAAAGCTGCCTTCGTTAACCAATTTGTGAGTTTTTGAAATGCTAAACTGTGCGCCAATTAACCGCATAGTTTTGTAGTTGCGCTACAACTTCAAGTCGACCGACGCCAATGGCGGATACCAGTGCTACGCTGCTGATGCCATCACGAGCTACTTGCGACAACAAACTGTTCGAGATGCTCTCCATGTTCCTGACTATGTTCCTTCTTTCGATTATTGCCGGTTTGTGAAAACTGCCATTGGATGAATAGTTTTTAATACGTTTTTTAGATCAAGCGTCAAGGGCAACTACACAGCCAAGTACAACGCCGACCTCAACACTGATATGACCCCGACTTTCGTCAGCCTTCTCAACTCGGCTTACGTCAAGTCCGCAGCCTCGAACTTCCGTGTCCTTATCTACAACGGTGACACTGACCTTACCGCCAGCCACCTCGAAGCCGAGTACTTTGTCGATGAAGTCGTCACTGCGTTGAAACTCCCTGTATCAGCTAACTACACCCTTTGGAAATACACCCGCCCTGGAGCCAATCCCAACCCCTACGTCGGTGGCTATGCCCAATCCTGGTCCGGCAACAACGTCGTCATTACTCGTTCCACTGTCAAGGGAGCCGGTGCCTTCGTGGCTGCCGATCGCCCCGGACCGGCTCTTCAGCTGTTCACCAACTTTGTCAACGGTCAAGCTGTCAGTGCACCGCTCCAAGTTTCGATCGCTCGTTCTTCGTTGAAGGCAGCCTTCGCACCCGTCACCGCGATTCCGGCTTTCAATCCGAGCAATAGTAGTCTTACCCGGGCTACTGTGCCGGCAACTACGCCTGGTGCCAGCACTGGTGCGACCGCGCCTGGAGCAACTACGACGACCGTCAAACCTCCGGCGGTGACGACAACCGTGAATGGTGGTGGCTCCGGATCCACTGGTCAAACATCACCAACACCGAATGGTGGCACTACTGGTGGATCAACCGGCAACTCCGGCAACACTCCGACTACCACGTTCACGACGGTGGTTCAAACGACGACCGTGGGAGATCACAACAAGGGCGGTGATGCCAGCGGCATTGTTCCAACTGTAGCTCTCGTATCTGCCGTATTAGCATATTTGTTTGTCTAGATTTGTTAATATTTTTATTTTTAGCATTATTTAATAAATTAAAACTGTAAATTATATATATTCGCTTCGAATGAAAAACATTAGTTAACCAATTTCGGATAACCATAATACTTCAGGGAAACCCAACAATGCTTATCACACCTGTCATTGTAGTGGTTGTACAGTTGACCCTCTGGGCAGATGCCTGTACTCATGACACGTTTAGAAGCATGAGTTTCAAGCGTGTGATGGTTAGTGACGCATTCAAAGAAGATAGTTCCACATGGGCGGAAAGCGTAGCGACCAAACCCTCGTTCATCACAGCTAAACGGTTTCACCACCGTTTCCACTATTTTGGAATCGTCTTCGGGTTTTGGCTCCTTTCGGCTCGACTTTTTCTTTTCAGGGATAGCACAGGTCGTGTTGGCAACGTGATTGTTGTGGACGCATACTCCATAATTAGCTTCAACAAAATGATCAACTGGGCACTTGGAAGCCGTGACAAGCTCTCGATTTCGGCATTCGTACAATGTATCGTGACAGGCGCATCCAAAAGTGGTGCCATCGACACAATTTGTTATTTTGGCTGCTTCAGTTAGGCACGTCTTTTGTTCAGGTTTTGCGGAAATTAAATTAAAAACTACGACCACGATAATAACACCATGATTGATTGTTGTCATTGTTGAATTGATCACGACGAAATGAAAATTGTGCACAACTGCCGACTGATTCTGCCAGGTGTAAAATTAGTAATGGTAGCTCATAATTTGTTGTTTGAAACCTTTAGTCAAATGTTGTTGGAAAAAAAGCATGAACATTGTACATTTACATGACATTAAACAAAAAATAGTTGACGTTTGGTATTCCCGATTTCATTGACATTTCATGCGTTTCAAAAACGAGTGACAAAGGTTGGCATTGCCTCTGGAAAAAGAACTGACGCCATGTATTAGAAGTTCGTATGATCATGCATCAACGGATGATTGCAGGCGCGGCAAGTGCTAAAACCTAACGCACGATTTTTGAAATCACACACAAATCCCTCGCATTGTACGACCGTCTTTCTGCCTTTGGAGAAGCGTTTTGAGCCGGATCCGTCCATTGGAGTGAGTCGCTGATAACAAATGAACGCACTCTGTGTCCGGCCGAGTTGGTTCGTTTGACGTTGCGCTCTTCAGTGGACGAGTGATGGCACGGAATGTGCCAAAAACGTACGCACGCTTGTCGAAATCACGAACAAATCCATCGTTTTGTAAGGCCGTGCTCCCCTCTTTGGCATTGTCTTTTAAGCCGCACATGTCCAATGAAGCGATCGTTCCGCTTTGATGACTGCAACGGCCGATCCACGCCTTTTCAATGGACGGCAGGTAGTACGACCCGAACAGAAAACGAACGCACGCTGTCGGAAATCGCCAACAAATCCTTCGTATCGTACGGCCGTGTTTCTCTAATCATGCTGCGTTCAGAGCCATATCTGTCCACTGAAGCAGAACTTTCGCTTTGAAAATCATCGTTGCGGGGGCTGCAAAGGGACGTCTGTTGTAAAGCCATCTTTTCCTGGCAATCAGACCGGCTTTGTCCAACATTTCAATTCTGTGTAGTGAAAACAGTTCATAGACCAAGGTAGAAAGAATCGACGTCAATGTTTTAGTAGCTGCAAGCTGATCATAAATAATGAGAGAAAATATATGCATTGTCAAAACCCAACATTATTGACAAACTATTGATAATAACAATAATAATTGCTATGGCTACTCCAGCCGAGCTGATATCCAGGAGAATGCCGTTCAAAACAGCGAAATCACGCATGATTCTAGAGTTTCGGCCAAGGCTGCCTTCGTTAACCAAATTGTTAGTTTTTGGGGTTTTATTAAACTGTAAAATACGAGTGATGTCCTTTAGTTGCGCTACAACTTCAAGTCGATCGACGTCAAAGACGGATACCAGTACTACGCCGTTGATGCCGTCACGAGCTACTTGAGGCAACAAACTGTTCGGGATGCGCTGCATATTCCTGACTACGTTCCTTCTTTCGATTATTGCCGGTTTGTGAAAACTGCTTTGCGCTGAATGGATTGCAATACGGGTTTTTAGATCAAGTGTCAAGGACAACTACACGGCCAAGTACATGACCCCGACTTTCGTGGCCCTTCTCAACTCGGCTTACATCAATCCAAAAAAGTTGTCATGGTTGAATTGATCACGACGAAAGAAAAATAATGCAAAACTGTTGCCTGGTTATGACAAGCGTCAAAACTGTATTTATTGGTAAAAATTCACACATAATTTGCTTTTTGAAGTCACTTGTCAAATGTTACATACAACAAAAAGAATTATAACTTAACGTGGCAATAAACAAAAAATGGACAAATTTGACGCCAATGGTTTCAAAGACATTTTTTGTGTTTCAAGAACTGGATGACAAAGGTTAGCATTGCTTCAGACGGAAAAACTGTGGTCTTTTTTGAGTTTTGCAATTTTAAGTTACTCTAGTTATCAACGTTATAGCACCAAAGATGAAATGACGTAAAAAGCTATCATTTCAATACCTTTTATTTTTTTACATTTGCGATCTTTGGCGAGTTACACTTTTTTCTAAAATCCCTTATGCACTTCCATTTATCTCTCCGAACTATACAGGAATTATGCACTCTCCTCATCAGAGGATGTAGTTCGTGAGTCACATTATACATAATTGAATCAAACCCTTTTAATCTAACTCAAATGGAACAAAACTGCGAGTGATTGTGAGTATTCCTTTTGAAGACAAAGATGACCGCAAAAAGCAATGCAAAATGCATAAAAAAGTATACCCGGGAGGCAATTTATGATTATCCAGCATCCTGCTGTGCGGCAACATAAATCACGCCTTCTATTACGATTCAAACATCTTCAATTGACGGATATTGGAAAGGGGTCCTTGACCACCAGATTGATAAAAGACGTTATTGGATTAACGAATGGTCAAAATTTATTGCGGTAAGATTTATGGCTGAAATTTGAAAGCTTTGATTAATGTGACAACGCAACTTTAGGTTTGTCGGTTCGATGTTTCATATACAGTGGGTGTAAACTGCTCTTTATAGGACAATATTTTTTTTGGCGTTTACGAAAAGAACCTTTGATGTAAATAACTGTTGGATTTTCATAGAATCAAATCACTGTACGTGCGTAAAATTAACTCGGAAGTAGTTTTAAAACTGCTAGTCCACCTACTATCTCGTCCGTCGTCTGGTTCATTTGATCTGACGTCCTTCCAATATCTTCTTTTTTACCTCTTCTTAGGGATAAACGAAATAACGGAGTACAAGCACTTTGGCAACATCACTCGTTTTTGACCGACTGCGCATGCAGCGTTTCTAATTGAATCAAAATCATCTAATTCTAATCATCGAAGACAGAAGCGTGCTCACAGCGGAAAAAAATCCTCGCAATTTTAGTCCTGTGTCACGGAAGCGCCGACCAAACAGAGGAGGAGGTTTACAAAAAGTTGCATGAGCATGAGCAGGCATACCCTCAGGCGTGCTTTTGATTATCCCCCTGCTGCGCGGACGGACCAAACGACGATGTGAACCACGCCCCATGTTTCAGGCTTCTCTATTTGGGGGATTCGGATATCCTCTCAAAGGTTGGGCATGGGCATGGAGATGGGGGCCCTTGACCATCAAAGTGGTGGGGGGTTTTGAATTGGTTTGATGGGACCAGCGGGTACAATGATGGGATTTATTGTTGTGGTTTTTTTGAGTTTTTGTGTTTTTGAAACTGTTTCAGGCGATTCAGATTTACATTACATTTTCACGTTTCAGATGATCCGGATATTCAGCGTTGCGAGCTTGCTATTATTTACATCAGGCAGTTACGGTATGTTTTTTTATGTTTGCAAAAAAAAACTGTTTCGTTTTTTAAATCCCGTACGCATTGGCACATTTTATCAGTAAAAAATGCTTACTTAAAACTGTCTCATCGTGCTTTTTTTTTTAAAAATTCTACACACAATTTTGCCCAAAAGCCAAACTTTAATTATCTCAAACGTAACTCGTGAATGCAATCACCGCGAAACAAGTTTTTCGGTTTAATTTCATCAATCGAAATCTCGTTTGCGGTGATTTGGTGATGACACGCTGTTGGCTTTGATGCGTTGTGTGATCCTGGCTTCAAGTCGTAAGACTTGAATTGATTTACGAGCCCGTTTGAGGTAACGGCTTTAATTACGCATCTTTCAAACTAGCAATTAACGGATCGTCTGGTATTGTTGATTGGGGAAGTAAAAACTGGAGCGTTGCTTGTATTTTGATCTGAAGCTACATAGCAAAAAAATGTAGCATTAACGCAATAAACTGGGATTTAAGTTAGAAAATTTCAGGATCCGAACTGCGTGACGCTGCTTTCCAGCTCTCTTCCGGGTCCATCTCTATCGGCGGTGCGGCTAAAGTGCGCAATCAGCGTCATGTAGGACGCAATCCGCCTGGCTTCTCGGACGGATATGATTTCACCCCTCAGGGCGGTGCCCCTTTGCCGCCACCACCAGCTCCTCTGGCTCGCAACCCGGCTTATCAGAATCCGAATTATGATGGTGTTTCGCCGAGTCGTCCACCACCGGTTTGTTTTGTTTTTTTAAACTGACTGACGTAAGCTAAATTCTTTGTTTCAGAACCCCCGACCTCGCCCTCCTGCTCGTGGTGGTGCCGTCGGCCGGAACAATGCCAACCAAAACGCCCAGAACCCAGCCCCAGCTGGCAACCGTAATATCCCCAGCCCGGTTACCGGTGAAGCCACCCGGTACTACTACCCGCCCCGTATGCCACTCCCACTCGCTACTTGCTTCCACAACCCCACTGGCTACGTGTGTTGCAACAAGCATTTGAACGATCTCATCGTGGACACATACACCGAGCTTGAATCTCGGCCAAAGTTCCACACTTGTAACATCAATGCCATCGCCCGCGAATTGCAACTCAAGGCGGAAACCCGTTTCAACACAACCTTTGAAACGGTGGCCAGTTACGAAGATTTTGCTCAAAAAATCCATTTCAACGGTGACCTGGCTTGTAAGGTCGAGATCGGTGGAAAGTACATGTTGGCCTATGGCACCGTCAAAGATGCCGATATCCATCTGACTGGGGAAGATCAGTTTGTTGGACCGAAACCAGCACGACCCCTTCATCACATTTCGAAGAGGCACGCGGCTTTCTTTTAAGATTTGATAACTGTTTTGAAGTGCAATGCTTATTGGATTATAAATAATGTAAAAGCATGAGTGTAGAGATCATGTTGAAAACTGAGTCGTCTTCATTTTTGAATTAATTTTTTTTAATTATCGTTAAGTCCATCCTCCTATGTAGCGCCCCTTATAAACCTTCCATAAACTGTTGTCAGTTAAAACATCTTGCCATTTCTTCTTCGTCCCGAACTGCTTCTGTACGAACTTGTTAAAACTGTCACATCAGCGGCGGAGAGGTCTGCCAACCGGTCGTTTTCCTTGAGGCGTCTAATGGGTAATAATTTTTGTCCATCTGTTTGCTGGTAGGTTCGAAAGTTTCCTCGCAAATCGCCCATTCTCTCGAAAGTCGTCTTCGTTACGTTAACCGTTTTCAGACAGTGCCACAATGAGCGGGATTGACACGAAACAAACCTCAAAAGTGACACAACCCCCAAAGACCTCGGAAACAGTGATTCGACTGTTCACTTTGTTATTTAGTAGTCTTTGTTTGAGCCGAGCGATCCGAAGGCCCATGAGAAAGCGCTGCTCGAACGTCGATTGAAAGTGCGATAAACTGGTGGAACTGGAAACGGTATAATAAACGTTGCCTCATACAAAATTAGAAAACAGACACTGGATAACAGGCGCCAACGCCACTTTAGGTAGTGAACCGGCGCCGGCATGACGCCTTCATCACATCTCACAAAGGCACGCGGCCTTCTTATAGAATTTGATAACTGTTTCATCATGCAGTACTTATTGGATATAAATAATGTAAAAGCATAAGAATTAAATTGAGTTTAAATGTTGTAAACTGATACGCACAAGGTATTTCACTTCTCGAAAACAGCAATCTAATCATTCGCCGACTGTTATTTAGCACTCTTTATTCGAGCCGAGCGATCCCAAGCATTCCTCATGAGGAAGCGTTTCTGGAACTTCGATTGAAAGTGCGATAAACTGACCGACATTGCCGATATAAAACTTGTGATTTTCACAAAATTGGCATCTAAACTGTAGTTATGCCATACAATCACAGACTACATCCCTGTAATACTGGCGCCAACATAACTTCAGGCAGCGGACCACCGCCCCAGGCCGAAAGCAACAATGTTTCAAGCAAGCAGCGCACTTGGCAACCGACTGGACAAAACTGAAAAACGGAACGACCACGCTGTCGACCAACGCAACGCAGAGATGGTTGTCTCGCTCGCTCGCTCTGAACGCACTTCCCCATAATTTGCATGGGGCTCGCTTCGCTTCCCGTGCGTCCGAGACGACGCACCCGACCGCAGGCAGCGCAGAGAACATCTCGTCCTTGCTGGCGGGCAACCAACGTCTTGCTTTGTCCCCCTTCCGCGCGAGGTCGTTTCCGAACCCCGTGCTTCCATTCCGGGCGCCATTTCTGCTTATCGACTTGCCTGGACTGCCGTAGCTTTGCTGGCATTGCGCAGTCATAAGACTGTTCAGTTTCTTTGTTAGCATTTACACCTCCTTGGAATCGATTTCACGGCTTTACACGCGCGTGTATCCACGTTCTAACTATAAAGTGTTATATTTTGCAGGTACAATGGCATCGTCGTCCGCTCCGCCGAATAAGATGATCACCGAGGCCCAGTACATGGAGCAGCTTCGGTCCTGCCAGAAGGCCAACCGCAAGCAGATAGCTCTCCGTCAACGTCCGGGCCCCTTCTTCGACCCGCAAACCGGCATCGCCCAGCGTCCGACGAACCATCTCGTTCGTCGTGCCTGTGATAGGTACCATAGCGGTAACCCGATGGAGGTATGCCGTTACATGCCGAACCGCTGGCAACGTGACAGCAAGATTAGCTCGGATTCAATCGAGTATCGCTACATCATGAGCACTGATCCAGCTTTGAAGGCTGCTGCGGATAGTTTGGTGAACCCGGAACAGCCTGCTGGATCGACTACGGAAGCTAGCAATGATGCTCCTTCGAGCTCGAAGCCGGCGGCGAGTGCGCCTACCAAGTTTGTAAGTATATATGGCATCTTCTACCGTTAAAACAGACCTTATGAAACTGTTTTTTTCAGGAGAACCTCGACTTCGAGGACTACAACGAAGACGACTTCGACGTCGACCACTCCGACGAAGAGGACTGGGGCGCCAAGCGTAAGGGCCGCAAACGCACCACGAAGGATTCCTCCTTCAAGCCTCCTCGCCGTTCCGGTGCCTCCAGCTCGGCTGCCGGCGCTTCCTCCTCCAGCGCTGCCGCCGCAAACTCGGCTGAATCGCGTCCCTACGTCTGTACCGGTACGTTTCACCCCTTTCTGAATGGCTTGCCATCGCCCTAATTGTTGTAGTTCCAGACTGCGGCGCCCGCTACAAGTCCCGTCCGGGCCTCACCTACCACCGTATCCATGTCCATGCTGACGCCTCAGGCGAGAGTCCCCGTAGCCCGAGTATGACTTCGCTTTAAGTTGGGCAAAGACAAAGCCATTAAAAAACTGGCCATTTCTTTGATGGCATAATGTATCATGCCCCAAGTTTGCACATTTTTTCTTTCTTTTTCTTTGCAAAACTTTGCATTGAAAAAAACTGGAGTGTCGCAATGACCGCCTCAAAACGGTCCATTGGCAGAGCCGGTTTCTATATTTACAACAACCTTTTCGGATATACAGTTAATTCGTAGTTGCTATCCAAATAGTCGCACAAATATTTAAATACAGATTATTTAATAACATAAATATCTATCAAAGCACATTACTAACACTTTCTTTCTTGCCTGTCTTATAAAAACTGAGCAAAGTTTTGCTTTTGTGGTCGTTTTTGTACCATAACAACCACCGTATCACTCTCTGTCGAGTCCGAATCTTACTTCTTTTGAGTCCGCTTCTTTTTCCTTTCACCTATCGCTTCGTTTTCACAGTAATGGTCCACGCATACTTTGTCATGGCATAATTCGAAATTGTGTTTGTGTTTTGAACGTAATGAATGCATAAAGATTCGGATTCGTTTATATGTTGTTTGTTGGGTTCGCATGTTGCACAAAGTTAAAGATTGGGGGCTAAACGGCTTCAGCACAGTTTTATCAGTGATTGGAATCGTCATTTTTAGTGCTGAAATTGAAGCCGGAAGAGACCTGTGAAACATGCGGTGGCGGAAGTGTGAATAATGAGACGAAACTGCCTGAAGTTCTGGTGTCATGCCGTGATTGCGGACGTAGTGGTAATTGGTATAGAAGTAAAAAACTGTTTTATTTATTTCGGTAAGTTTAGGGCACCCGACATGTTTTGAATTAAGCCCGAACATGGTGACTTCGTCAAAGAAGTTCGGCTGGCAATGTTTTGAATGCAAGAGTTGCACGGTTTGTGGCAAAGCTGACAATGATGTGAGTTAAAGGATTATATAAACTGGAAACCATCAGAAATTCTGGTTAAGGACAAGCTTCTATTCTGCGACGACTGCGATCGCGGTTTCCATTGCTACTGCTTAACGCCGGCCCTTGATGCCCCACCAAAAGGCGACTGGTCTTGCAAGCCGTGCAAGACGAAGTTCAACAAGAAGACTGATAAAACTGTTGTTAAAAGTTAATCGACCGTTTTTTTTAAATCAAGTTAAACTGACACATGGTTTGTATCCTGTTGATCATAACTGCCCCACACCTTTGACATAACTCACACCACTATTTAAATCAACTCATACCAAATATTGACGAAAAGAAACTGCCACCAAATGGTTGAACTGCCTATTTTGGTACGATCTCGCCGAACAAAACACGATTGCACATTTCAGTTTTACGTTCTACCTGTTTCTACTAATATATATTTTTAACTGCCTCATATTTGTTTTTTGTGTATAACCGTAAGAATAAAATCAACAACACATCGTGTTCTTAATTAATTCACAAAATATAAACTGAAGATGTTCTTTTTCCTTTCTTTGTAACTTCAGTGTGTATTGATTGCGTCAAAGTTATTCCTCAGTAGACGATGCATTGCGCAAAACGCAAGAATAGTAAGGTAGTGGCTTTCTCTCCTAGTCTTACAGTTTCTTATCGATCGGAGTAAAACCATCGGCGCCTACCCAAACATTCGAGGTCAGACTGTAAGAACGCTTTTACTCAGTGCTCTGACTATGTGTTCGCATTCCGACATGCTTCAATTGAATTTCTTTTAATGCTATTCACACTTCTTATAATTAATTAACGTTTTTCGTTATATGTATTGGCATAAAACTGTATTTTAAAGCAATCATAATTTCAGTTTCAACATGCTGGATTACAAACTAAACGTTGTGGTAAAGTGCCTCCTGGAAACGGAAAGACTTCTCGAAGAACTCAAAGACATTACCAACAAACTTCATGAGTTGTGGAAAACAAAAGTTACTAAAGAGGATTTAGCTAATGCTGTTATTAAAATTTCGCGGCAAGAAATGGCAGCTAAAACCCTTCAACGTCAAGTTCAAGTTGCTTTTAATGCCGCAGAAGTTGAACTTGATATGTGGCGTCAGACTTTGGACGATTTTGAATGTGAACGACTACACGACGATCTCATGAAGGCGACCAAATATGGTATGGAAAACATTGCTACTGCTTTGGAATATTGCTATCATTGTAAACACAATGTTTTTATATATGAACTGAAGAAAAAAGACCGCTGTATTCGTGCGAGATGTATGTGGTAAAATATATCACAAATGATAATTTGTATTTTGAAGCTATTGCAATTGGTACATTTCTTTAATTTTTGTAACAAAGTACAGAATGCAGCATTGTTAGCAACATTAAATGAACAAATAATTTGAAGTTAATAAATTATAAACAATGAATGACTGTCATTTGAATTAAAAAACTGTCGTCCTGCTTTTTTAGTATAAAGATTTGTATGAGCGCTTTACTACCATAAGATATGTGAAAATAAATAAAAAAAAAAAAAAATAATACGGAAACCGTTGAATGGACACTTATCGTAAAACTTGTCGGTACGGTGCATCGAATCGACTTTCTCTTTGATTGCACATACCTCATTAATGCAAGTGCCAGCCATTTACGAAAGGCGGACTTATCTTCCGTGACCATTGCGGATATGTGTTTGGCCAAGAACGCTTATCCGTATTTCGAGGTTGACGGTAACATGTTGAACTTGACAGGGCGCATTCGCTTATACGATCGGTGATTAATTTTAAACTGTTGATGTACTTCAAATTTGTTATTTACTATCGTATTCATGCTTATTTGTCACAGTTTTTTACATTTCTCCCAATTTTTTAGACGCCATCAATCCAATATCAAAAAACTCGTCAAAGATGCTCGTGTCCAACCTCGACGTTGTCGAAAAAGCCATGTTGCATAAGGCCACATTTACCACAAAAAATTGCTTCTCGTCGAGGCCCGAAATGCTGAAGATGTGACGGCCATGATCAACGAAATCGTTCGGCCGGACAACAAGGCCAAAAACCACATTTGCTAAATGAAAAAGGCTTTGCATGCCACGTTGATGGAAATTTATGCGGTTTGGAGATGTTCTATGCCATAAACTGCGATCAGGTCAAGTTGATGATTGAATCCGGAATTGATAACTCGAACAAGGGCGTATTTAGTGTCCGTCATGTTGTGTAATGCTAGTTGTTGTGAAATACTGTGTGTTAAAAACTGAGTCATACAAAAATAGTTGTTAACTTTATTAATTTTCAAACATTTTATGAAAAGATAATTGTCGCATTTGTCAAATTCGCTATTAACTTTTGTTCCCTCGACGATTCAGCTTCTGCCTTCATCTGCTTCTTGCAATGACAGAACTGCGCAAAGGACGATTTGGTAGCACAGTATGCCGTTTTAGCATACGTCCCTAACCTTACAAACTTATCACTCAATATGAAAACATCACTTCCATTGTGCTTCGCGCCAGCATACCCGAGAAACATGCCATCGCCAGGGAGCACAGCAAAAGTCAGTTGATAAATTGTGATATCGCCGTCTTTTGCAAAACGTTGAACTTGAATAGTTCGATTTTCATTCAAAGCTAGCTCCTCACACTTTTCAGCGAGCATCGCTTCTTGCTTGATGACCGCATTGATCTGTTTGACCATTTTTTCAGCGGCAATGCGACTCGGTTCGGCATTGTTTGGCAAGGGGGTCTTTTCGAAGTCGCAGATGCAGTAGTCGAATGGCACCCCAAGGCGATCGCAGGTTCTAGGTTGTGGAAGTGGCTTGAAGACGGAAGTGCCTTTTATGACCTTAGGCGATGGTATTGATGAATTCGCTGATTGGAGAATATCGATGAAGGTGGCATACAAGTCGTAATGGGTTATCAGCTCCTTTGTGTTTTTACGGAGCATCGTCTGGGTGTGTTCATCGTCCCGAAGAGATTTCGGGATTGTCATGTATAAAAACGGGTTACGGATTTCAATTTGACCGATGGTAGTGTGTGGCATGTCGCCGACATGCATGCCATGGTCGCTCATGAAGAAAATATAGGCATTATCGAACTGAAATTGAGTCATTTTTAAAGTAAACTGTCGGATTCAATGATGTTATCCACTGACCTTATTAACATTCCTCTTGAAAAAGTTATAAAAATATTCATCAGACGAGTATGGCACGTTGATGTCGTCATGGGTATGTGCATTCCAGGTGATCGAAAACTTCGGCTCATCCGGATATTTGTCAATAAAATCTTCTAGATATTCCATTTGGGTCACATGGCAGCTTCGACACATCTTGCTATACAAATTATCATTCAGTCGACTGCCATCGGGAATGTTTAGTCGCATTGTAAATGGCTTCAACGTGTGATCGACTGGCGTCTTTTTGAATCCGACACAGTCTGGCCACTGGAAGATGCCCATGGCCCAATCCTCGGACATCATGGTAGTGTACCCGGCTTTTTTGAATTCATAAGCGATGAATTGGTCCTTATCGATTGGCTCCGTACAGTCGGAGTAGTTTTTGAAGTCGGATTCATGGCCGACTGACATGGGGGACTTTTCGATGGGGTGGAGGGCTTTGCCTGGAAAGATTTAAACTGTTACGAACGTTGTGATGTTTTATCGATCTCACCTAAAAGTAGAGCCATCCCGTTTGGTCGGCTGTTATGGCCAATCTTGTTCAAGTGCCGAAATGGCACTGCGTCATAGTAGGTACGTAATACGTATCGTGTCTTTGGCATGGTACGGACTATCTCAGAATAGGAAACTGCATCAAGGATGATTATGTGGACATCTGGGGGTCTGATGGGGTTTGATTCATTTGTGGGAGGGGTGATGTTTCTGAAAGATAAACTGTCAAATATACAAATTCGGATATTGAAATGGAAGCACGAACCCTTTTCGATAAACTTGAGCATGCATTGCATCAAATTCCGGAATTTGGTGATAGTTTCCAATCGTCAGATTATAACAAGCGGTCTCAACGACATCACATTGAACTTCTGTGTCATTGACGATAACTTCCCAGTCGCCAGGCCTTGATTGAGCATCACTAACTGGATACAGACATCGGTAACGACACTCAACATCGTTACCAATGCCAATGGTGTACAGCTTTCCGTCTTCCAGCTTTGTGACCAACCTCGCAGGCGTGCAATTCTCAAACGGATCGAAGGAAGAATTCAAGAGATACCGTATCGACGGATCCCATGGGTCAAGCTCAGGCAATTTGCAGTGATCCAAAATGACTGGGCTGTCAATGTCTCGGGGGTTTTCCAATATGTGGGCTAATTTGTCTAAAGTTATTAATTGAGGTAAATAAACTGGACTTCTTGGTATAAATAGTTGTTGAAATACGTACCTTTCATTTCCGGAACCGATCCATTCTCACTCGAAATTAGCACAGAAAAGGAGTCATACGCCATAAAAATGGTAAAATTGGCTAATACAATCAAAGCAAAGACAGCTTGGATCTTCAGGAATCTCAGCATTGCTCGGTTCATGTTTGGTCTAAAAACTGCCGCGTAGATAACTTCAACATTCAAAATTATGCAAAAATAAGTAATAAGAACTTGTTCTAGCATATTCCTAGAGAGGTTTCGAGATAGTTCTAGCATGTTTTAAAAAAATCTCAAACTTTGTTTTAAACTTTTAAATTCAAAAAACTGTTTGTTGTCTCAGATAGTGCAACCTTATACCGTATACCACAATTTATTTTCTTTAAACTGGCATTAGTTTCAAGATGGTATAGTTAGAAAAAAGCTTACCAGACTGCTGGAACCCCGCAGTTCCGCGACGACCACCAAGCCAAACTTCCAAATTCAACTGTACTTATAACGATCTCCAGCGCGAATCGGAATGTAGTTGCGGTTTCGTTTCTTCCCTTCATAAGTTTATCTTTAAACTTTTACAAAAACCTGTTTTTGCATCACAAAACACCAATGTTTACCAAAGAAGTGCTTTTGTTTATGTGATAATCTTTAGTGTTCTGTAACTGATTCAGCGTATTGGATCACACTTTCAGTACTTCCGTAGACTTTATTTTCACATTGCTACGTCGTGGCAACAACTTGTGATTCTGATGGCGTGGCAGGCCCGTGCATAAAAAGGCGGTGCGGTGCAAATTAACGTGGGTTTCGTGTTTACAGGAAAAATAGGAATTAGGTAGGTACATGCGAAACATTTTTGGTCAGTTGGGTCGGTACGGATGCACTAATGGTAGCTCCGTGATCGATGTGCGATCATAATGGTCGGATGAGGGAACCATTGCTTTGTGACGTGAAGTTTGTTAGAGATGAAAGTGAATGCGTTGGCAAAGAGGTGGTAGACGCCTTGTCGATAGGGGGTCGTCAGGAGGATGGAAGATAGGCCTAGGATGGCGGAGTGCAGGCACAGGATGTTAAATAGGGCTATGCAGGCAACTAAACTGTTATGATTTGCATTGTAACGTTAAAAACTGCTTGAGACTTCATACTTTTCATGTCTTTAATCCAATGGTTTTTCTGATGTTTTAAAAGGCCATTAATCTTAAACATGACCACCATGTTGCACAAACATGCAAAAAATATCTGTGCACCCGCAATCCAAACATAAACCACCATGCCCTTAGGTGATGACAACCCATGACAGCAATGTGCATCAATAAGGTCATATTCTTTCGGATGAGCTTCCCCAATGTACTTCATAAAGTCCTCTCTGCTCAATTGTGCCATGAATAGAGCTACCAGAGACGGAACTGGATAAACTGTTGTATAACCTACGAGGCAAATAACACCTTTCGTACTATGAAAAAAGTCCAGATTGCCATTTAGGGCACAATACCGATAAACGAGTCCATAAAAGATTGACCAGCCACAGTAGCTCAGGGTGAAATGAAGCATGATGAAGTTGGCATGTTCAAAATGCCAGGTGGAGTTCAGGAAAAACACGCTGGTGGAACAGATAGCCGGAACTGGAAGCAGTGGCAATGGGGAGTAAACAAAGCTAATGTGGAGATCGAAAAGGGTCGCCGCAAGTTGGAAATTGAAAATGTAATACTTGTAATGACCCATGGCTTTGGTTGAGTATGTTAAGGTTGTCCACATGGCGAAAATGGAGATGGACAACACGCAGACGGAGTTCAGATGCATGTAGTTGCCGAAGCTTATCAAATCATTAAAAGTAAATGTGGAATACATTTTAAAGAGTATGGGATAGAAAACTGAAAATTGTTAGATGTGTTGACCTATACAATTACAAATAATGTTGTCCAACACTACACATAAGCAATTTTAAAAACTGGGTCGTATACGTTTATTTGATATCCATAAATACTAAGTTTAGATGGTTATATAACAACATTTCATTTGAAACACATCTAGTTTTTCAAAAAACCACTTCAGACTACCATGGCAAATCCAATTTAGGTTGCAGGAAGTGAACACATTCATGAACATTAGAACACACACCTTTCTGTTTTACCCGGTGTTGTAATAAATATATAAACCACTCATGATAACTTTGATAAGCAGTTTGTACGTGTGTACTTGAATGGTTAATGCCGGTAAACCTTTGGAGGCGTGGGTTCCATGAATCCTTAATGTCGTCAAAACGACGTACTTTGTAACAGGGTACGACTCGTACGTAGAATGTATATAACTTTTGTAAAAAAAACTGCATTTTTGTAATGCCCGTTTTGTTAGTATATGAGACATTCATCCCCATGACCTGTGTAAGCGTCAATGCTCTCAAAAAGGGGGATCGCTCATGCTGGTTTTTCACAATCCAACATTACACCGCTATCAGCATTATCAACGTATTTATATATACTCGTGGAAAACTGTCGAGTACGATAAACATCTTTCTCATATATACTCGTAGAAAACTGTCGAGTACAATAAATGCGTCAAACATACATTCATCCCGATTTGCGAGTATGCTTGATGGTTCAAATACAAAATATATATATGGAAAACTGTACGAATAGGTGATTTCTTCATTTTGAGCCAGATACTCTAAAAACACTAATGTTTGTGGCCGTCATAGCTGCAGCAAGCTCTGTCGTATCATTTGACGGTATTTGGAAAACTGAATGAGCATGATTTACGATTTGTTTCGTAGAAGTTAGCTGACTCCCACAAGAGAAAGTGCGTGAAGTCCGCGACGAGCTGGAAAAAGTTCAATTGGCAAAGCGTCCCGAAGCATTCTACAAAAGTGGGAATATCGCGTCTTTTGGGATTTTTTCAGTTTTGCTTGACTTTTTACCAGTATTTTGATATATTTTGGCATTCTGTATTACTAAATATAATGTAACACAAATGGCGAGGTTGTTGTGAAAAAATTAGTACAAATAGTTTTAGATTTGACGTACGCGAGCACAAAGAAAAACTTTGTCACACCACAATTACACTGAGTGATCGGACATTGTCTGACCGAACATTTCTTTTCGTCGTAAACTGGATCCCTTCGTTCAAAATTTACAGTTTCATTTAATTTCGCCGTTCATATTAGCAAATCCTACTTTTCTTGATCATTTTTCATTCATAAAGGTGGTAGCAGTATTGGATCAACTTTTTGTAAACTTTGCGCGTCATCAATTTCATTATTCGCTGTAAAATTTATATAAAGTTTCTATCGTGCGGTTTCAGATGTCTCTCCTACGAATCCCGTCTTCGACCACAACCTTAACCATCACAAGGTCTGTCTCCTCGAAGTACATCAAGCCCCATCCACGCTTGTATCGCCGTCGACTCTTCGAAGCCGCTGTTGCGCCAGTGCTACCACCCAAGGCCAGGCAAGAATGCAACCTCGGCGAGTTTCTGGCCCGCATGGATGCCGAGCACAAGTCCTACGCCGACATCGAGCTTGCTGAAGTCACCGAAATCAAGCGATGGATCAAGGAGGAAGGCTTTCGAGTCATGGCTGTCTGCGAGTATCTGTCGGTCAATGGGAGAACCTTGTGGTTGACTCGGAATCAGTGAGTTTTTGGCTTGAAGTTACAAGTTTATATATAAATCTTGCTTGTTGCAGGCTCCGTCTCCAAGGCCTCGAATTCCGTGAAATCAGCAACAAACTCGCTGCCAAGCTCTTCGAAAAGACGCCCCTCGATTCGTTGGCGCCGCTGTGGATCGGACACAATGCGTTCCTTTTCGGAAAGAACGTCGAAGACTTGAAGACCATCATCACGGCAACGCAGAAGGTTAACTTTTTGGTTCCATTAGGTGGGTCTGCTTTATAGTTGATATTTAGAGAAGTTTATATATAAAAAGTCGTTTTCAGTGCTGACATTCGACTCTCGCATTGTCTCCGTCAAAGAAGCCGAAGAACTCGCCAAATTGCCCGACATCGAACTGCTCCGTGCCCAGACGGCTCAGATCCTCGACCAAATCCCTGTCCAACTCACCCAGAGCCTGGGCCAACACGGGCAAGAGCTTTCGAATATTTTGGGACAGATTTCAACGCCGGCGGCTGAATAGATTGGTTTAATTTTTGTTTGTTGTTGGTTTACTGATTGGTTAGGTTTCGTAGGTTTGTACAATTCTATAAAGATGGCTAAATTAAAAAGTTACTTTATTATTCGATTCAAAGATAATACCCATTTCTATGAAGACAAGTAAAAACGCGTACAGGATCAATTGAAGCTCTAATAAGGCGGAAAAGGTTTGAGCAATGGCTATTATTATCATCGGTGGTTGTTTCAAAGGGCACTTTTTTTGTCAAGTATAACAATAATGTTCAATCAACAATGATATTATTGAGAAATTCTAAGGACAAGAGCTTCATAGCATGGAGACAGGTGTTTCCAGGTATGACCGGAAAGCCTTCAACCACGCAGCTCCGAGGGCTTCATCGAGGACTCGGTGGTCGTAGGACAGGGTCAGGGACAGTGTTCGACTGGAAGCGACTCCACTGAGGGCACCTGTTGAAGGCAGAAGTTGTTGGACGACGGAGCCGATAGACAGTGTGCAGGTCTTGGGGGATGCCGGCGGGCTTCGATGGACGACGGTATCCGCTTCCGGGGTGGAGACAGCAAAAGTGGCATCGACAAAGTCGTCTGGGGTCAGACTGCCTCGGGTGGCTCGGGCACGGTAGTCGGCGAGTTCGGCGTGGATTGTGGCGAGGCCCTGGAATTGGGGGTTTAGATGGGTTACGGTAAATGTGACGCTTTTTTCAACTTTTTGATTGTAACTTCGACCCATGGTCAAAAAGAGTCGACTCCAATGACTTTGGCTGACTCAGAGTCACATTGGTTACGGTAGGATGGTAAAGACAAACCTTCGAATGGGCATCCAATATCACCGGTGAAACATAGCCACCGCCGATTGGAACTGTAACTGCCAGATTCACTCGACTGTTTCGACAAATATGAGAGCCCAAATAGAAGCTGTTAGCCTCAGGGACAGCCATTGAAGCGAGTGCTGCCGCTTTGAGGAAAAAGTCTTCCATGTTCAGCTTAAAACCGGACGTCAAAAACGTGTTGAATTTTGATCGTAACCTAAAATCACACCTTCAAAACAGCCCAAAACTTTCAAAAACTCACTTATAAACGGCATCCACACAAACTTCCGCCGTCAACTTATACTTCTGTTTCGAATCAATGAACCTCTTGGCAAAACTCTGCCGTAACGTCGACACAGCCACATCGAAATAGCTATCATTCACCGATGAACTCGTCGGAAGTTCATTCTCCACTGCCATATCGGCCGCCAGAATCTTCCCAGAGGGCCCGCTTCCATTGACCGCTGCCAACAGGACTCCACTTTCCGATGCCATCTTCTTCGCGAATGGTGTCGCTTCAATAGTGCCATCGAACACCTTTTCTGGGTTTGAAGTTCCGGGAATCGGTGCCACGATGGCTTCAGAAGCGGGGACAGGCTGTGGATTTAAGGATGTCCAATGAGCAAAAGCGGCAATTTCGTGTTCTCTTTCGACGACAATGCATAACAGCTTTCCAGAAGTGGACCCAATACCTTGGACAATTTTAGCTAGATATCCATCTTGAGGCGATTTGATCGGGATTCGACTGCCATCGGGTAGGTCCAATTCGCAGAGAACGTCGCCGACATGGATACGGTCGCCTTCGGACTTCCGCCATAGTGAAATTACTGTAGAGGCTGTTGCTGTGGAGGGGATTTCGACTTCGAGATGATCAGGTAACCGATTTGCGGAGTATCGCCTAATCTTGTGAACTTTGCCAGAGGGTTTTCGCAGCTTTAAAAAGGCATCGCCAGCGGCAGGGTTGTTGCCTTTGATGTAGGAGGCGATTAGGGATGAGCATTGGAGGTCGCGTCTGCAATAAAAGTCCTTGTAAAACTGTTTTCAAGGGTGAAATTGCATGAAAAAGCAAAAAAGCCAATAAAAAATATATAAAAACCCACGATGAAGACGGCGATCCAATCAAAGCCACAGCCGCGGCCAGGCTCGGTGTCAGTTTCGCTCTCGAATAAACATTCTTTAATGGCATCGTAGCGGCCGCTGTTCCGGCCGGAAACGTCGACATCCCTTCTTCAGAGCAATTTGTTTAAACTGCAATAATTAGTTGATGAAATTCGACGAAATTAGCGCCGAAGTTGGCGAAATCGCGGTGAAGAAGCCTGTTTTCGAAGCCGGGTGGGGGTGAGGGTCATTTGGTTGGATGGAGGGGAGGTGTTATGTGACTATGGTAATTTAGGATTCACGAGAATTATAGAAAACATGAAAAAAGGGCCTATTTTGACGAAAAAGGTGTCAAAATGGAACGAATTTGTAAGAAGCGACACGCAAAAAGGTGAACAGTTTCAAATACCACGAGCAAAATCAAAAAAGTGAATAGTTTAAACTTTTAAGAAAGTAAGTCGTTTGCAATTCCACACTTTCCACATATTGACGTCAAGCACGAATTGCATGCTCGGAGGAGGCTGGCTGCCGGCAGTCAACGTGAAGGACGACTTCGATTGGACGAGGCGGCAGGAAGGGTCGTTGGGGCTTGGGCTTGGGAAATGACGGAAGGAAGGAAGAAGGTGGTGGCGGTTGTTAAAAAATGAAAAAAGAAGCACGAAAGACGAGAAAAAACTATCGGGGACAAAGTACACTCCGCGGAAGAGCACGCACTGCCGCCGGCAATCGACGGGTTAGGCGACTGCCGATAGACGCCCGCCTCGCGTGTAAAAAACGTTCACTCTTCGAGAGGGAGACGAGACGGTGCTAGATTGACTGATCGGAGTAGCGGTGGCGACGATTTACGCAGGAAGTTTGTGGTTGTTAGCTGGGATCACGGGTAGGCTGTTTTTAAACCGTAAACGAAATGAAAAGGCCTATTTTTTAAAAAGGGCCTATTTTTTGAAAAAAACTGACAAAATGGCTTGCGGCAGCATTACTTGCGGGTTTGTAAAAGCATAAAAAAAAGACGACAGAGACATCAATCTCCTGGGAATCGTAAAATTGAAAAATAAACTTGCAAAAGGAAAACAAAACTATCAATTCGTCACGAAATTTCGCGAGATGAAGGTCAAAAACTGAAAACCATCAAAGCGCTGTCAAGTTTGAATCGACTGTCGATTTCGCAATGCGGAAATAAAGCTGCAAAATCCCGCCAAATGCTGCGAAAAGCGGAGCAAATGTAAACCAAACCAGCCGCCATCGGCACACAGTAGGCAGCCAACAGAGTCTTCCTTCGCGCAGTCGGTTCGCAGTGCGATCGCGATCGGCCCGGATCCAAAATAGGTGTAATTCGCGTGCAAGCGCCCCCAATATTTACCCCTCAAAGCCCGAGTTCAACACCCCGATGAGCCAAAATAACGGCAGCTGCAGGCTGCAGCTGTGCTCATCGCTTATGTAAGCCGGCGGCGCCCCCGGAGGCGCCGCAAGCCTAGTCTGTTGTCAACAAGCCTAGGCAGGGTTTTGCTTCCGAGGTCGAAGCAGCCTTCAAAGTCCAGCTGTTTCGACCCGGGACTCGGCCTACCTGTCAAGCCGCCGATTCAAAATACGCAAACACCATCAATCCTCGCAGTGGCAGCAAAAAACCGAAACCTTGTGACAATGTAGTGGCGGAAGAGGTTGTCGGCACGGTTACAATTACATACTCACGTCGGTCGACGTCGGTCAACACGTGTGGAGCAAATGGAAGAGATTCGTCTTTCGAGAAGCTGTCAACTAATAAAAACGATAAACACGACTTTGCAGCGTGTGTTTATTATATTTGGAACAGATAAAAAAGGCATAGAGGTACGGTAAGAATCACAAAGTGTTGACAGGTATGGGAAAATGAGTGTTCTTTGTGGGTGGCAATCGGGAGGGATGCTACATGTTTTAATGTAAGCTAGTGATAAGGGAGTGTAGTATGATTGCATCACGGATCTTAAAGTGTATAATCAGCAATGTCAAGAGCTGTTTTTTGATTGATAGCAGCCTGTCAGCAAGTCTGATATCATGCACATAGCAGTTTTTTGCAGACAGATGGGTTTCCTCGAGACTTCTATCACAACATTTTGCATTCTATCACCCCTTTGATCAGTGATAACTGGGTTAGACGTTAGACATTAAACTCGTGAACTTATAAATAGAGAAACTTTCGTTCAAAGTACTTTTTTGAACTTTTCTTTCCCAAGACCACTGTTCTTTATGACCAAATAGATCAAATTAAGATCAGAAGTCCAATTACGGATCCATCTAAACAACAAAACAAACTCGAATCCACGCCACGCACCCATCACGTGCACCAACTTGAAACCTCCGTCCTCCCCGAAAGAACACATGAACAGCCTGCAGGCAAGACATGGCTAGAATGCAAGCACATGCATGCACATGAACCACGAGGACAAAGCCAGTCTATCTACAGCCAAACTGGAGAGGGCCACAATGCAACAACTCCAACTGACTATGTCGTGCATCGCGTCGAAACCCCTGAGGTCCCATGAGTCCGAACTGGCTGGACTAACCATGTCACTTATTACACATTGTCGCCGACTGCCAATAGGATTCGACGTTGAGACTATGGATGCATGGTTTTTGACTGTAGGGCGTTTGTTGACACGAAAATGGATGCATGTGAACATCCCTCCAGGCTATAGTCAACGGAACGGGTTTACATTCACTCAAAAAGCATAAAAACACCTATTCGGGTACAGGCGTACTCAACAAGCGTTCTACAACGGCTTCAAGTACCGTTTTTATACATAAGTTTACCCAAAAAGTCACACAGAACCTCTCTAAAAGTCGTAAAGTGTGAGAATGTTTGACCTGTGCTGATCAGCTGCCAAATTGCCAATAAAAAGGCGGAGCAACTCCTGCAAAAAACGTGGTACCTGTTTGCGATACGACAGGAATCACATGGCCTTCCATCAAAATGAAAACAAAAAACTTCACATAGTTTCAAGAACGCTCAAAAAAGCAGCTGAAAAAAGGGGCAAAGTAGTTCGGGAATGCAAAAAGCGTATAAAGACAATCAAATGCATCAAATCAAAACAGAGCTGCAATCAGCCTTGATCGGTGGCCTTGAAATGAAAATAGAAAGTCGTTGAAATCAAAATTTACAACGCAGCAGTTTTTGCGATCTGATTTGATACGGAACCGATAGCTGGGGGCCTGAATAGTTGACTTACTTGATTGTAGTAGGGTTTTACCTACAAAAAATTATGCTTCTTGGTACTGCGCAAAACGCAATCTTCAAAACGGTGAAGTGCTGACAGTATGTATTGAACGCATACAAAAGTCAACAAACTTGAACACTTTGTTGAGTTTTTAACTACAACACTTCACGAACCTACGACATCCGTTATTTCATCCATTTTGACAGGGGGCTTATGATTAAACGGCAATTTTACACAAACTGTCGGTTGAAGTTGTAACTTTTCAGAAAAAAAGTACATACTGTTCAGCAGAAGGCTAGGCAGCACATCATAGATGATTCAAGACTGTATAGCGTAGAACGGTGCTTGCTTTTATGTACCCGGGTGAATGCCATGCGTGTTTTCCCGCACGAGAGGTACTCGAACTGACCCTTTTGGGATCAGTCAGGCGATAAACGGCAGACGCGTAGAGACGTCAACCGGCGCGCCGCGGACCGCCGTTGAAATAAATACCTTTGCGTGAAACACGCGCTTTCGCAACTTGGCGACGGGACTTGTCGACGCATGCTCTCGCGACCAAGTTGCGTGAGCATGCCTTCGCAGAGAGTGGTGATAACACCTGTGATCGCGTTCTCGCGATCGGGTTGCGAGAAAGCGTGTCTCGCGCGAAGGTATTTATTTCAACGGCGGTCCGCGGCGCGCCGGTTGACGTCTCTACGTGTCTGCCGTCTATCGCCTGACCGACCCAAAAAGGTCAGTTTGAGTACCTTTCTTGCGGGAAAACGCGCATGCCATTCATGCGGGTATACAAAAGCGAGGACCGTTCTCCCTTACGTGTAACTTTATCTGCAATCTCAGGGCTGCGTTGCCTCCTACTTCGCCGTAGGAGCACGAATTGTGGTCACTTTTCACAATTATTTTTGGTAAAGTCAGTTTTTTTACTTAACTAATCCCAAATTTTTTGTCCGATCTTTTTCAACACATTCGAAAACACAAAAGTTAAACTGAACACAACAAATGAAATTTCAAACCCCTCCGATAATTTTTGGCCACATTCCAAACTGTTCCATCAGATCAAATCACATCAAAAGAACGACTTCAAAGCAAGTAAATTGTGAATGATTCACGGTCAATTGCATTTAAGTCGACGTGAATTGCGCCTCAGGCAATCAAACACAATGTAACATAAAAATAAATGAAGCCACACTGTTGCGAAAGAGAATGACGACCACCGAACACACATCGCATTGATTACGGTAGTTTTTATGCAGTTGCATACTTTGAATTGACGTGCATGCCGTCATTGTTGACACCGAACAGGATGGATGACTGAAACATGATCCTCGCTTTTGAAACATCTTCAACCTGTCAGCGGCAAATATACGTTCTTTTTGAAATAAAAGAGAAAAGTGGAGGCGGAACAGCAACAAAGACGAAAAGTGGCAGTTGTTATTATAATTTGCACATTGCTGAAAACTTTGAAAAAACAAAAGATTCAATAAAAACTCAAAATGACACTTCAAAAATACAAAATTAGTTGTTTATTGATTGTAATTACAGCAAAAATTGTTTATTGTGAACGACTAGACTTATTTAATAATATTAATGTATCAGGAAGTGCTTCACATAAGCATGCACCACTTACTGTAAGTGCGATGAAATACAGTTGCAAAACATTACAGCAAAGATATTAGCATCAACATCGTCACGATGTTAAGTGTGAACTTATAGTAACTTTGCAAACCGCTTCATTTGCAACAAATCTTTTTTCAAGTCCAAATTGAACAACTTCCACAGTATTTTTTGCTTTGCAACGTCATTCATTCACTTATTCTGGTTTGTAAGTTTATTCAAAACGGTTTCCCCTTCCGTTCAGACGAGCCATTGTCAAAACTTGCGCCGTCATGACATCGCCACAAACGTAAACCCTTATTCCTTTTAAAGTTATTCATATTTTTAAACGCCAAAGTCTTATTTGAACAAAAAGCTAATGGCATCCATGTCTGATTCGTGGTCTTCTCTGACCGGTCGTACCTGTCACCAGCTTCCGACGAGCTAAATTAATGCTAGCAGTGCCGGTCACCAAACGGTAACCCGGATGTTACACGGAAACGTGAATTTGTGTCCACAGTGTCATGTTCCATCTTTAAATAAAGGTGAAAACCATTGTCACATGGACACTCTGTAAATTTGCGTGGGTGATGAGGGTGTTCTGTTTTGCCGTTTTCACACGGCTTCTGCCATTTTTGAGTTACTCCTCTTCTCATTTTGCAAGGCACACACAAGTTCATTGATATCGAACTTCAATGGCCAGGCATCAGGCATAATTTTTATTGACTTTGGGCATGGGTACCCCACCCATTTATGAATATTGTTTCTGTAGAAGGTTTATTCATTGGCATTTTGTTTGCAAAAAGTCGGTTTTTTCTTTTTTGATTAAGTTTTTTTGCTTTTGCAGCTGTTTTATTAATGACAAAATCTTTGCAATTTTTGTTGTTATCGCATTTTATCAAAACTTTTAATCTTATTGGTTGCTTAATTGCGCTTATCAGTTGGTTTATCAATCGTGACGCATTTGAATTGATAGAATTGGGTAGTAATTTGTTGCAATGCAATGTTTGGCTTCTCTTTTGCGATGTAAAACAAAACAAAATAGTTTAAAGTGTGGAAAACTGTAAACATGTTTCACTTGACTGGTAAAAACAGTTTCCTGAAGAATGAATAATCAAGGTCGATGAAGGAAGTTAATTTAAGTTCAAGTTTCCGTTCTAAATTTGACATTCAACAAATTGCCCAATGATTTGCGTCATTAAACTTCCCGTTCGCGCTTTTCTTTGATGTTGCATTGAGATTTATCTTTTTGTTTAATTGGTCCGCCATTTCGATCCTTCAAATTAACGCCCATGGTGTTAAAATTCGATTTGACCTCTGTTTCGACAAACTTCGCGACATGCCACTCCAAAGGTCAACTTTAAGCTTCTAAAGTTTTAAAAAATGTTGAATCACCCTTCCCGCTTAAGCTAAGCCGTTATTTTTACAACACAGATATATCTCTTCTCCACGCAAACGTTCCGAAAACAAAATCCTTCCTATTTTTAGCCAAAAAGAATGGACGAAACTCGTTAGTCACCCTTGACTTTTGTAAACCACCAACGTTCATGCACTCCCTGAGGGATGTGGAGGACACTTTCATAAGTTTTCCGCAGTGTTTCTCACAATGGCATTTATCATTCTTATCATACCCCGGCGTCTCGTGAGACTTCCCATAACTCATTTTCTTCATGCACAGCGGAATTTGCAGTTCTTTAAGTTATGTAAGCAACGTTCCTCTTTAAAAATGTGAAAGTTCATTCTGTTTTTTTGACGGAAACCAAAACACGCAAGCTATGCAATTTGTTTGTTTAATCCGTCCGGTCAAATGCATTAGCTCGCAACTTTGCAGCTGTTTTTTGTCCGAAAATGTGAACTTTTTTTATCAGTTTATCCTGGTTCGTCTCGACTTTCGATAATTTATGTTTGGTGGGGTCAGCCTGGCCCGGTTGGTTGACTATTGGTGTTGGAAACATTGTGACAATGAAAGATGGCGAGAATAGACGAGCCTGTTGTGTTCGGTCTGTCGAATGCCGAGTCGACACCGACGTTGACAGCGTCTTCATCTGGTCGTGGTGGAGTTGACCTTTGGATTAGTGACTTGCTTCGTCAATGTTTCTTTTGGTCTCGGGAGAAGGCGATGTTTCCGGATGTTCGAAAAGGGTGCATTCGGGCGGAAGTTTGGTTTCAAACTGCATGTTCGCAGTTTGGGTTTGGATGCTCTCAGACTTGCAACATTTTAATTTTTAACACGATTTGCAAAAAGGGGGAGGGATACTGTAGGTGACTGATAGAACATCTTACACTAGTCAGAAATGCGTAGGGCTCCATTTCAAGGTGGTCTATTCACATTGTAGGTTGCACTTTTAAGACGTTAACTTCAATTGAACCACGAATAGCCATGTCCAGACAGATTGATGCTTAATTTGCAGTTATTCTCATCTTACCCAATTCCGAGATTCTAGCCATCCTGCACTTTTGTAGTACCACCCAACACATCATATCCCCTCCCTCGTGGGAGGTCACAACCTTCTCTCTGCAAAACTTCCAAAAATGTTTCTAAAACACTAAAAATGCCAACAAAACATGTATACTTTTACGTCTGAATCATACCATCCACCCCAATTGTACTTTCCCTAATCTCACGCTAATTTTTTTCCCTCCCCGTGGGTTTCCTCTAAATTTATACAACCTGCTTACCTACACACTTTTTACACCTTCTAAATCGTATAGTTGCGCTCCCACAACCCTGTTAACCCCACTTTTTACGGATTTCTAAAAAAAAGTTTTTCCCAAACAACGATGCCCATAAAACGATCCAATTTACAACCCACTTCAATCACTGTTGGAGGGTGTCGTACAGTTTGTTGTTTAACCAAGTATGAAACCTTACTTTCTTGGCCAATGTGTCCCACTTTTTGCCATTGAGGTGCTTTCATATCAGTACCAATGCTCTAATAAAGTGCCACTTGGCTACCAAATGGTCAATGAGTAAAGCTGTATAGTTGTCTCAAAAGTTAGTCGCATGTGTTTTTACGAGCGCGGGAGCAATGTTTTTTCTCTTATCAAATTTCCTGTTAGTATGGAAAAACGTGTGATGAAGGAGGGCGACAATAGTCAACTAGTCAACTTTACAGTGTCAGTCGCGACATTACGAAGTGGGGGAGGATAAAAGGAAACGTAATTGTTGTGTCATCGGGGTGATCGCGTCAAAACATGGATGTCGAAAGTTGTCGGATAATGGATTTCGTGACAATTGGTGGTTGCACCGATCCGACGCGGTTGTTCAATGATCGTGTTTACTCAAACTGAATATAAGAATAGGATATTGTACGACATTTTTATTGTTACGTTTACTCTCACTTTCGACGAGACACATCATAACCCATTTTTGGATTCTTTATAAGCGTGCAAAGATGAAAAAACAAAATTTGCCCTGAGGCTATGTTTGGTTTCTCAGCTTTTTTGCTATTTTCTCAAACTCAGCTGGGTTGGGCTTCAATATTATCTCATTTTGCACTCTTAATGGAGGGTTTAATATTAAGTTTCGTCGTGGTCGTGAAACTGAAATCTTGAGGCTATCTTTCTGTGTTCTTTGTTTGCCTAGACTGAATAAGCATCTTTGGAGTCTGTAATTTAGCAATTTTCAAGGATTGTTGTGAAAGATTGTGGGTTTGCCGGCCCGGAAAAAGAGTTCTATGCACACGAGATAAAGTTTTATATAGAAACAAGGGCTATTTTAAATCCCATTCCACCCTCACCGCATGTGCCTTGGATTTTGTCTAAATTCGCTAAATGCCGAAGCCTGTTTTTCCTGATGGTCTGTGCCCCTGCTCCAGAGCCTAAACTGATGACTCTCGTCTCCATTCAAACCTTTTTTCGTTCTGCCTTTTTCACTCACTCACCACGGCGAGAATTAAAAACCTCTTTGCAACACGACTAACCATGAACAGCGCAAGGGTAGGCCTTCAGGGCTTCTTCTCCTCGCCCCCCTTCAGACACGGACTGATACGAAGCGAACCTCAACTAACTAAGATATTCCAATGTAGACCTTCTCTGTCCTACCCTGGGGTCTAAGACTATAGTACAGTCTGACCAGCTGTGCTTTGCACTCCATCTTCGGCACAGTTCCAAATGATTGCGTCATTTGACCTTCCTCCAAACCCGTTGCCCCTGCCAAATCTTACTGTAATAGTACTCATAGTATCTTTTTATAGCCACTTTCTGCAGAAATAAACACAATTTATTTATCTATACGACAACATGACACAGCTTTCGCCTCATCAAAGCCGCCCTTAAACAGCTTATTGTACACACTTTAACGCGAATTGCGACGCTCTTTTTGCTATTTTATTTATCGTGCACATATTCTATTGTAAAAAACGACATTATATACAAGCTGTAGTCTCTGCAGACTTGTGTTTCCCGCCCGAATGTAATTATGGCTCTTTAGGCCCCTTAAAAAACTACTATGCCGTGTTACGTTTTGGCAGGGGCATGCCATGTAACAACTTTGTAAAGTGTTCCTTATTCTTTAACAAGGGTCGCCGTTTGGCTTTTCCGCCCTTATCCGCAGGGGTAGAAGGCCCTTATTTAATGATCCCACTTCGAACGAAGGCGAGGGTGCCGCTGATGTATTGTTTGCTCGGAGGCCTTCATAAAAACTAAACTAAAAAAGAGTGTAAAATGAGGAAGGAATGTGCGGTGACAGGCGGGTGAGGCCCTTTTTGGCAACTCTTATAAGGAATGTAGTATAGTACTGAATAGAAAAGGGAACGGAGATGGACATCAGATGCCAGCCAGCACAGAGTAGGAGCGTGCGTGTGTCTGAAGCCTGCTTCCTTTACACTTCCATCCCAAAAAAGGGGTATAAAGGTGTCAAACCAGGCTATTTCACGCCTCCAAGCCAAGCCTTGTCATAAACTGACATTGTATTCACCCTGTCTGTCGGTCTATCTGTCACATTCTAACGGCTACTCAGTTTCTCGGTCTCGGACAAACCCTTGTCAGCAAGAAGCAACTGACCACCAAGTGGACTTCCGTCACAGTTTCACCGAACGGAAGCCCCCAGAAAAAGGCTTAACGCGCGTAAAAAGGGGTATTAAGCCATGCAGACGTAAGTCTGTGCAAACGGTGCCATCGTGCCACTCATTGATGGCACGACGGATGCTTCCTCGCCAGAATTCTTTGTTTAAAATCGTCGTCAGGGGTTTAAAGATAGGAACCGTTCGCCAACTTCGTTAGTTGGGTTAGCACAGTAATAAAATGGGCTTACGTCTCATTTGTGGGTTTAGGCCGCGCCATTTTTCAAGTCAACTTGTCGCTCACACGCCGTCTATCAGTAAGATTACGATTTTGACAGTGATGCCGACGCAATGGAAGTGACAATGACTTCCTTCTGCCTGTGAAAACTGTATAGTGTGCCTCATGCGTAAAATATACAAAAAAACATGTTATCTATTAGTAACTTTTTTGATTTACGCATTATTCTTTCTTTTAGAAGATAGCGTCTGAATCATTGATGCTACCAAGGGTAAAAATTAGTCATTAACGCATTTTTGCACATGGTGAATGGTTTCCCGGAAGCTGTGATTTCGTTAAATATTCGTAAAAACTGTAACGTGAAACTTTTTTTTCGGTGATGTAGCGTGATTAGAATGTTCACTTTTATGATTGTACTAAACATGTAATCGTACAAGTACTTTTTTTAACTTCAAAGATCGCGGTAGGAAGTCCGAGAAACATAATAAGTTGTTTTTAGCGCCTGTCCCGCACACTTTTACAACGTGCCTATTAGGTTTCATCTATGTACATACACCCCTTTAAACATTGCTTACCTCCTAATTTAAGTATGAACACATGTTTATTAATATTGCTTAAGATGTCATGCCGTTCGTTTAGCAAGGCCATCTTTTTGCAACTTGCCCTGTGGCACTCGTCATAGGTCTCTATTGTGTGCATTTGTTTCATTTCATAGTTTCTTTAAACTTGAAAAATGACTGCTTTTCCTTCGCGCTGGTGGCAGAAATGTGCAAACACCGTTTCAACGATGAGCACATCAACAAAGCGGAAACCCTCCGACGGAATAGTCCATCCGTCCTTGGGTCAGGTTCCCAAAAACTACAGCTGTTTGAGGGTCCGGGACGCGTGCCAACAGTTGAAGGGCTCACCTTTCGTTTGCACCACCGCATCAACAATCTGTCTTAACGATGGGAACGGAAAAAATGGCTACATTTTGGAAACATTTGACCGTTTCAAAAACAATACAAGTCATTTTAGTGTTCGTTTTTATGTTTTCAGAGAGTTGACAGCCTTTTTAAACGAATTATTACTCATTTAATTACAGTTTTGACAAACATCTTCAAAAATGCGAACATCTTCAAAGTTTCTAATTAAAACTACCCCCATAAATAGAAAGTCCATAGAATATGTAGGCAGATTATCCCATCTTATCAATAAAACCGAAGATGTATCCTAATTATCAAATTCAATGAATGAACACCACGTGTTCAGGGATGCGCGTTGGCTAGCCAGGCCGAGCCAAACGCTTGGCTCGAACTCGAGCCAAACGGTTCTGGTAGGGCAATTCCACTTTTTTTGGGGTGAAAACGATTCCTAAAAACAAGAAAAAACTCGTGGTATGCCACAGGACTCGAACCTGGAACGATAGCTTTCTGCCAGCGGTCGCGAACACTCGGCTGGCCAAAATTTTTCGAGCCAACGCGCATCCCTGCACGTGTTATTATTTCGTCACAACTTTCATTGAAAACTTTTAAAAGTACACAGTTTTCCTTACTTTTTGGCAGTGTTCGGTCCCAACTTTACAATTTTAACGACTTCCTAGACACCAAAAAAATGAAACACTACCGACTGACCATTCGTAATCATTGGCTATTAGTGCCGGAAAATCCCGTTTTTTACGTCTCAAATTGCCCACCATCAATTTTGTACACATTTCTGTCGCCCGTTTTTAAAGATTGCAAGCTCCCGGAACATGTACAGACTCGTTTGTTATAAAATTTTATTGGACATAGATCGTAAAAAGTGCGGTAAAGACCTATGTTATGTAACATTCTTCTGGAATTGGGTATTTCAACTAAAAATAATCGTGGTTCTGATTTTGTCGCTTAACGCGTCCCATAATTTTGAATAGTAGGCGTTGCCCGAGGGGCTTGGTGCGGAGGGGTCCGCCTTCTTTTTTCTTTTCTTTAGCCGATTTACTTGTACTACAGAGATTACTTTGGAAAGTAAGCGTTCCTTGTACTTTTTCATGTTTCTGCGGGTGGAACATGTTATCCTGGGATTTGACGGATTGGAGGTGCGATCTTGTTAATATTGAATGGGGCGTGTAAATACGAGATTTGGCCAGCTTTGAACCGATGCGAACTGTCTTTCAATGGAGACAGGAAACCCCTGGGGCGTGTGGAGACAAAAGCATTGTTTACCGAAGCCTCTTGATACGAACACTTTTCGAGTTATTGCGCCTGTGGGGGAGGCGCGAATGCAGGAGATTTTTTACGCGTATTTCCGACCTGGCTCTTGGCTCGGGGCAATGTTTGTCCTGGAGGCAATCCTCATCACTCACATAAGTCAATCTGAGAGGGGATTGGAGTTGGAGCCGGCTTGAGGTGTTGATTGACACAACCTCTATCACTCTTGAAATGAACGGCCTCGTGGGAACAACATATACCTTACCTGTGGGGGTGTTCTTTTTGCCCCTTTGTTGCAAGTTGTGATCAGCTATGTAACAATAAAGCAACATTTGAAATCCGTCTGATGCGCTATTTTTGTCGTTCGTGACGTTTTTTCATTGCGATCAGCATTCCGCTGTTGTTCGCCTATACATCACGTCAGTTTGATCAGTGATCAATTTTCAGCCAAAAACAACATGTCTTTGCCAGAAACAGATCCCCCATATAGCCTTGACAAAGATGGCCAACTCACCATGCCCTCGATCACCCCAACAGATTACATTGAAATGGTCGTCCTGGTGTTCCTCCTGCTCTTCGGACTTCCATTAAACGGTCTCGTGCTGAAAAGACTCATCGGTGAATGGAACAATGGCAAGAATTCTGCCCGACAAAAGGTAACTGCAAACTTTTTCGAACGCTTTTCCATCAATCACGCCCTCAAAGTGTTCCTTCTTGTCACTACCCTTCTGACAACCCGTCCATCACGGCCTTTACCCATTAATTCCATTGTTTTCTTAACGCCATCCCCCATGGGAGATTAATCACCCACAGTCAAAACATGCCAGTTATTACTATTTGCCAACTCTGTTTTTTTTTCAGTCCGAAGGGGCCCGTTCAACGTTCCTCTGGTTAAAAATCCAACTGACCCTCGTTGATCTCATCCTTATCCTGTGCTACTGTCCAAGCAAGCTCATCTGGCTCATCAGCTATCAGTGGTACTATGGTGAATGTCTCTGCAAAATAGTACAGTACTCATGGTGAGAATTTTTCCAATTACTCAACATTCCGTGAACAAACACCGGAAACTGAAACTTTTTCAACTTTTTTTTATGATGTTCATGTTTCAACCGTTTGCAAATTAGTAATTCAGACCCCACAAAGCGGTTTTTGTTTGCGAATTCTAGCAAACAGCAAATATTCATTATGACGCGTGTCCCAAGGCCATTGGATAGCATGAACCCATGTGCTATCAGTTTCAACAAACCAAACCCTAAAGCCTGGAAGCTCATTCGAGATGAGCGGGGTACAAAAAAACGCAAATGTCTCGTTTCCTGTTTGCTCGAATTGCGAATTGCTAAAAAGATACAAAAAACGGTCTTCTGGAATGGAATCGTTTTCGAGTAAAGATTAAGGCTGGCGTTTTCGGATGAATGCGTCAAAAACAGAAGTTTTTTGTGGAGATAGCATGTGATTATGTTCGGGAAAACAGTTAAATGCACTTTTACGATGTTCTGGATGATGTTTGGGTGCGAGGGTTGAGGCAAAAAACAGCTATCTGAAAAAGGGAAGGAATGGGTAACGAAGTCAATTTGGTGATGTTATGCGTTAAAGGGGTACTGTATGGTAGAAGTTTGTGATGGAGGGATGTTTTTAGGTTGTTCTCATCACATTTGATGTCTTTCGCAATTGTGAGTATTGCCATTGATCGAGTTCGGACTGTTTATCGGCTGATGCACATTGAGAAAAATGGGAAGGTGCCGGGGAATAGCACCAGTCAGCTGGTTTTTGTCAAGGTAAACTGGCTTTTTGGAAAGATGTGCTCAGTTAATGGTTTCAGAGGCTCATTGTGGCATCCTACATAGCCTCAGCAGTCCTATCACTGCCCCAATTCTATGCCTGGATCCTCATCGAATCACCAAACTTCAGCCAATGTACGACCATTTGGCATAATGAAAGGGCACTTAATTATGTTCAGAATCCATCGGAATCGAGCATGGTAAGTTTCCAACTTTTTAAAACTGCCATTCTAAGTCTCTATTTCAGGACGTCTACCCCCTGGAACGCGTCTATAGCCTCTTCCACCTCCTGACCGTCTTCTGGATCCCGTTCCTCATGCTCTTCTTCGCGTATTTGTACATCGTGACATACTTGTTTTGGTACTCGCTTCGACCCTACTCCGTGTCGACAGCCTCTCCGAAACTGATTAAACACAGCGTCGAAATGGACGTCGACAGTGAGAAGTGAGCCTTCCCCCCTCTAAGCCCTTATCATTGTTGAGTTTGTTTTTCCGCTTCAGCCTAAACCTCTGGAACAACCGCAATCCAAGCCCATTGCCACCGCTCCCGACTGTCAAGGGGACCATCAAAACGGCGGCTGGCACCATCCCGGCATGGCGCATCGAAATGCGGTCAAAGATGTTCAACACCAGCATCCAGGTCATAGCGGCATATCTGGTCTGTTGGATGCCGTACAATGTTCTTGCGCTGGCAATCTTCCTTCATACTGATGTCCAAATTCTGATAAGTACACATGCAGAAGTTTTGCGCATCTTTATTATTTTCAATACTGTCATCAATCCGTTTATCTACGGATTCAGACCAAATTGATCACATCGAATCAACATCGCCGTTAATTAAGGATTCCCATGCTGCCATTAGACAGTCGATTCCAATTTGTATTTATAAACCCCGTCGGTAAAGACGAAAATCAATTTACTGTAAATATGGCCCTTTCAAAAAGTCAATGAAATTACCCGACCCAAATGCCACGTGAAATTGTTACGCTTTCAGTTCATCGTCAATTTTATATTTTGGTGAAGCCACACTTACACTTGTTAAAAATGTATGTATTATTGTCAATGCAGGTACATAGTTTAAGGTTAACATAAAACATTGTAAAACTGTAATTCGGTCATTAGTAAGTTCACGTCAGAGAAACATGGTCACAGTAAAATCAGTAGGAATCAGGGACGGTGACTGCACCTTTCATAATCCAGGGGCAACACATCTTCCAGTAAGCGAATACGCAACAGTTGTATCCCCAAGGACACTGATCGTTGCGACGGCAATATTGGCCGGCTTCGATCACAACAAGAAGGCAAAATAAGAAGGCGAGGAGGAAATAACTGTGGAACAACATTTAAGTGAGAAGTCGAAAACTGTTTGAAGTTTGTGAATTTGTTTGCTTATAAAGGAAAAATGAAATGAGTCAATCACATAAAAGTGTCAATAACAAAAATATGGAAATGTAAAAGTAAATGACAGGGTCATAAGCACTCCGCTGTGATTAAACACGAAATTGTTTTGTCTGACTGCTTACAGTCAGGAGTTTTCTTTTTTTTTGTAGAACAACGAAAAACTAAAACGCAGACGCAATCGCAGACGTATGTAGCGCCTAAAACGCAGACGGTAAACTGCAGACGCAACTGCTAAAATGCAGACGCAGACGCCTATTAAAGCATCTTTACACCGCCTTCCGGTCCGAAAAGTTTTTGATATTATACATTGAACTTGTTGTATTATACAGTTTTAAGCAGTTGTTATGTAAAACGCCATCAGGCTGCTTTATTCGGCATCTGCGTCTGCATTTTAGCAGTTGTGTCTGCATTTTTGCATCTGCGTCTGCGTTTTAGGTGCTGCGACTGCGTTTTAGACAGTCCCGACCTCACCACTGTAGCTGTACAGTAAAAAATCTACACAGAGAGCTAATTTGATTAATTAGAAAAAAACTACCTGGATAGTGCTGGGTTCGAACCTTTCTCAAAACCAGCCGGCTGTGGTGTCAGCAAATCTCGGAGGTACCTCGCAAAACTTGCTGCAACATTTGCAGAGTCCGTGGCTTCATGTTTCACACACTTCAGGTCGGTGGTTCGGTTCCAAAAAACGCAAAACAATTTTTTGTGTTAAAACCATTTTATATTGAGTGTAGAAAAAAGTTTGGGACTTAATGAAAGCTGAACCATTGACCTGAAGTGTATGAAACATGAAGCCTCGGACTTTGCAAATGTTGCTGCAAGTTTTGCAAGGTACCTCCGAGACTTGCTGACGTCGCAGCCGGCTGGTTTTGAGAAAGGTTCGAGCCCAGCAGCATCCAATTATTTTTTTCTAATTACTCAAATTAGCGTTTTATGTAGCTTTTTTCCTGTATAACTACCGTCATAAAGTCAGGACTGTCTAAAGCGTACTCGCAGCGCCTAAAACGCTGACACAGGCGCTAAATAAACCATCTTTATAACGTTTTAAAACTGCAAGATAAAGTAAGTTGGGTTTGTAACGTTTGAACATTTTTCGGACCGGAAGACGTTGTAAGGGTTTTGTATTCGGCGTCTGCGTCTGCATTTTAGTATCTGCATCTGCGTTTTAGCATCTGCGTCTGCAGTTTACCGTCTGCGTTTTAGGCAGGCCGTGATGGCTAAACTCGAGTTGTCACGCCCTTTTTTAACGTAACCCTCAAAATTATATTTTACAATGTACTATCTGAGACAATTAGTAAACAAAGTTTTTCTACCGATTCGTCATTACAGTCAAACAAAATTAAAAAAAGAAAACTGCAAAATCTGCTTACTTTGGCAAAACGCGCGCAACGCAAATCACATTCATTGCGCATTTCCACAAAATCGTGTCTCGTTCTTCGCAATTTCCTTACAATTATCCCATCATGTCCGAATCTGCCGATGCCCCATTATGTGCCTGCAAGGGAATCCGCTTCTGTGCGTCTTGTAAGGATTCCGAGCGTGTCCTGAAGTTAAAGGAGCTCCAAGATCCGAAGGTTGCCTTCGCCGACTATGAAACCTTCGTCTACAACCCAGCCGATGCTCGATGCTACTACAATCCCAATGTTTCTGCCGGGTCTTCTGTTGCTGATATTGCCGCTGCGACGACTACATTATCAGAGACATCGGGTGCTGCTTTGGCTGATTTGAAGTCGTTCGAGATCAAAGGAATGCTGTTGATCCAGGACTTTTTGAGTGTTGAGGAAGAGGAAAAGCTCGTCGAAAACATTGAAAAGACGCCTTGGGTGGCGAGCCAGAGCGGAAGGAGGAAGCAGGTGGGTGTTTTGAGTTTTAATTAGAAGGATATGGGGGAAAATTATATATAAACTTTGCAGGATTACGGCCCCCGCGTCAACTTCAAGCACCACAAAGTCAAGTGTGATCGGTTTGTCGGTGTTCCGACCTATGCCGATGAACTGCTCTCCAAAATGACCACCCTCTCTTCTGGTGTCCTCGGAACCTATCAACCGTTTGAGCTCTGCAATTTGGAATACGAGCCGAATCGGTTGTCTGCCATCGAGTTGCATCAGGACGATACTTGGATTTGGGGCAATCGGTTGATAAGGTAGGCCTTTTTCTGTCTCTTTTCAACACTAAACGTATAGATTTCAGCCTAAATCTCCTCTCGGACAGCGTCATGACCTTCGAAAACGCCGAGAAAAAGCAACTCGTCTTCATGTACATGGCCCGGCGCCACTTGCTATCCATGTTCGATGACGCACGCTATCAGTGGCGCCACGGAATCTTCTCCCATCACATTGTCGATCGTCGAATTGCTCTTACTATGCGTGAACCGGCACCAAAGTTCCAACCTGGCGGTGAATTGTATGAGAAGTATGGCAAGGAGTTGATTGAGCGCGGGAATCAGAGGATTGTTGTTTAAAGTTTTGTTGTTTTTGTTATAAAGTTATGTTTATCTTTTGACATTGTTATTGGCTATGGAGGATTTGAGCCTTTTGATATCTATTACAAGTTTAAAGTTCGTTTGATGTTCATACAGTATGCCTTTTAGATGGAAGTCACATCAGCTGCCATCAATGTCAACGATCTCGTCATTGATCGGGTCAATGATATCCGGCAGATCTTCCAGGTTTGTGTCTTTTATCTACTTTGGAGCCTTGTTTTGAAAAACTGAATTTCCAGGCCCTAAAGTCCGGTCGCTCAACCCGAACCCCGATGCAACGCCTTCCCCGCCACATGCGTCGACGTGCCATGAGTCACAACATCAAGCGAATGCCTCGACGATGGAGGAATTTCGCCCTCGCAGCCACGAAGAAAGCAAAACATGCGGCGAAGGCACCGTCACGCTTCCAGCGACGGAGGAGGCGGTTTGCCGGCGGCGATGATCCGACCCTGCTTCGGACACATGTCTGGCACGCCAAACGGTATCACATGGCATTGACGTATGGGGTCAAACTTCCGAGAAAGTGCTTTCAAAAGGTTCAGCGGAATTGTATCAGGAAGACGGCTAATGGTGCGAGTATTGTTGATAATACTTACTTTGCTGTGTATACTGTAGGTGTTTTGCCAAACTGATGATTGAGCTTTATGGTTAAGTTTCAGGTCGAAACAACACCCGAATCAGAGCCCAGCATCACAAAGCTGCTGAATACTGCTGCCGGAAAGGTTCTCAAGTTCAACCAAAGCCGCGCTCAACATGTTGATCTGACATCGGATGGCCAGTCTCTGGGACCGGTCGTCATTCGGAAGCCGACGGCAACCTCCTTCGAATTCGTCGTTCATCCGACAGCAGCTACTGCCTTTGAAGCACTCTTCACCGATGACACCAAGCCTCAGCGAAGCCGCACCCACGGTCGAGCACGCCTCTACGGTCCGAAAGCGCTCTCCACGATTGTCAACACCTTCAATCTCACGAAAACAGCCGATGAAAACATGTTCAATGATGTCCTCGATAGAGCTGTTATCGTCGGATCTGTTTGGTTTTCGTTGAATTTGAATCTACCTGGCCAGAAACCCGTTCCGATCACCTTGACGATCCTTTCAACTCGGCCCCACACCCAGATTGACTTATCAGTCCCGAGTGAACACTTCAAAGCGGTTTGGATCCGGCTTGTCCATTCACAGTGTCGGGTTCTCGGATTGGACGATGAGTGGAACATCCGAACTTATCTCGGAAAGTTCAGCTATCCCGATGATGCCCCGGATGCTGTCGCTTCGAAGGATGTTTTGAAGGAAGAAACGACGGCGCTTGAGGTTAGTTGTTTTGTTATTGGCGAAACTGCGATTTTAAACTGACTTCTTTCAGACAAAACACTACCGAAGACCGACCAACCGCCGCGTCAACTACGCAGCCCTCTCGCCGGAGAATCCATTCGACTTCAATTGGTCAAAACTGGCTGTCGACACCAACTCGGAACTCGTCCCTGTCAAGATTGTGCCGCTTACCCGAGGCGTTCCGAAGCGGTTTACCTTCCTCTACTCCGAAGTTGACCCTCCAGCCCCCGAATCCATGGAAGTCGATGACACCCCGGCAGCCCCATCACCACCAAAAGTGAAGAAAACCTTCGACACCGACGAAAACGGCGTTATTGAAATCTCAGAAGCCCCCGGATTCCCGAATATCGTCCCGATGGATCGTCTGTTTGAAATGGAGCCCCGAAAAGTGTTGTCCCGCGGCATGAAGAAGCGTCAAAAGCGGAAGGCTGCAGCTGAATCACCGGTGATTCCAGAACCTGTGAAACTTCAGATTCCTCAAGGGTTGGTTTTATGCCTTTTTTGAAAACTGAGATTCATTGAATGTATTTTTAGAACTGTCATTGGCCGAATCGTGCGCGGTCTCCGTTGGTCCAGTCCTCAAGGCAACCATCTCGGGCTCGGCTACTGCCTTCGCCATGAAGTCGACAAAATCCTTGCCGAAAAAGATGGAATCGTCTTCTTCCGGAATCCCGAAAGCAGACATTACCGCCAAGCTAAACTGATTGTCTGTGATCCTTCTGCCAGATTTTAAGATTGAATTGTTGTCAAGTTGTTGAATTTTTGTTATTTTAATAAACTGTTGTTTGCTCTGATTCCAACGTCTTTTAGCGCTAACACGCAGAACGAAAACACGTTTTTCCGGAAATTTCGAAAGTGCAAAATGCTAACAATGTAAGTGGTACCGCCACGGCCGCAGCGATGGAGAGCGTCAAAACAACTAATAAGACAGCACCACTTTCGCACTTACTTCGCGACGGTGTGTGAAAAAAATGTATCGATCAAACGCCGTCGGCAAGCTGCGTTTGCAATGGCCAGCTCGCTCAGTGGTGGCCTTACTGCGCGAGTTATAGAAAAGCGTTAAAAACTGTGCTGCTTTAAGAGGGGGTCTGCGAGCCGATTTAGGATCAAGGGGAAGGGGCCCGTCCCCGATTTTCACACTTGAAAATGTTTTGAGTCAGAAATGTTGGCACTACCGGGAAGGGTTCGAAGCCGGAATAGGAAGGTCCAAAAGTTGCGGATTCTGGAGATACGGCTTCTCAAAGTTTTGGGGGTCGGTTCTGAAACGGGTCATTCCCGGGGCCACAGGACCCTGCTTTCTTGCACCCGGGGGTAATTTTGAACGGGAAGACGAATGCCGTACTCAGAATTTCGTGAAAGTGCCAAAAAAGTGGAATTTTAGAACAAAAATTTTTTCAAAGGCCTATAACTTTGTTTAAAGCAGAGTCGCCGGTGTTTCACTATCACCATCGTGTAGCCCGTCTTTTTCTGCATCGAATGGCACCGGCCCGGTCCGCGGGGGTGGTAGGTTTAGGGGTCTTTGAAGGCTTCAAAGGAATCCGCCACCGGGTTACCCCCCTTGAAAACGCACACGCAAAAGTGGACCACGGGTGGTCCCGTCGCGGCGAGTGCGATGCGTTGGTCGCGCACTCAGCACGCAGAGCGCGCGCACCGCGTTTGCCCCAGCGCACTGTCCGGGTTTTTGCGTGAAATCGTGATTTTGACCCCAAAACCTACCACCCCCGCAGACCGGGCCGGTGCTATTCGATGCAGAAAAAGACGGGCTACACGATGGTGATAGTGAAACACCGGCGACTCTTCTCTAAACGCCCAAAAAAAATTATTTAAAAAAAAAGTTTTCTGTTTCATATATTTTTCGACATTTTTACAGGATTCTGAGTACGGCATTCGTCTCCCCATCCAAAATTACCCCCGGGTGCAAGAAAGCAGGGTCCTGTGGCCCCGGGAATGACCCGTTTCAGACGCGACCCCCAAAACTTTGAGAAGCCGTATCTCCAGAATCCGCAACTTTTGGACCTTCCTATTCCGGCTTCGAACCCTCCCCAGTAGTGCCAACGTTTCTGACTCAAAACATTTTCAAGTGTAAAAATCGGGGACGGCCCCTCCGAAATCGGCTCGCAGACCTCGTCTTAATTGATTCGTACTTTGATTTAAAAACTTTAACGTTTAGAATGGTTACTGCCGATCCAAAACTGTCGAATATCACATTTCCGGATACAGGTCGCACCTCTCCACGACTAGAACATGTTCCTGGCGACGTTACAAAGCGTTATATTAAGTCAGCGGATAAGGTTAGATATTCCATGGAAATATGCCTTTTTAAATACAAAACTGTTTATAGATTAGACGGCTTGCCCCACGGCATTTTTTCCCAGCTGAAGTTGTCTATGTAGTTTCACCGAGCAACATTTGGGTACGCCTTGTCAACCATATTACGTCTAAGCTTGAGTTAGATAGCTCGTATGTTAACTTAACGAGCAATTGACAGGAATATTGATATATAAATCTTGTAGAAAAGACCTAGATAAAGCGACAGCAGAACTCTACAAATACGTTATGGCACCGGTAAAGCCAGATCGCCTCGGACGTGCTCGTATTCTTAAATTAAGCGAAGATAAAACAACAGCATTTGTATATTTTATCGACGTCGGGAAACCCGGTAAAGTCAAAACGTGTGATTTATACGAGTTGCCAAATGGGTTTGCTTGTCACCCCTGGCAGACTGTTCCGTTGATGCTTCATGGCATCGATCCGGCTAATGGGGTACATTTTCTTATATTTTTGCTAATTTAAGTATAATAAGCGATTGCTTTAGATAAACTGGGCGTCCGATGAAGTAACTAAACTGCAAGAAGTTCTAGATAGGTACACCCGCTTCTGGGTCACACCTGTGTTGTCAACGATATACCCCGATGACGAATCCTGCTTCGTATCGGCCAATATCAACGGTCTCACTGACACTGAGTACGACAAAATATTTACCACACAGAAACCTGATCTTAACGTCGGTGACAGTATCGCCGAACTGTACAATTTAGAACTGCATACGCCCCAAATCGACAGAATTGACGGCGCTGCTCAGAAGTCGTATCCGTATTATGACGATGACTTCTACAACAGTTTTGAAGAGAAGCCCTTGGACAAGGAGGCTATGCTTCCACCCGAAGTTTACTCCAACTTCCATGTGGAGGACCCGTTTCCACAACTTCGAGGGGACTTTGGAAGTTCATTTTTGCGGGAAGGGCACACGTTGTGGGTTTTTACCATGCTGTCGGATACGGTAAGATCACCAACAAAAGACTTCTTATATAAAGTGAGAAAATATTTATAGTCAACGCTAGAAATCAACAAACCGACCCCAAATCGCTTCTTTGCGCATCGTCTTGATGGCAAAAAAGGCGAACCTAATGATATTGAGCGCTTCAGACGATTTGCTGAAGAGGGCCGTCAATTGGCCAAGCAAATGGATGAATTCTACCTCTTCTCGCAGAACCAGCACTGTATGGACTTCAACGCCGTCTATGAACACCTCAAGTCAGGTGAACGTGTCTTCGGTGTTGTCCAACATTACCGGAAAACTTCATACTTCACCATGAGATACCAACGTGTCGAGATTCTGCATTGCATTGTGAGGGAAGGCGGACAACGATGCTTCTATCGGGGCCGGTTCTTGGATACTGGCGGGATTGAGACATTTACATGTGCTTCTGTCATGCACATCCATCCCGAGTAAGTTATCAGTTTATTTAAACTGTTCACGTAAGTTTAGATTTTTTCAGCCACATGATACCGTACCCAATGTGCTACGTTTTGTATTACACTTGCTTGAGCCGTCCCAACAAATTCGACAAAACGTGGAACGACTTTCATCTGGAGCCATTCAACGAAGTATACCTCAGACCGAATAGGGTCTTCCAGGTGAAACTGGTCAAGACACCAGGAACGACCACCGACTTGTCCAAGCCTTTACACGTCGAATCGATGGTGCCAGCAATGAATCCGGAAGGAAAGTCAATCGAGGATCTCATGACCGAAAATCGGCATGCCATTAGGGAGACTAATCCGCTACCAATTCGGGATCTTTACGAAGATTTACGGTTCTCTGGTGAAATTGAGGCGACGGAAATTGGGATGGTTCAGAGAAACAAGATGGAGACGAGTGATAGTGATTCATAAACTGGAGTGCGTTGTTCGATGAACAGGTCAAGTTAATACTTAATAAGTTACATGGGTATTGTAAGAGGTTATTTATCAACGAAACAAAGAGATTAACTCGCATTTTCCAACTCATATCAATGCTCCTATTTGCTACAACCATTGTATTGAAACTGTTAATCTTATCATGAAATAAACTGTAATGAGTTCTACAGAAACGTGTTTAAAATACAGACTTATTGTATCGTCTAAACAAAACGATTAAGCAAAAAAGGCTTCAAACGTCATGTTGAACTTATTGTTTTTGGACATAATGCACCTATAGTTCATACAAGTTCGTCCAGGACGAACTACATTGAAGATGAACACCCAAAAACACGAAAGATCAGTGAATGGACCGCGTGTCAGCGCAGCCCCACACACGTGTGCAAACATTAACTTTATTAAAAAAGAGAGAACGAACTTTGAGTGTGTTTTGCATTGTATTCGCAGATTATTTAGTTCCCCACTTATCGTCAGACGGAAGACGGAATGAAGGTGGTTCGATTCGATGCCCTTTCCTTGATAGTGTTCCTGAACGGTTGGTGGTTATCTTTGGGGTGTTGTGGTTCGACTTTTGCAAGAAGTTTTAAAAACTGTCAATTGCCTTTGCCCTTGGGTAAAAATAGGTTCAGTTTAAGTTTGCTATATTTAAAAACTGAGTACGTTTTTTGTCAAAAAAGTCTCGAAGCCATAGGACCCTGTAAAACAGAAATCAGCCAAGTTCAACGGTGCCCCCCCCCCCCCCCCCCCCTTTCCGATGGTTCGGTCGTGGTGGGCTGACTGATTGACAACGTCATGATAACAACACCCCCTAATTCCTTATTGTCGTCCGAGTGATGGCGTGCTCCCATTATACCCCATTATTTTCGGCCAATGCAATACATTGCTTCAGCCATTTTGACAGTTGATGTCCTTAGGCACCCATAACGCTATCACTTCTGCCACTGCTACAATGAAACTGATCAATCTCACTATTACGGAAGGTAGCAATCCTTTTTGTTACATCGAATGTAGTCTACCCTTCGACCGACCAGTCCACCGGGTCCATTTTACATTCTTATCGATAAGAATCAGCCGAACGACGGGTAATGTAGCTTAAAATAGGTTTTTTCCATTACCCTTTAAAGATAATTTGCTCCTAATGATCTTTATCTGACCTATTAGAGTCCATAAAGTTGATCTATTGACGTCAAAAGTGATTTTTAAAGGTACTAAATTTAGAAAGCACAAACTCCATGACTTCATTTTTTACGCGCGCTTTTTAAACTGATGTCATCTACTAAAAACTTTAAAGATTGTTGCTTCAAGGGTTTTCACAGATTTTGGGAAGACAGTTTTAGTTGAAAACAAGTTCGGAAGGAGGTATTTGTAAAAAACTGCGATTTTGATGGGAGCGAAGGGTGGTCCAAGTTTGGCAAAATGCGCCTCCTGACAATGCAACATTTCCCCTCCGGCTGTTTTTCCCAAATTTCATAAACTGTTTTCCCCGTTCGCCGCCTCATTTCAACGCAATTGACCTTTCCATCGATGTTTTTTGTAGTTGCAACCGAAGCAGAAAACGGGAAATCGCTTGCCCCTAGTCCTCCCGCACCACATCACGGCTCACCGGCGACCCCCAAGGAGGCAGGGCCATCGGCAATGCGCGTCCGTCCGTGTACGTGTTTTACGTGGCCCGTCTTCCCGTGTTAGTCTCTCTTTACGGCTGCCCTGCCTCGACCTCGGTCGGTCCAGTCTTGCAAATGACAGCCCTTGATGTGGTTGTTGGTCTGAAGGGGTCGGTTCGGTGGGTTGTTCTGGATCAAATGCGTGAAGAAATGATGACTTTTTGAAACTGTCTGATGTTTTTATATATACATCGCGCTTCGTGCCAGCTTTATACGACTTTGCCTTATGTAATATCGTTGCAGCGAATCTCAATCATCACCATGGCGACGACCGATGTCCAGACCCTCAATGATGTGGCCAACCGCCTCCGTGTTTCGGCCATCGAGATGACCTGTGCCTCCAAGTCTGGTCATCCGACTTCCTCGGCTTCGGCCGCCGAAATCGTGTCCACGCTGTTCTTCGGCGAGATGAAGTACTCCGTCCAGGCCCCTCGTGAAGCCGGCGCCGATCGGTTCATCCTGTCCAAGGGCCACGCTTGCCCGATCCTCTACGCCGCCTGGGAAGAGGCCGGTCTTCTCACCAAGGAGCAGACCCTGTCCCTTCGCAAGCTCAACAGCGACATCGAGGGCCATCCCACTCCTCGATTGAACTTCATCGATGTCGCGACCGGATCTCTTGGCCAGGGTTTGGGTTACGCCGCCGGCATGGCCTACGTTGGCAAGTACGTCGACAAGGCCGACTACCGCGTCTACACCCTGCTTGGTGATGGTGAATCCAGTGAGGGCGCTGTCTGGGAGGCTGCTCGTGAGTTACTTTCACTTTTTTAAATGAAATATATATACAATAACCCTTTCCAGAGTTCGCCAGCATCTACAAGCTCGACAACCTCGTCGCCATCGTCGATGTCAACCGTCTCGGCCAGTCCCAAGCCGCTCCCCTCGGCCACAACACCGACGTCTTCGCTGCCCGCTTCACCGCATTCGGCTTCCACAGCATCATTGTCGATGGCCATGATGTCTCCGCCCTCCTCGCCGCCTACGCTGAAGCCAAGGCCACCAAGGGCAAGCCCACGGCTATCATTGCCCGCACACTCAAGGGCAAGGGCATCCCCGATGTTGAGGATCTCGAAAACTGGCACGGAAAGCCTGTGGCAGCAGAGAAGATCGCCGTCATCCAGGCCCGCATCAAGAACCCCAAGCCGGCCTGGAGCATCCCCAAGCCTACCACTGTCGCCGAGAGCCAGTTGAACCTTGGTGGCATCAAGCTGTCCAGCCCGCCATCGTACAAGCTCGGTGATAAGGTCGCCACCCGTCTGGCCTATGGTACCGCTTTGGCCAAGTTGGCCGACTCCAGCCCGCACATCCTGGCCTTCGATGCTGACACGAAGAACTCGACCTTTGCCGACAAGATCATCGCCAACCACCCCAACCAGTTTGTTGAGTGCTTCATCGCCGAGCAGAACATGGTCAGTGCCGCTATTGGTGCTGGTTGCCGTGGTCGTTCGATTCCTTTCTGCAGGTTTGTTGAGGTTTCTTGACGAACTTTATGATAAAAATGCCCTTTTCAGCACCTTCGCCGCCTTCTTCACTCGTGCCGCCGATCAAATCCGCATGGGCGCCATCTCCTTCGCCAATGCCAAGTTCGTCGGTTCCCACGCTGGTGTCTCCATCGGTGAAGACGGCCCGTCCCAGATGGCCCTCGAGGATCTCGCCCTTTTCCGTGCCATTCCCGATGGCGTCGTCCTCTACCCCTCTGACGCGACCTCCGCCGAACGCGCCACCGAGATCGCCGCCAATCACCGCGGCATCGTCTTCATCCGTACCGGTCGCCCAGCCCTCCCAGTCCTGTACACCGCTGATGAGACCTTCGCTCTCGGTCAATCCAAGGTCCTGAAGAACACCCTGTCCCAGGCCGGCAAGAAGGTCATCCTCATCGGTGCCGGTGTCACCCTCTACGAGGCCCTCGATGCCCACAAGCAACTCGCCGCTGAAGGCATCCAATCCGCCGTGATCGATCTCTTCTCCGTCAAGCCCATCGACACCAAGACGATCTCCGAAACCGCCAAGCAGGCCGGCCCCAACCCGGTCATCATCACCGTCGAAGACCACTACCAAGCCGGTGGCATTGGTGAAGCCGTCGCATCCGCCCTTGGCCCGCTCCCCGAGAACTACACCGTCCACAGCCTCTTTGTCACCGGTGTCCCGCGCTCCGGAACCCCCGACCAGTTGCTCGATCTGTTCGGCATCAACGCCAAGGGCATCGTCAACCTTGCCAAGAAGGTTGCTGCCTAATTCGTCGACTGATAATATTCCGAGTGTTTTGAAAGTAGTGTTATCTGGATTCTCACTTCTCTTTGTTAGTGATTTTTTATTCACGGTGTTTGGCTGTGTTTTTATTTTGATAACGAGTCTGTAATAGTTGCGCCTTTTCTTTGTAAAAGCTATAACTAATGTATTGATAGCGAGTTCAATAAACAATAAAGATAAAAAATTTATTTGTTTTTTCATTGGTTTGAAAGTTTAAAAAAAAAAGTAAACTGATCATGTCATTGTTAACCCAAATCAGATCATAAAGAAGGAAAAAAGATTTGGAGGTGCGGGGGATTGAACCCCGGCCTTCTCACATGCGAAGCGAGCACTCTACCACTGAGTTACACCCCCAGATGTTTTCGCCGGTCTGAGCTGTTGTGAGATCTCAGTGCGTTTTTGTATGAAAAACTGCTTACAAGGGAATGCTTTAAAGTCACCCGCGCCAATCGGCTCGAGACCTATACCATTCGAAAGAGCACAAAATTCTAAGGCGAAATGTCGAGTCCGTTTTTGCCAATCGATAATTTGAATATTTTTTTCGATTTTTTAAAGTTTTTACGGGGGCAAAGTCATGGTTGTCCTGACTTTTGGAACCATGGTCTGCCGAGCTGGAATGGTCTAGTGGTTAGCGCAAGCCACTGGAACACACGACGGGACCACTTTCACCTTGCGCGCAGACTAAAATAAGCCACGCCCTCTGTGTCATTTTTGAAATTGCGCCAAAACCGCACTCAAAATGCCGCGCTTTTTTGTGACATCTTGTTGTCCTGTATATTTGACATCTTTTAAAAAAAATTTGAAGTCAATTGGACGTCTTTGGTTCGAGTTATTTCCATTTTGACACACTTGGTTTTCAAATTCCTATTCCAAGCGCGGTCTCGTCGTGACACTCTGGGGCTCAGGTTCGAGTTCTCACTGCCTGCATTGGGACTCTGTTCCTGTGACCTGGAGCTGCGATTCCTCAAATCGTTGGAGTGTGATTTTTGTTTTTGAAATTGTATTTTTTTTATTTTTTTCCAAGTCTCGAAGCTGTTACTTGAAGACAAGCTGGACGTCGAGATGTTAAATTCGCATCCCGCTGTTTTCCAGCCCTCGTATTTCAAAGTGCATTCGCAACCCAAACTTAACCGGGCATTCGAAGCCAAGACTATTTTGTTTCAAAGCTAACCTGGCCCAGACTTGAACGGTTAACTTTGACATTCAAGAGGTATTCAAAACCCGGCTTTGAACAGATTTTTGAAATTTGCGGTTTAAATGCTAACGCGGATTAATGACCGGGCTTCTATTACGCTGCAGAGACAAAGTTTTGCTATCTCGGCATAAAGTCAAAATTTAAAATGAACCGTGAAAGCTAGTTCGAATTAAAGCATGAATCTCCACCCCGAAGTCCAACTGAACATTGCGCTTCAAAGTTCAAGTCTGAATTCCACATCGAAATCTAAAAAGCAGTTTCATTTAATGAAACATGCATGAGTAACAGCTTCGAGACTTGAAAAAAAATTAAAAAATTAAAATTTCAAAAATAAAAATCAAATTTTAGCCGTTTGTGGAATCGCAGCTCCAGGTCACCGGAACAGAGTCCCAATGCAGGCAGTGAGAACTCGAACCTGAGACCCAGAGTGTTCCAGTGGCTTGCGCTAACCACTAGACCATTCCAGCTCGGCAGACCATGGTTCCAAAAGTCAGGACAACCATGACTTTGCCCCCGTAAAAACTTTAAAAAATCGAAAAAAATATTCAAATTATCGATTGGCAAAAACGGACTCGACATTTCGCCTTAGAATTTTGTGCTCTTTCGAATGGTATAGGTCTCGAGCCGATTGGCGCGGGTGACTTTAAAGCATTCCCTTGTTAGCTATTGCGAATTCACAATTACAATTGATCCATTGGGTTTTCAAACTTGAACTTTCAATGTACTTTACAATGCACCCTCGCAAACCCCTTCAAACTGATTGGACGTTCATTAAAAACACTCCCAATTGAAGAAGTTGTGTTTTGGTGAGGCTTCACGGAAGAGACCAACGATAAAAAGCACAAAAAACTTCAATGTTTCATCAAAAACTGCTCAGACATTACCACAGACACAAACCTAATTCAGATTTTGACCATCATACGGCAAGCACCTTGGTCCATCCACAGCCCTGTGGACAGACAATTATAAAAAGCAAATGCCTTGAAGTCTTCCCGGTCTACCCCCTCACCTCACAGAAGTCGCCGTCGTCGTTTCTCCCAGATGACTACCAAGGGGCCCACAAATAGGGTCATTGTTCGAATGCGTTTCCGCATGTTGTGCTTTCACCACCACCATCAGGAGGACGCCCGAAAAAGGCCGAAGTTCTGTGTCCACTGACGAAGCAGGAGGACCCCGACGACCACGGCATTGACAAAACGTATAGAGTTAGCTAAGTAGGGCATTCGACTTGAATTAAACGGAATGGCAAGCATGGCCATTGTAGCGACGACATCTTTTTGACATGGTTGAACCGGATTATTCAATTTACGATGGTCATTTGCAACTTTGCAACTTTTCTGCTTCAACTTTAATTTTAAAGGCGATTTCATTGCAATTGATGCAAAGTGGCGGCATTTTTGTTTGTTTTGTCGGAAATTCTTGTCTGTTTGCCCTATCCACAGAGTCCAATTGAATTTCCACCCCTGAAAGGCCAGTTTAGCATGGCTAATGTTAGCTGACAGCCGGCAAAGAGATATCCAAGTGCTCTTCCCTATTACTATTCAACCGCCCGGTCATTGCTGCGAAATATGATTAATTAATTAAACATCTCTTACTGACTATGCCCCTTGGCCGTGTACTTGTTACTTAACTTGTGCCAATGCGCCTCGGGCCGTGCTTCCTTCAAAATTCAAGACGAGCCAGCGAAATACGCGAACGTAAAAAACAGAACCCAACCCCTTTTTGGTAACATCCTGAAATTGATTACACGCTTGATGTAACCCAACCGGAGGAGGCTGTCACCACCAGATGAAGCTGTATCAGTGGGCTAACTTCGGGACGTAGATATATTGCGTAGATATATTGCCTGGGGCTAGGGGGGCATCGAAGTGTCGTCCAAGTTGTCAGGAAGGGTATTGACAGGCAAAATTAGGGTAAACTTCGTGTTTCTCGTTGAGTTTTTTGGCCGTTTAATGAGTGCCTAAGGGGTCATCCAGAAATTACGTCATTGGAAAATCGAAGATTTTGAGGGTCCTACCCCTTCTATCATTAATCGTCATTTGAAGCCAAATACCTCACCCTTAATGACGTAATTTTTCGAACTTGAAAAAATGATTTCAAAATTTGTAAAACCGCAAAATCGAACCATTGTTCTCGTAAGTGGCCAATCTACAGCACTAATTGACCCCGAAAGCATTAAAGAACGAGAATTGCATTTTCATATACGTGGTTTACGGTAACTTTGACCACGGAATCCGTGATTTTTCCTGATTTTTAAATTACGTCATTTTGAGCTTCACCACCTCTACCCTCCATCATTTTTTGTCATTGATTGGCTTACCCACCTCCCCCTTACCACCGATGACGTAATTTCTGGATGACCCCTAAGGACATTGGTTTCACATAAAGGCTTTTAAGATGGCAGAAAATGGAATTTAGGCAGTGTGAAAAGCAGTTTTCTTCCATTAGCGTGGCATTATCGAGCCTTTGTTGCCAATTTTACGTTTTTACCCCTTTTGAGACGATTTGTTATGGCTTTTTGATAAGTAAAAACAACTTATTTTGCAGGAAACCCAAAAATTGACTTTCAATCAACCGTTCCTACCCTTCCGTGATTCTGGCTAACCGTCGGCGTCTGCCTTCAAACTTGATTGTCAGAGCCATTCGTCAACTTTGTCCATCCTCCCTCCCGAAAACAGTGACTGAAGTGCCCGTAATCGAATCTGCCCACCCTTCCTCGGGCCTCCCCGACTGCCGTACACATTGACTTTGGTTTCTCCAGCTCCGGCTCCGGTCCGGCCTCCCACAATACAAAAAAGAAGTACATAGCAAGCTAACGGAAACAGCATCCTCAATCTGCGGCGTCCAGGCCCATGAAAAACTGCATGCTTGATTGAGGCGGGCTTCTTCGAGGAAATGTCACGACAAGCTTCATCCGAGGTTAGTTCCATCTTTGCCGCTTTTTGAGTGACTTGCCCAGGTTTAACCGACATCAAAGTGGCTTTTTTATGGGTTTACTGTAATGTCAAAACTTGAAAAACACCGGCTAGCTGTCGTCAAGTACCTCCTTTTGGGTGTGTTAAGACTTTTTTTCTTTCTCACATCAGCCGTCTTAACAACTTTTTGTCACGGTGCCATGGCACTTTTCAAGTACTCTCCAATGACGCGGAGCAAAATATCGCCGAAAGACATGCATGCCTGCGTTTTTGGGCTGTATGGGTACATTGAGTTTGCTGGCAGTCGGTTTTAGGCTATTTAAGTGCCATTAGGGGTGGAAATTTGATCTGCGCGGGATTCTAGCTTCTGTTAATAGCCTTTTCTGGTCCAGTTAAGTAAACTGTTGTTTTCAGAAGATCATCGAACATTCAAGATAATGAAGTACCTCTGTGCTTTTGTCGTGTTCCACCTCTGGCGAGTAGTCACAGCCCAAATTTCGAATGAAATCGGCTCTGGCACGGGTCATCGAGGCAGGTGTAGCTCCATGAATGAACATGCAGTTGCTAGATGTCTCCAGGTTAGCTTAAACTGCTTTGTTGACGTCTAAAAAGTTCAAAATTTCAGCCGATTTTAACCTACGCCTCATCAATCCAAGACAAAACCAACGGTGGCCACTTTAGTCTCCAAGGCGGTGACATCTTCAAGCGCCTCTGCGTCCTTTACAGTGACTTCCGTGAATGCACAAGCTCCATCACCTGTCATTCAATTTCAATGGAAGCTGTGGAAGCGAGTTATGGGTATATGTGTGGTCCGGGATACAAGCTTTTTGAGGAACATGCTTCGTGTTTTGCTGAGGTATGCTTACCATTTTTCGACATTATGGCTTAATTTTGTCAATTTCCAGGTCGAAAACCAAGACCAATACGTCGTCTGTAAAAACGCCGCCAGTGAATCCATGGACGATGCCCTCAAAGTGAAAGAACAAGATTCCGATTTGTATTTCTCAAAACTGTGTAGCATCATGGACAACTATCTCCGGTGTTGTCGGCCATTCGTCCATGAAAAGTGTGGCCCAGAAGCTTGGCAATTAGTTTCACAGGTGAATAGGCTCATTGTTTTTTGCTTCAACATTGAAAAGAATCCCTTTTCAGATCACAATGGACAGCCTTCACGTAACAATGCCCACCTGTGACGTTAATCGCGCATTGTTATGAGTATCCGTGTAATAATAATTTGTTGAAATGTGTACATAAATAGTTATCACAATGACGGTTCTGTGGCAAAATATCAAAAAATAAAAACTTATTTTCATTCAAATTTCAACAGAATGTCTTCTGGAGAAAAGAGACAGATCCCAAAAGGGTCCAAATGCAGTAGCGTCCGATCCTCCGAAGGATGCCCCGATGGATCCACATTGCTGCTGTCATTTTCTTCAATTTAGCTACACGTTCAAACGCTTCTCTCACAATAAGAAGTAATCGACATTGGACGCCCGAAACAGATCGCACAATCTTCTTAAGGCCGGCGAATTACGATGAGTATCCCATCCAATATGCTGGTATTTTTGCGCAAGTAAATAACAAATCGTATGCCCTACTTAAAATTTTGCCCTTAAAAACTGTAACTTCCCTTTCCAGAGCACTGATTGTCCATTCACATGAAACAGTTAGAGCCGCTTTTGTCGTCGGTTCCAAAAACCAGGAAGGAAACAACACCCTTTGGGATCCGATGATCGAAGTTTTTCTGGATTTCAAAGCTTTTCCGACCCCGCTGCAACCAGTATCTGTAACGTTTACACTTTTAATGAGAAAAGGAGAGGTTGATATCAACATCAACTTTGTGGAAACATTCCCGGGTGATATCGGTTGCGCTGGTGAGTCGAGCCACGTAAAACACTAATGTTATTGTAAACATTCATCTTTTAGAAACAAGGCAACCAAAAGTTGACCCAAACACAGAATACCCCCTCAGAATTTACAAAAATGGTACAATTACGTTCAATGATGTACTCGTTAAAGACACAGAATTCAAAACGCCAATCGCTTATGGATACGAATACGTCTCCTTAAATGGTACCCAAGAACAGCTGATTCCGTTTTATGTGACGCATACGTCGTCGGAACAGATTTACGTCCTTACTGTGGGGTTTTTTAATATTATTCTGATGGGTTATGTTTGAAGTTGATCCTTTTTGTAGGAAAAACGGCGTTTTGCTTTGCCATTTCCCGACAACTGGGCATCCGGGGGCCTTTTCACTCCGCGACCTAACACGTTCACGGAAGCACCCGGAGAGGGGTCAGAAGACGATGGAGAGGAAGGAGAAGATGAAGGTGAAAATGATGGTACTACAAAGGCAACGGCAAAAGCAGGATTCTCGGACTGGTATTACATCATTATTATCGTGGCAGTGTTTTTGGTTTTCATGGTGGCCTTGGGCGTGGTGCTGTTCATCAAGAAGAAGTTGAAGGATAAGAAGCGGAGGGAGAGTGTAAGTTGGCTTTGATTGTTAAATGGTGATGAGGGGACGTGGTTTAGGAAAATCGACGCCTAGCACCTTCAGTCAGCTCGCAACAACAACAGCCTTCAGTGGAGCAGGAACCGCCAGCTGGCTCTGCCATGGGGACAGCTAATTGATGATTTTATGGTTTTTTTGATAAAAGTTTGGATAAAGTACAATTTTTTATAAAAATAACAAAAAGCTCAACAACCATTTAACTGAAATCCCACCCCACCTTAAACCCAAACAACGAAACACTCGTCTTCTTCCCGATCTCCGCCCCAAACCCCATCACCGTCAAACCGACCCCATCTTTCCCCGCCTTCACCCCAGTATCCAGCGATGGCCCCACTTCGATGCTTGCCGGCCCAACAGACGCACTTCCAGCTCGCGCATTAGCTTTGAATCCGAGATCGAGGCCAACATCCTTTTCCCAGACTTTGGCACCGGCCTCGGCACTGCCTGCTGACACTTTGACCACGGTATCGCCGATATTGACTTCCTCTTTTATCACTACAGCTTTCCCGGATACACCGATGCCATCCGATTTGACGGCAACTTCGCCAACGACAATTTCGCCTTTTTTGTTTTGGTGCATTTGAAATACGTCCTGCTTCCAAAATGGCACCTGTGGCTCGTCCTCGCCCAGGCATTCATAGACGAAATGGGCACAGTTCTTGAAGATGCAGTGGTAATCATCCATGTAGCCGCCTTTTTCAATGCAGTCTTCGGCATATTGAGCGACTTCCTCCTTAGATCGTTTGAGGTTCCAGTGGGGCACGAGGTAAACTGACCTTTTACTGGCGAATTTGTCAAAGTTGTCTTTACGGGCGCTTGCTGTAAGTGCAAACTTGTATTGTGTAACGGAAAGTGTAACCGAACCTGCTGTATAGCACAATTATCTTGTTTACTGACTATGCTAATTTGTTACCGTGTTGATAACGCTCCGGCGTCTCCCCATAATAAATCAGTCTTACCGCCAGCCTATCTCCCGCTCGGTCGTCTGAGGTCAACCCTCTCCGGGGTACCCACCCCTATGGGGTACCTTGGATACGTCATTGGTGACGAGTAATGGATTTCGAACCCACGCAAGCCACAGCGCTTCTAGTATAGCGCGGCACTCCGAAGACGTTTGCGACATCATTTTCGGCCAGAGCAGTCACGTCGAACTCACCTACACCTACAAGGACCACTACAAGAACCCTAGCGAGAAGTCGCTAAATCAGATGACATTTCTACGTCAGGCGTGCATGACCCCGGGAGGCATGCAACACGCATCACAGGAATAGTGCCGCTAATGGATCTTCCACGCAGTAATCAGGCACAACTAGCTGCCTATCATCGTCATTATCCGTCCCATTGTGCGAGAAGTCGCCAATCAGTCCAAGTCAAGCTGTCCAACCGGTGTTCGCTACCAGCGAGAGAAGTCACGCTGCAAGCACACCGTCTAACCTAAAAGGTACAAGGAAAAGGCGAGAAGTCGCAACTCCTATGCATCTTGGCCCCGCAAGAATCTCGACCTCGATCCACTCGAAGATCCCCCGAATCCACCGGCAACACCATCAGTCGAACCTCACAAAAGAAAAAAGGAAAGCAGTGCTGTATAGCACAATTATCTTGTTTACTGACTATGCTAATTTGTTACCGTGTTGATAACGCTCCGGCGTCTCCCCATAATAAATCAGTCTTACCGCCAGCCTATCTCCCGCTCGGTCGTCTGAGGTCAACCCTCTCCGGGGTACCCACCCCTATGGGGTACCTTGGATACGTCAAACCTTGACTTTTGTCACCACGCGGGAAGCCTAGATGTGCCACTTTTTCATTACCGAGGTAGATTCCATGGTGATAGGTCAAATTGGCTAATGGCACTCCGAGTGATCGTGCGCTAGAAAGGATCAAGTTATTGTTTTTTAAAACTGATAAGAGGACGAAACTTTACTCTAAACGTCGAATGATATGATCTCCACGTTCAAGGTCTTCTGGTTGCACCCGTTTATGCGAGGCCATTGTAGCTGCGAAATAGCGATGAAACAGCGTCTTTGTGTTTCTTATATACGCAATCGCATTTTGTAATGGAATTCATGGCCTGACAGCCGGTCATTACGGGTGCAGGAGGGAAGCGGCTGCTGTTTTGACACCTTCTTGCTATTTTGTAATAAAAAAAACTGATCGAATACGATTTATTTGTTAGTATAAATACATCAAACTAAAACTGCTTTAGCCAAAAAAGTAAATAAAAACACTCAAACAAGAACAAAACACATCTCAATAACCCAATTTAGCATTCAACGAAGTTGTACCATCGCCAGTTTGACCACTTGGAGGCAGCCAGACAGCGTCATCCTCGGGTGCAGCCTTCACCTCCTTTTCGGCATCGCGTTTTGAGGTCGGCTTTTCGTCGAAAGCGGCTTCCTCGGATTCCATTATTCGCCGACGTTTGGCGGTGATCTCGTTGTTCTTGAGGGCTCGGAGTTCTTCGCGGTGGACGAGACCGTAGCCTTGGGCTTTCAGGGCGGCCTTCTCGTCATCGACGGGTGCGGGGGCTGGGGCATCTGTGGGTTCGATAGGGGCGGTGTCAGAGGGCGTGGTTGAAGGCCTTTCAGAAGGTTCTGCAGAAACTGTCTCAGATGTTATCGTCGTCTCGGATTGGATGGGCTCAGCAGGCCGTTTCTCGCGACGCGTTGGGAGCGGTGGTGGTGGCATCGCGGCAGAATCATCAGTTGTCGGCGTGGCTTCCGAAACAGCTTCAACTTTCTCGACAACAGGCTGTTTCGTCTGTTCAACGGACTTGGCAAAGGCCTTATTGATATCAGCAGGCCGAGTAGCCGCAACCAATCGCTCCAGCCTTTTAACATCGCTCTGGGCCGTGTACAGCTTCTGTCGGCTGTTTGAAAGCACAAACTTGGCATTCAAACTCTTCGTGATTCTGGCTTCTTCGGAGATCTTCTCATGCGAAATTGTAATGGCTTCCAGTGCCTCTTTCGCAGTCGCCAATTGAGCAACGAGATCATTGTAAGTCAGCGTTTTCTTCTCCTCTTCGACGTTCTGGATGCGATTCTTGCGCTTCTTTCGGCGCTCCTCCAACTGGCCAGTGCGATCGTAGAATTCATCTTCGTCCGAACCGTAGAAGTCGTTCTCCTCGTATTCCTGGCGCTTGGTACGGAAATCAGAGCCGGAATAGGCATTGGTCGAATTGGAATCAATGATCTGGCAGGCCAGGAAGGCGGCATTCTTCTTGGCTTCGTCGCGACCGACTCCTTCTCCTCGGACGACGGGGTCGTCGACTTCGACGGCGTCACGGATACTGAAAGATTGACAGAATGAGTACAGATGGAGTTAAAGTATTGGGAAAAACATACTCGATACTGCAGATGGTCTTCTTATCACCTGCCGGAGTGAAGGAATACTCCAATGAAAGGCCCTCAGACTCGAAGTGGGACGTCAGCCAACCGATCGGATCTGCCGTATAGGCGCTTACTTCAGACTTTGGAGCAGGATTTGACGCTGAGGGTTGAATGGAGACCTTGGCCAATGCAGCTTTGGCGAATTCGTCTTCTTTGTCGGGGTCTGGGAGGTTCAGGACAAAGACCTTTTTCGACACTGAAAAGATTGATATTATAAATATGAAGCTTAAAAGGTCAAAAGGCAACCCACATCCAAGCTTAAAACTGCCTCCAACAGGCACCTTCGCGTAGTATCTCGCCGTCAATCGAGCTCGATTCAGCTTCGTCCCGTGGGTGCTGGCATTGTCGTACAGAAACCAGCCATACTTCTTTCCAAGCAGTCCAAACTGAAGCACCGCATGGAGTCGTGAAATCGACGGATGGTTGTCTTTGACCTCCGAGACTTCCGGAAAAGCGCCAATGGTCACATGCGTCTTCGGCGAGCCGCTTTCATCGGCGACCAGTAAGTCCGAAAGGGCAATCTCCTCCACCAGAGAGCCTCCGTCAATGACTTCCAATGTGTACTTCAACTCGTCCGGGACGGCTTGCCTCCAATTGGGCGGATTGTAGGCAATCTTCAGCTTCTCGGAGCCATCGTCGACCTTGACCACTGTCGAAACGAGCGTAAACTTGTGTTTGGCCGCGACTGAAACACAAATTATATATAAATTTTCTTAGAAACTAATGAAAACTCACATCCAAGTCGAACAGTGGATCCATCTTCAACGAAAACGTATTCCTTCGCCGGGATCTTCTCGTCGTTGACGAAAGTGCCGTGCGAACTGCCCAGATCGAATATATACCATCCGGGGCCGTCGCTGCCATTGCCATACTGAAGGACAGCATGTTTTCTGGACACAGAATCATGCGAAATCCAGAAATCGACCGGGGGTTCACGTCCAAATGAAACAAAGGACGGTTCGGCGCGTTCGACGACGTCCCAGGCGGGCGCTTTTTCCGGATTCCCAGAGCCATCGGACACCTTGCGAAGTTTGTACTGGACTGAGATCGGTGGACGGCAAGACCATTCTGGCGGAGTGTGGATGGAGGAAGTGGACGAAGCGGCTGGGGTCGACATTTTGAGCAGAATCGCGGCTTCGAAGGAAGAACGGCTTTCAAAACAGGAAAGCAGACAAAGACGCAAGCGCAAAATATCGGTTTGGCACTCGACACTGTTTGCCAACGAAGAAATCGAAACCAAAGATTCATGCCTTCTGGGGCATCGGAAGTTGCCATGAAATATACACATTCAGATTGTTTGTAATGATATATAGTTAAGTAAACTGTTCTCAAATGTTTACGTTGAACAAACTGATACATTTTTTCTCATCTTTTGTGGTTTTTTCGATCCTCGATTGTCCTGTAATGCATCTACTCCCTCGGAACCTTTACGCCGACGGCAGCACCCCCGGCTTTCAATGCCAGCAGAGGCTTCATCGTCCCTGTGAGATCTGAGCCGATAAATTACGAGTAAGGCGCTCATCGGGCCACTGTCAGCGATTACGCCGTCTTCAGCCTGGACGAAGCCCATGCCGATCAACAGATAAAGCAATTGTCTCAACTTGGCAAAACAAAGATGAAACTATGAAATAATATATATAATGATGTTGCCCCAGCATCACTATCTGCAACACCAAAGCTGTCATCCACTACTGGTGTTGGAATATACCCCCAATAGCCTTGAAGTTACTTATACAACGCCTCAAATCCATAAAATAAAGACGTCAAAGGCAGATGTCTTTGAAAAGGAACGTATATCAAGCAAAAAAACCGATCTTCGCAACAGCAAACGATCGATAACGAAGACCAAGTCGAGTACGACTCACCAGCTAACATTTGATCCTGTTTGGCTCTGTACAATGTCGAGAATGTGCTTAGTATAGTTCAATAATGGTTATGTATCAAAAAGGCAAAAAGTTTCCTCGAGTAATCTCGCCTCATCAAAGAGCAAAGTTGGAATGAAACTGATTTTATATATTTTAAACTGATATTTTTGAAACTGATGGTGTTAGTGTTGCTTAAAAGGGTCACTGTACCGTTGACCGACGGGTTAAGACAAAAAACGTTGAAGTGTATAGGTAATAAAGCATATAAATTGATAAAAACCGCGTGGCTAAGGAGCCACGCCCAAAGCTGAAGAGGAAAGGTCGAGAAAGTCACGGCAGCAACCACTCGGTCGTGGTGGGAGTATCGTTGTGCGCGCAAAGTGTCATGGTGCATTTCGTACTAAAAGCGTGCTTTATTATTAATTTTATTGGGAATTTCGATCACAATTACTTTACAATGTTATGGCGGAATCATATAAAACAGCATGGGAAACATTGCAAACATATTTCTATGACATTGTGCGTGTGGCTGGTTGTAAGACGCTAAACAAAAGTTGGAAATTTGTCAAATCAATGCCATTATACAGACATCGCCAAACTCAAAAAGTCATTGTAATTTGGAACCAATTTCAGATAACCAACTTCTTTAACGAAACCCAGCAATCCTTCGAACATCTGCCAGTATAGTGATTGTACAGTTGATCCTCTGGGCATCGGCCTGTACCCGTCACACCTTTTTTTTAACAAACCAATGGTATCAAATGAAAACTTTTGGTTGAGCTTGTTAAACACGTATATAAGACACTTATAAAATGTCATGACTTTCATCCTTTCAGAATCATGCATCAACGGATGATTAGTGGCGCGGCATGTGCCAAAACCGAACGCACGCTTGTTGAAATCACACACAAATCCGTCGCATTGTACGACCGTCTTTCTGACTTTGGAGAAGAGTTTTGAGCCGGATCTGTCCATTGAAGCGAACCACTGATTACAAAAGGTGCGCACCCTTTGTCCGGCTGTGTTGCTTCGTTTGACGCCGCGCTGTTCAGTGGACGAGTGATGGCACGGCACGTGCTCAAAATGTACGCACGGTTTTCGAAATCACGAACAATTCCATCGTTTTGTACGGCCGTGTTTCCCTCTTTGGCTTTGTGCTTTGAGCCGGGAATGTCCAATGTAGCAGTTATCCCGCTTTGGATGACTTTATCACGACCGATCCAAGCCTTTTCAACGGACGGCAAGGAGAACGGACTGAACAAAAAACGTACGCACGCTGTCTAAAATGGCCAACTAATCCTTCGTATTGTACGGCCGTATTGCTCCAATTATGTTGCGTTTGAAGCTATATTTGTCCACTGAGGCATCACTTTCGTTTTGAAAGTCATCAATGCGGAGGCTGCAAAAGCACGTCTGTTGTAAAGCTGTGTTTCCTTGCCAATCAACAACAATTAAAGGAAATGCCTTGACGAAACCTGATATTAATATAATAAGCACAAAGTTCCGATCTATTTCGGATTTTGATTATGAGCACAACACTATTGTCGAAAATGCAAAACGTTGGACTGCCCAAGGACCACTGAAGATGGTCGGCTATAACAGCTATGGATACCTGGCCCAGATGCCGTGCCAGCTTTTCATGAATGCTGCAGAATATATCTTGACGTACATGCCGGAAGACACTTTGAAATTTGTCTTTTTGGGGCATGATGTTGGCGCTTTTCATGCCCGGCACTGTGTTATCGATGTTTAACGGTTTGAAAGTGAGTTCAAAACCGGATTCTTAGCTGCAATGTTATCTTTCAGCGCCCTATGGATTCGTCTTCACACCTATCAGAATAGTCTCAGCCTGTTCACCTTTAAACATAACCCCTCTAAACTTCGACACGAAAAGCGTTGCCGCCAGTCCAAAGGCGGCAACGCTCTTCGTTGTAGTCGGCCTGAATTTCGAAGTTTCAAGATTAAATAAGTCAGTTATAAAAACTGGGCTCTTTCCATGCAATTTCTTAAAAAAAATACTATAACAATTGTAAGCCCCATCGACATCGAAAACATTGACCACATAGTGACAGCTTCATTCGAATCAGCCATCACTCGGCAAAATTCTCACGAACTTCATCTATAACTACAACTACATTCAACTGAGTGAATCGGAAAAGCTTCATGGCAAAACCCACCTTTGACTTTTTCATAGCTATAGAACGCATCAGTGGTGCAGTTATGGGCGAACGCCAAGATTTTAGATAAGATTCTCATCGAACGCACTGTGCTTTTGAACTCCAACAGGTACGACTACTTTAATTGTGTGCTGTTCTCGCTCGCCGTCCGCAGGAGATTTGACAAAAACGTATGAATTTTAAACTGGTCTGACATTTCAATTAGTGTTGTCGGATATCTTTAGGCTCAATTGTACGCCAGCCAAGACTCCAATTTGAAAGGTTGGCCATGGAACAAAATCTTCAAGAACGTCAACCATCGAAATCGGTTTCGTCCATCATTGTGACCACCTCTGATACGACGTTGACTGGTCCGTCTTTGTTGGCTCCGACCCAGGAAACCACATCTACAGTGTCGCTGGCGTCGACCCAACCAGCTACGGCAACGGTTTCGGTCGCATCGACGCAGGATGGCGGTACTTCTGCCTCGAGCGCTTCTGATGGTAGTGGCGCCAAGGCTGGTAGCCAGAATAAGAAAGAGCAGCCACTGTCGCCGGCCATTCCCGGAAGTTCACCTGCAATCACACCGACTGCTGCGGAACCGAGTGCGGTTGCTCAGCCTGTGGCATCAGCTTCTGCTTCGACAAATGTGCCGTCAGTGTCCACTGCTGCAGTGTCAGTGCTCTCTGCTCCACCGTCGGTGTTGACTGCCTTGCCAGTGTATCTGACCTATCCCATCATTGCCGGCTTGTCGGTCAGCCAAGTTCCAACGTCGACACCCGCCGCACCCCAACCACCTGCCGATCCGAAATGACCTCTATCAATGAAACTGCTTAAGGTATTCCGTACCAACTAATCGTCGTATTACTTATTGTTTGACTATATGCCCATAAAGTTACAAGATCATGTAAAAACTATCTTCCCAAATTTATTCAACAAAAACTGCTACAACTAGTACGTACGCCAAGGTTTAGGATGACACACGTAACACTTCAATCACTTCTGATGCGAAAATGGTTTTTTGGAAAACGAATAAGTCACTATCGCCAGCGATTCCTCTAAGTTCACCAATCACTCTTGCTGTAGCGGTACCAAGTGCCGTCACTCAGCCTTTTTTGATTGTTCCATTGGTGGTGCTGTCTGTATCTAACGTACCTTATCATTGCTAGCTTGTCGGTCACCCACGCTCTGATTACGGCTCGAAAAACCTTGGCGCCGGTCATTGCCACAACCTAACCATCTGCATTCAATATAAAAGCTATCAATAAAACTGTTGTTCAAAAGTACCATGCACATGCAGTTACATAATCACTTCAAAATAGCACTTATTTTAAATTAATTAATATGAAAACTGGGTGAATGGGATTCGTTACTTTTTTATGCCCAAGAATCAGCCATATCCGATGCAACTGCCATCGCTCAACCTTACTTTGCCGATTGCCTTATCGTCGGTGCCGACTGACTTGCCCATGAATCTGACCTATTCTGTGTAGCGTTGATGGCTTGTCAGTCACCCTGCGTTCAATTACGGTTCTAAGCGTCTATAACCACCGGTCCCTCTGGCGATGCTTGCCGTATCCAATATAAAATCTATCAATAAAACTGTATGTCGGAGTGCCATATACCGAAAATTAGATAATCATTTTAAAACAGCAATTATTTTACATTTAACATTTATATATCAAAACTGCCACAAAGGGGTTTTGTCATTCTTCTCTAACCCCAAGGATCAGCCATATCCAACGTAATCGCCATAATCGAGGTCCCTTCTTCTTTCTGCAGCTGACTTCCGTCTTCAACCCGGAAGTCTGCACTCGACGACTTGGCTTCCAACGCACTTCCATGGATACTGCTTTGCGAAACGCTAACTTCCTGCTCTTTTGAAGCTTGTTTCGATTTTGATTTTGTTGAGTCTCCTGTATCGACTGGTTCCAAAATAAACACTTCAAAGATGACTTCAGCGCCGACACAGAAGGCAATTCCGATGATAGCAACATTTGCGATGATACTGAAATGGTTTTTGACGTAACGTGTTTCTGATGGAAATGTACAAAGTCATTCAAGTAGCAAAGGGTCAAAATAAAAGTTTAAACTGACGCAATGGTTCGTTCGAGCGTAACATAAACTTTGAACTCACATCATAAGAACGATAATAGGACCCTCTTGCAAAAGATCTTTCATTTCCAGTGGTTTCGGTGCGTTCAAAACAAACGGCTGTCTTTTCGATTTTGAAGATTCATCGGGTTTGGGAGACGTCGGCTTTTTGGAAGGTTTTTTTGTTACCGATGACGACTGTTTACTTGGTTTTGCAGTAACTGGCTTGATGTCCTCCAAAGGTCGTTTGTAGCTCCAAGTGCCGTCCCGATTCTGATGGTAATCCTTGCCGACGACGGCCGTCTTCAGACTTTCACTTTCAAAGGCTGGGACCTTATCGTTCTGAAGAATGCCAGGTTCGGCTTTAGGCAAGTTTATTGAGCATGTGTTGACACCGTCGACACTGTATTGATCGTTCTAAAAGACACTTTTTTAAATAAAAACTGACCAAACGTAATCAAATTGAACGAACAAATTCAAGTTTAGTTTCGAACCCATTCTCCGCAATCAGCGCAATCTGATGCCTAACAAAGCCTCCACGCTTCCGCATCTTCCACAAACAGAAACTGGTTCGGAATCGTTCGTCGTATTGCGGAATTCGAAAGTAGGCTTCATCTTCGATGATAACGCTTTCAAAGGTAATATTGGTCGGTCGCTCGCCTTCGGGGAAGGTGTATCCAAGGACGTCCATGTAGTCGTTGAAGGGGGCTTAAACTGCTGTCGTTTTTAAGATAATCAGTTTGATTAACAGAATGTACATACTTTTCTGTTCAGCGGGTAGAGGATCGTAAAACATGATAAAAGCCTTCAATGGTTTAGCGACATGAGGTTGCGCTCGGGAAGTCGGATGAAACGTGTAGCGACAGATTTCGCCTTCTGTGGGATCCGTCGAAAAGACGGAACTGCCGGCTATTTCGAGGACTATTTTGGCGAGATCGGGGAGGCCTGATGGTAGGAAAAGGGTGAAGTTCAGGAAGTCGCTGGCACTAATGACTGTAATCAGTTTTGCGGGGGATGTTTGGGAATATAGGGTTCTGAAAACTGTTCTGTATACTCCGTTCAAAAGATTTCAAAGCTAACAGGCCAAGATTTCCGTCTCAAAGGCAAGCAAAATCGGCGTACTCGGACGGCGTCTCCGTGTTTGAGCAGTTACGGGCACTGATGATCATTAAACTGGTGAGCATAAAGTAATTTTGGAATTTAATATAATGTTGACTTTCATGTTGAACACGACCAGTCAATACAAACGTTTATTGCCAAAAAACTGGTGCCTTGGACCTCTGAGTAATTAGAATAATACTATTTTGATATTTGAATACATGTTTGTCATTGATCTGGCTTGGACCGAAAATGCGAAGCGCTGGACTGCCCAAAAAGGAAGATGATCGGCTACAACAGCTACGGATATCTGGCTTAGATGCCGTGCCAACTTTTCATGAATACTGCCAAGTATGTGTTGACGTATATGCCGACGGATACTTTAGAACGCACCTACCCCTTTATCCGGCCGTGTTGTTTCGCTCGACGCCCCGGCGTTCAGTGGACGAGTGATGGCACGGCGTATGTCAAAACCTGTACGCACACCTTTTGCATTTGTTAACAAATCCATCGTTTTGTAAGGCCGTGTTTTCCTTTTTGGCTTTGTGTTTTGAGCCGAGGGTGGCCATTGAAGCGTTTCTTTTGACGGCCGGGCAGTTTCGGCTGATGCTGCGCATGTCAGTGGACGAGTGATGGCACGGCACGTGCTCAAAATGTACGCACGGTTTTCGAAATCACGAACAATTCCATCGTTTTGTACGGCCGTGTTTCCCTCTTTGGAGTTACGTTTCGAGCCGAGAAGGTCCAATGAAGCCATTGTCTCGCTTTGGATGACTTTCCAGCAACCGAACCATGCCTTTTCAATGGACGGGAAGTAAACGGCAAAAGCAACGTCGCGCACAAGTGTGGATTTTCACTGCCCCTAAACAGATCTTACCGCGAAAAATTGAATGACGGAAATTGACAGTGACTGTCAATTTCATACGGTTTTTTTACTCGGCATTGTAGATTTGCTTCCTTGTAAAAACATTTTTAATGTAAAAAACGTATATCCGCACAGTAAATCTATTGTTATTATAATACTAAGTCACTGAAACACTTGAAATGTGAAGAAAATTATAAAATCCATAAAGTCGACAGATCGATTTTCCTATGTATGTACCTCATCAGGTTATGCGTTTAAGTGCCTGTAAGAATTCTGTTCATGAAAAATATAAGAATCAGCAGTATCCACTGCCTCAACATGATGTTTACCAGCAAATGCCGCGTAAAAATGGTCCGTCCAACCTATAGCATAGCAAATCGAATGGAATTCTGCACAGATTTGCCTTTCTCAAACCATCCGATTTGCGCCAATCGGACACATCTCCGCAGGCAATGGCCCCAAATTTTGAAGCAACAAGGTTAAGGAATCTTGTTAACACATTTAAAGCATAAATGCGGCCCCACATTGCGCTTAGCAACGCTGAAATACACAAATATCCACCATTTAAGCGGTGTAATTCAACAAAAACGCGGATTCTGGCCGTCAGAATCCGCGAAGATCCTTCATTCCGTGTCAAAACATTGTTTTTTATCTGTTTTGACGATCACACAACGAAACAATGGCATGAATCGGTCGAGAAAGACCCGAAATCCGGGTTTCTCCAAAACTACCAGAACACGATTCATGCGATTTCTCGCGTTTTCGAATTCTGGTAGGTGCAAAAAGTTGTGATATCTGGATCTTTTTCATCGGAATCAGATTCCGCACTGATCAGACATCTCAAAAACGTGCACAATCTTGCATGTTTCACCTGAACTTGAATCAGAATCTTAAGAAAACCGTTAAAAACGGCGAAATTTGTGCAAAACGCCCCATCTTTGGCTTGTGCATGGCCGATGGCAGCCATTGATGGTGTCGGGGGACGTGCAAAAGGTCACAGATGCCTGCCGGAATCATTTTAGATCGGATTCATGATTGAATCCAGTCAAAATTTGGTGTTAGCTAGTCGAAACCGAGCGTTTGACACCCGTTTTGACCGGCAAATCGTCGAACTTGCGCCAATCGGACACATCCCCGCAGGCAATGGCCCCAAATTTTGAAACAACAATGTTAAGAAATCTTGTTAACACCCTTGGAGCACAAGTGCGGCCCCACAACGCTGCTTGCAGCCCTCAATTACCCGAGAATCCACCCTTTGACGGGTGCAAATCATCGAAAACGCGGATTCTGGCCGTCAGAATCCGTGAAGATTCTTCATTCTGTGTCAAAACATTGTTGTTTATCTGTTTTCACACTCACATAACAAATTAACGGCATGAATCGGTCGAGAAAGACCCGAAATCCGGGTTTCTCCAAAACTACCAGAACACGATTCATGCGATTTCTCGCGTTTTCGAATTCTGGTAGGTGCAAAAAGTTGTGATATCTGGATCTTTTTCATCGGAATCAGATTTCGCACTGATCAGACATCTCAAAAACGTGCACAATCTTGCATGTTTCACCTGAACTTGAATCAGAATCTTAAGAAAACCGTTAAAAACGGCGAAATTTGTGCAAAACGCCCCATCTTTGGCTTGTGCATGGCCGATGGCAGCCATTGATGGGGTCGGGGGACGTGCAAACGACCACAGGCATTAACCGGATTCACATTAGATCGGATTCATGGCTGAATCCAGTCAAAAATTGGTGTTAGCTAGTCGAAACCGAGCGTTTGACACCCGTTTTGACCGGCAAATCGTCGAACTTGCGCCAATCGGACACATCCCCGCAGGCAATGGCCCCAAATTTTGAAACAACAATGTTAAGAAATCTTGTTAACACCCTTGGAGCACAAGTGCGGCCCCACAACGCTGCTTGCAGCCCTCAATTACCCGAGAATCCACCCTTTGACGGGTGCAAATCATCGAAAACGCGGATTCTGGCCGTCAGAATCCGTGAAGATTCTTCATTCTGTGTCAAAACATTGTTGTTTATCTGTTTTCACACTCACATAACAAATTAACGGCATGAATCGGTCGAGAAAGACCCGAAATCCGGGTTTCTCCAAAACTACCAGAACACGATTCATGCGATTTCTCGCGTTTTCGAATTCTGGTAGGTGCAAAAAGTTGTGATATCTGGATCTTTTTCATCGGAATCAGATTCCGCACTGATCAGACATCTCAAAAACGTGCACAATCTTGCATGTTTCACCTGAACTTGAATCAGAATCTTAAGAAAACCGTTAAAAACGGCGAAATTTGTGCAAAACGCCCCATCTTTGGCTTGTGCATGGCCGATGGCAGCCATTGATGGGGTCGGAGGACGTGCAAAAGGTCACAGATGCCTGCCGGAATCATTTTAGATCGGATTCATGATTGAATCCAGTCAAAATTTGGTGTTAGCTAGTCGAAACCGAGCGTTTGACACCCGTTTTGACCGGCAAATCGTCGAACTTGCGCCAATCGGACACATCCCGCAGGCAATGGCCCCAAATTTTGAAACAACAATGTTAAGGAATCTTGTTAACACCCTTGGAGCACAAGTGCGGCCCCACAACGCTGCTTGCAGCCCTCAATTACCCGAGAATCCACCCTTTGACGGGTGCAAATCATCGAAAACGCGGATTCTGGCCGTCAGAATCCGTGAAGATTCTTCATTCTGTGTCAAAACATTGTTGTTTATCTGTTTTCACACTCACATAACAAATTAACGGCATGAATCGGTCGAGAAAGACCCGAAATCCGGGTTTCTCCAAAACTACCAGAACACGATTCATGCGATTTCTCGCGTTTTCGAATTCTGGTAGGTGCAAAAAGTTGTGATATCTGGATCTTTTTCATCGGAATCAGATTTCGCACTGATCAGACATCTCAAAAACGTGCACAATCTTGCATGTTTCACCTGAACTTGAATCAGAATCTTAAGAAAACCGTTAAAAACGGCGAAATTTGTGCAAAACGCCTTATCTTTGGCTTGTGCATGGCCGATGGCAGCCATTGATGGGGTCGGGGGACGTGCAAACGACCACAGGCATTAACCGGATTCACATTAGATCGGATTCATGGCTGAATCCAGTCAAAAATTGGTGTTAGCTAGTCGAAACCGAGCGTTTGACACCCGTTTTGACCGGCAAATCGTCGAACTTGCGCCAATCGGACACATCCCCGCAGGCAATGGCCCCAAATTTTGAAACAACAATGTTAAGAAATCTTGTTAACACCCTTGGAGCACAAGTGCGGCCCCACAACGCTGCTTGCAGCCCTCAATTACCCGAGAATCCACCCTTTGACGGGTGCAAATCATCGAAAACGCGGATTCTGGCCGTCAGAATCCGTGAAGATTCTTCATTCTGTGTCAAAACATTGTTGTTTATCTGTTTTCACACTCACATAACAAATTAACGGCATGAATCGGTCGAGAAAGACCCGAAATCCGGGTTTCTCCAAAACTACCAGAACACGATTCATGCGATTTCTCGCGTTTTCGAATTCTGGTAGGTGCAAAAAGTTGTGATATCTGGATCTTTTTCATCGGAATCAGATTCCGCACTGATCAGACATCTCAAAAACGTGCACAATCTTGCATGTTTCACCTGAACTTGAATCAGAATCTTAAGAAAACCGTTAAAAACGGCGAAATTTGTGCAAAACGCCTTATCTTTGGCTTGTGCATGGCCGATGGCAGCCATTGATGGGGTCGGGGGACGTGCAAACGACCACAGGCATTAACCGGATTCACATTAGATCGGATTCATGGCTGAATCCAGTCAAAAATTGGTGTTAGCTAGTCGAAACCGAGCGTTTGACACCCGTTTTGACCGGCAAATCGTCGAACTTGCGCCAATCGGACACATCCCCGCAGGCAATGGCCCCAAATTTTGAAACAACAATGTTAAGAAATCTTGTTAACACCCTTGGAGCACAAGTGCGGCCCCACAACGCTGCTTGCAGCCCTCAATTACCCGAGAATCCACCCTTTGACGGGTGCAAATCATCGAAAACGCGGATTCTGGCCGTCAGAATCCGTGAAGATTCTTCATTCTGTGTCAAAACATTGTTGTTTATCTGTTTTCACACTCACATAACAAATTAACGGCATGAATCGGTCGAGAAAGACCCGAAATCCGGGTTTCTCCAAAACTACCAGAACACGATTCATGCGATTTCTCGCGTTTTCGAATTCTGGTAGGTGCAAAAAGTTGTGATATCTGGATCTTTTTCATCGGAATCAGATTCCGCACTGATCAGACATCTCAAAAACGTGCACAATCTTGCATGTTTCACCTGAACTTGAATCAGAATCTTAAGAAAACCGTTAAAAACGGCGAAATTTGTGCAAAACGCCCCATCTTTGGCTTGTGCATGGCCGATGGCAGCCATTGATGGGGTCGGAGGACGTGCAAAAGGTCACAGATGCCTGCCGGAATCATTTTAGATCGGATTCATGATTGAATCCAGTCAAAATTTGGTGTTAGCTAGTCGAAACCGAGCGTTTGACACCCGTTTTGACCGGCAAATCGTCGAACTTGCGCCAATCGGACACATCCCGCAGGCAATGGCCCCAAATTTTGAAACAACAATGTTAAGGAATCTTGTTAACACCCTTGGAGCACAAGTGCGGCCCCACAACGCTGCTTGCAGCCCTCAATTACCCGAGAATCCACCCTTTGACGGGTGCAAATCATCGAAAACGCGGATTCTGGCCGTCAGAATCCGTGAAGATTCTTCATTCTGTGTCAAAACATTGTTGTTTATCTGTTTTCACACTCACATAACAAATTAACGGCATGAATCGGTCGAGAAAGACCCGAAATCCGGGTTTCTCCAAAACTACCAGAACACGATTCATGCGATTTCTCGCGTTTTCGAATTCTGGTAGGTGCAAAAAGTTGTGATATCTGGATCTTTTTCATCGGAATCAGATTTCGCACTGATCAGACATCTCAAAAACGTGCACAATCTTGCATGTTTCACCTGAACTTGAATCAGAATCTTAAGAAAACCGTTAAAAACGGCGAAATTTGTGCAAAACGCCCCATCTTTGGCTTGTGCATGGCCGATGGCAGCCATTGATGGGGTCGGGGGACGTGCAAACGACCACAGGCATTAACCGGATTCACATTAGATCGGATTCATGGCTGAATCCAGTCAAAAATTGGTGTTAGCTAGTCGAAACCGAGCGTTTGACACCCGTTTTGACCGGCAAATCGTCGAACTTGCGCCAATCGGACACATCCCCGCAGGCAATGGCCCCAAATTTTGAAACAACAATGTTAAGAAATCTTGTTAACACCCTTGGAGCACAAGTGCGGCCCCACAACGCTGCTTGCAGCCCTCAATTACCCGAGAATCCACCCTTTGACGGGTGCAAATCATCGAAAACGCGGATTCTGGCCGTCAGAATCCGTGAAGATTCTTCATTCTGTGTCAAAACATTGTTGTTTATCTGTTTTCACACTCACATAACAAATTAACGGCATGAATCGGTCGAGAAAGACCCGAAATCCGGGTTTCTCCAAAACTACCAGAACACGATTCATGCGATTTCTCGCGTTTTCGAATTCTGGTAGGTGCAAAAAGTTGTGATATCTGGATCTTTTTCATCGGAATCAGATTCCGCACTGATCAGACATCTCAAAAACGTGCACAATCTTGCATGTTTCACCTGAACTTGAATCAGAATCTTAAGAAAACCGTTAAAAACGGCGAAATTTGTGCAAAACGCCCCATCTTTGGCTTGTGCATGGCCGATGGCAGCCATTGATGGGGTCGGAGGACGTGCAAAAGGTCACAGATGCCTGCCGGAATCATTTTAGATCGGATTCATGATTGAATCCAGTCAAAATTTGGTGTTAGCTAGTCGAAACCGAGCGTTTGACACCCGTTTTGACCGGCAAATCGTCGAACTTGCGCCAATCGGACACATCCCGCAGGCAATGGCCCCAAATTTTGAAACAACAATGTTAAGGAATCTTGTTAACACCCTTGGAGCACAAGTGCGGCCCCACAACGCTGCTTGCAGCCCTCAATTACCCGAGAATCCACCCTTTGACGGGTGCAAATCATCGAAAACGCGGATTCTGGCCGTCAGAATCCGTGAAGATTCTTCATTCTGTGTCAAAACATTGTTGTTTATCTGTTTTCACACTCACATAACAAATTAACGGCATGAATCGGTCGAGAAAGACCCGAAATCCGGGTTTCTCCAAAACTACCAGAACACGATTCATGCGATTTCTCGCGTTTTCGAATTCTGGTAGGTGCAAAAAGTTGTGATATCTGGATCTTTTTCATCGGAATCAGATTTCGCACTGATCAGACATCTCAAAAACGTGCACAATCTTGCATGTTTCACCTGAACTTGAATCAGAATCTTAAGAAAACCGTTAAAAACGGCGAAATTTGTGCAAAACGCCCCATCTTTGGCTTGTGCATGGCCGATGGCAGCCATTGATGGGGTCGGGGGACGTGCAAACGACCACAGGCATTAACCGGATTCACATTAGATCGGATTCATGGCTGAATCCAGTCAAAAATTGGTGTTAGCTAGTCGAAACCGAGCGTTTGACACCCGTTTTGACCGGCAAATCGTCGAACTTGCGCCAATCGGACACATCCCCGCAGGCAATGGCCCCAAATTTTGAAACAACAATGTTAAGAAATCTTGTTAACACCCTTGGAGCACAAGTGCGGCCCCACAACGCTGCTTGCAGCCCTCAATTACCCGAGAATCCACCCTTTGACGGGTGCAAATCATCGAAAACGCGGATTCTGGCCGTCAGAATCCGTGAAGATTCTTCATTCTGTGTCAAAACATTGTTGTTTATCTGTTTTCACACTCACATAACAAATTAACGGCATGAATCGGTCGAGAAAGACCCGAAATCCGGGTTTCTCCAAAACTACCAGAACACGATTCATGCGATTTCTCGCGTTTTCGAATTCTGGTAGGTGCAAAAAGTTGTGATATCTGGATCTTTTTCATCGGAATCAGATTCCGCACTGATCAGACATCTCAAAAACGTGCACAATCTTGCATGTTTCACCTGAACTTGAATCAGAATCTTAAGAAAACCGTTAAAAACGGCGAAATTTGTGCAAAACGCCCCATCTTTGGCTTGTGCATGGCCGATGGCAGCCATTGATGGGGTCGGAGGACGTGCAAAAGGTCACAGATGCCTGCCGGAATCATTTTAGATCGGATTCATGATTGAATCCAGTCAAAATTTGGTGTTAGCTAGTCGAAACCGAGCGTTTGACACCCGTTTTGACCGGCAAATCGTCGAACTTGCGCCAATCGGACACATCCCGCAGGCAATGGCCCCAAATTTTGAAACAACAATGTTAAGGAATCTTGTTAACACCCTTGGAGCACAAGTGCGGCCCCACAACGCTGCTTGCAGCCCTCAATTACCCGAGAATCCACCCTTTGACGGGTGCAAATCATCGAAAACGCGGATTCTGGCCGTCAGAATCCGTGAAGATTCTTCATTCTGTGTCAAAACATTGTTGTTTATCTGTTTTCACACTCACATAACAAATTAACGGCATGAATCGGTCGAGAAAGACCCGAAATCCGGGTTTCTCCAAAACTACCAGAACACGATTCATGCGATTTCTCGCGTTTTCGAATTCTGGTAGGTGCAAAAAGTTGTGATATCTGGATCTTTTTCATCGGAATCAGATTTCGCACTGATCAGACATCTCAAAAACGTGCACAATCTTGCATGTTTCACCTGAACTTGAATCAGAATCTTAAGAAAACCGTTAAAAACGGCGAAATTTGTGCAAAACGCCCCATCTTTGGCTTGTGCATGGCCGATGGCAGCCATTGATGGGGTCGGGGGACGTGCAAACGACCACAGGCATTAACCGGATTCACATTAGATCGGATTCATGGCTGAATCCAGTCAAAAATTGGTGTTAGCTAGTCGAAACCGAGCGTTTGACACCCGTTTTGACCGGCAAATCGTCGAACTTGCGCCAATCGGACACATCCCCGCAGGCAATGGCCCCAAATTTTGAAACAACAATGTTAAGAAATCTTGTTAACACCCTTGGAGCACAAGTGCGGCCCCACAACGCTGCTTGCAGCCCTCAATTACCCGAGAATCCACCCTTTGACGGGTGCAAATCATCGAAAACGCGGATTCTGGCCGTCAGAATCCGTGAAGATTCTTCATTCTGTGTCAAAACATTGTTGTTTATCTGTTTTCACACTCACATAACAAATTAACGGCATGAATCGGTCGAGAAAGACCCGAAATCCGGGTTTCTCCAAAACTACCAGAACACGATTCATGCGATTTCTCGCGTTTTCGAATTCTGGTAGGTGCAAAAAGTTGTGATATCTGGATCTTTTTCATCGGAATCAGATTCCGCACTGATCAGACATCTCAAAAACGTGCACAATCTTGCATGTTTCACCTGAACTTGAATCAGAATCTTAAGAAAACCGTTAAAAACGGCGAAATTTGTGCAAAACGCCCCATCTTTGGCTTGTGCATGGCCGATGCACAGCGGCCAGGCCCCCCCTTGATTTCGGACAAGTCAGCCCTGTGCGCGCGTTTTTTGTTCGCACAGGTCGCAGTTTCACAGCGTTGCTTTAAAATTAAATTTTGAAAATTGAAGTGAAACCAATGCACTTTTTTCGTGTTAACATTAAAGTAGAAGTGATAAGCGACCGTTTCATGTCTTGATACCCAAATTTGATGCTACGAAAGTACCGAAACACGGGCCTCAAAGAAGACGCTCGTGGACGAATCTTTGTGACACGATTCTGAGCTTCAATTTCCGCGAATTTTTGATTTTTTTGCATTTTTGGAATCAGTGGGGTAAAATGAACCGACTGATTCGGATTTTGTCACAAATGATGATAATTAATTTTTTTTCACTTTTTTTACGTTATTTTTCTTTTTTTGAGTCATTTTTCACTCTTTTTGTATTCATAGCGTACAGTGACCATAATGAAAACTATCGCAACTCAAAACAGCCAAAATAAACAAAACTGATTTTTAAGTCACACATGTAAAAATAGAAAAAAGTTTGCAACTTGCAATTTCGATAAAATCCGAATCAGTCGGTCAATTTGAACGTGCTGATTCCAAAAATGTAAAAAAATTAAAAATTCGCGAAAACGGAAGGCCGAAATCGTGTCACAAAGGTGCCTGAGGGTGCCTCCGGCGGGCGCCGATTTCATGCATTGAAATGTCATCAATTTTGGTCATTTTGGCATGAAAACGTCGAGTAGCACTTCTAGTTTCATAAAACTTATCAAAAAAGTTAAAAACATTAACTTTACCAGAAAATAGTTAGCAAATTGATTACGGGAGCAAAAAAGTGCACCCGCTTTTGACTGGTTCGACCGACAGCAGACTGCGCGCGCAAATCTCGTTGTCCGCGTGCCTGGCCGCTGTGCGATGGCAGCCATTGATGGGGTCGGAGGACGTGCAAAAGGTCACAGATGCCTGCCGGAATCATTTTAGATCGGATTCATGATTGAATCCAGTCAAAATTTGGTGTTAGCTAGTCGAAACCGAGCGTTTGACACCCGTTTTGACCGGCAAATCGTCGAACTTGCGCCAATCGGACACATCCCGCAGGCAATGGCCCCAAATTTTGAAACAACAATGTTAAGGAATCTTGTTAACACCCTTGGAGCACAAGTGCGGCCCCACAACGCTGCTTGCAGCCCTCAATTACCCGAGAATCCACCCTTTGACGGGTGCAAATCATCGAAAACGCGGATTCTGGCCGTCAGAATCCGTGAAGATTCTTCATTCTGTGTCAAAACATTGTTGTTTATCTGTTTTCACACTCACATAACAAATTAACGGCATGAATCGGTCGAGAAAGACCCGAAATCCGGGTTTCTCCAAAACTACCAGAACACGATTCATGCGATTTCTCGCGTTTTCGAATTCTGGTAGGTGCAAAAAGTTGTGATATCTGGATCTTTTTCATCGGAATCAGATTTCGCACTGATCAGACATCTCAAAAACGTGCACAATCTTGCATGTTTCACCTGAACTTGAATCAGAATCTTAAGAAAACCGTTAAAAACGGCGAAATTTGTGCAAAACGCCCCATCTTTGGCTTGTGCATGGCCGATGGCAGCCATTGATGGGGTCGGGGGACGTGCAAACGACCACAGGCATTAACCGGATTCACATTAGATCGGATTCATGGCTGAATCCAGTCAAAAATTGGTGTTAGCTAGTCGAAACCGAGCGTTTGACACCCGTTTTGACCGGCAAATCGTCGAACTTGCGCCAATCGGACACATCCCCGCAGGCAATGGCCCCAAATTTTGAAACAACAATGTTAAGAAATCTTGTTAACACCCTTGGAGCACAAGTGCGGCCCCACAACGCTGCTTGCAGCCCTCAATTACCCGAGAATCCACCCTTTGACGGGTGCAAATCATCGAAAACGCGGATTCTGGCCGTCAGAATCCGTGAAGATTCTTCATTCTGTGTCAAAACATTGTTGTTTATCTGTTTTCACACTCACATAACAAATTAACGGCATGAATCGGTCGAGAAAGACCCGAAATCCGGGTTTCTCCAAAACTACCAGAACACGATTCATGCGATTTCTCGCGTTTTCGAATTCTGGTAGGTGCAAAAAGTTGTGATATCTGGATCTTTTTCATCGGAATCAGATTCCGCACTGATCAGACATCTCAAAAACGTGCACAATCTTGCATGTTTCACCTGAACTTGAATCAGAATCTTAAGAAAACCGTTAAAAACGGCGAAATTTGTGCAAAACGCCCCATCTTTGGCTTGTGCATGGCCGATGGCAGCCATTGATGGGGTCGGAGGACGTGCAAAAGGTCACAGATGCCTGCCGGAATCATTTTAGATCGGATTCATGATTGAATCCAGTCAAAATTTGGTGTTAGCTAGTCGAAACCGAGCGTTTGACACCCGTTTTGACCGGCAAATCGTCGAACTTGCGCCAATCGGACACATCCCGCAGGCAATGGCCCCAAATTTTGAAACAACAATGTTAAGGAATCTTGTTAACACCCTTGGAGCACAAGTGCGGCCCCACAACGCTGCTTGCAGCCCTCAATTACCCGAGAATCCACCCTTTGACGGGTGCAAATCATCGAAAACGCGGATTCTGGCCGTCAGAAGGTGCGTGTACATTTTGCCGAAAATTAAATTTCACTATGGTGTTTTCGGCAAAATCACACTTTGCCGAAATAGGTTTTTTCTGTTTTTTTTATATCTTGTTACAACATAAACAGCAAAACAAACATGGTGAAAAACATGGTGAAAACAATGGTGAATTTTTATTCGGCAAAGTGTTACCACCCGCGCACTACTTTGCTTGATCTTTTACGATATTGGTTCGCTGCCACCCCAGTACAGATCACGGGTGGACGACATTCCGGGCCGGCTGAGCCATTAAAATTAGCTACCGGGTCGGCTAGACCATAAATATTTGACGTCAAAATTTGTCGATTCTTCTAGTGACGTGGTTTTTTGCTTATTTAGATGGCCCACGGTTAGACCGGCCGATTGATGTACAGGCTGGGCCGGGCTGTGCTTGATTCTTAAAACACTGGACCGGCTAAACCGTTAAAAAGTCGGGTGGATCTAGTTTTTGTTTTTAAAATGACGAGACCCTACCTTATCACCATATCGTTTTTCCATGTTAGCATTAAATTTCCTTAGAAAAAAGAGTCTCTTTATTTTTTTTTATTCATGTTAGTAAAAAATTTAAAAATTGAATGTGAAATCACTTTGTTTCGTCAAAGACTGCTTTTACGCATGTTCGCTTGCCTCATGCGAAGGTATTGTTTAACGGTGGTCCTTGGCGCACCGGTTGACTTCTCTCTGCGCCTGCCGTCTACCGAACTGTTTGGTGACAAAATGCCAGTTTGAATATTTTTTTTGTGGGATACTCTACATTCGTTTCACTCTGGTATAAATAATCAAAGACAAGTGCGTCAAGTGCGTTTCGGATGTTTAGCAGCGCGTGTTTAAGCCCACATCGGACGTTTTAAATAAAACTGCTTGTTATAAAGTTTTTTTTCAGTTCTTAAGGCGCTGATTAACTGATTAATAAGCCCAGAAGGCAACGCATCTTTCACATTAAATGTGATTATTAGTTGCTGACAATTGTTAAAGTCTAACGTTAAGATTCACCTCGTAAAAAACCATAATTGGTCAATTTAGCAACCCCCATGTATTTTTATGTGCAATTATAGTTAACGTCTTTTTGTTAGAAATTTTGATTTATAAAGGAATTTGTGCTCTGCAGTTCTTCTTACAATTAACAAAATGGTCTGCTTGATCTTGCTATGTTGGTTATTTGCCGTCATTGCGACGGGAAAACCGTAAGTTTAGTTAATTATTGTGGTGATATTTAAGTTTAACTTCAATATTATTCAGGGATGACGATTTTTGCAACGCCAGCGACCCCTGTTGTAGAAAAATACAGTTGTTATCAGACAAACTAAACACTGCTAATCAAGAAAATCGGCGTCTTCAAACACTGTTAGATGAGCTGGTTTGTAAGGATACCAACTGTCAAAATGGTGGAACTTGTTATGCCTCAAACGATGCACATGCGACGTCAGTTTTTGAGTATTCAAAAAGATCAACAAAAAAAATTATTTCAGTTGCCTCTGCCCACAAGATTTTTCGGGTGAGAGATGCGAAAATCAAATCACATGTAGTCAAGATTGTGGGCCAAATGCAGAATGCGTTGTTGTTGATCACGCGCCTGTTTGTCGATGCCATTACGGTTTCACTAAAGGCGCTGACAATACGTGCATACAAAAAACATATACAGCTTATATTCAAGGCGATCCTCATTATACGACATTCGATGGGTTATCCTACACCTATCACGGACGGTGTTGGACCCATTTGTTGAGAAGATGCAACGACTCAAACGATTTAAGCTTTCAAGTTCGGGGATTGAACGCAGTTTATAGGGAAGGCGAACGGTGGTCAAATCTAAAAACTCTGCAAGTTATCATTCGCGGAATACAGTATCAGTTTGAAGATCAAACACTGTACGTTGACGGAAAAGTGAAATCACTGCCGTACTGTTGTGACAATGTTATAGTCAATGGAGACAGTTGGAACATTCTTCTTACCGATACTGTAACAGGAGTTACAGTGAAATTCGAACACTTGCTGACGACCATAACAGTGCCGCACACAGACTTTTTCGTTGGGAAAAACAACTTTTGCGGTTTATTAGGCAGTATTGACGGAGATTGTAAAGACGATTTCCAGTTTCCAAATGGAACTCTAATACCTACCCCAGATAGTTGTGACAGTTCTACTGATTCAGAACAACGAGACATGCTGGCCGTAGGGTTTTCTGATTCTTACATCTTTGACCATGATAGTTGTGAAACCGGCGAAGATATCGGATATCGCAGTTGCAATGAGCCAGCAAACGACACAGCATGTCATTTGATTGAACAAGCAATTACAGGTCAAGGTCCGTTTGGAGCCTGTAAAAACCTACCCAGTTTACACGCATTACTTAGTAACTGTCGGAAAGACACCTGTTTCGGTGTGTCAAATTGTGTCACAATGACAACTTTTGTATCAACTTGTTTGGAAGCATTTCCATGGGTAAAGTTGTCCGATTGGCGCTCAACAGCTGAATGCCCTTATAAATGTGGCAGTCATTCATCGTATTCGCTGCAAACACCGGTATGTCAAGAAACGTGTGCGCGAAAAGCGGCGAAGAAAGATTGTGATAACGGTTTTAAAGAAGGATGTATCTGCGATCCTGGATATTTGTACGACCAGACTAGTACGGACAACAGTTGTATTGCCAAAGAAGAATGTGGATGTCTTAGTAAAGATGGCAATTACTATCCACGTATGTTAATGTTTATTTTTTACACATGTAAAGTGCATTTTATTTGTATAATGTTTCGCATTTTAGCTAAAACCATCGGCTTGACCGATACCTGCTCCAAAAAGTTTAAATGTGCTGGCGGTGACGATTTAACTCTGGAAGATCATAGCTGCGGACATGGCAAGTGTGAAGTAAAAGACTACCACGAAACATGTGTATGCGACAAGGGCTACGAACTCCGCGACATGGCGTGTGTAGATGTAGAAATGTGTCTGCACGATACGAAGTTATGTGGGGCAAACATTGGACACGGAACCTGCACAAGTGTAGGTACCAACTACCAATGCACCTGCAACGAGCCTTGGGATGGCCCTGAATGCACAGAATTTGCACCCCGTCGACACTGTGCTGATATTCTGAAATACCGGAAAACCAAAGACACTGGCGTTTACACGGTTTTCATCGGAGCAGAATACGCAAAAGACGGAACCATTTTGAACCATGGAAATAAGGTCCAAGTCTTTTGTGAAATGCACAGAGACGGCGGTGGATGGACCCTTATAGCTGGTGGCGCCATTGAACCGAAGAAAACGTTTGATGAGTATAAAGAAGGATTCGGAAATCCAAATTTGAAGGCTGTATGGCTTGGTCTTGACAACATTCACACCCTTACTACCACCATTAACACAGTTTTATTAGTTCTAACACAACAGTGTCCGGAAGGTGGCAGCAAAGGTAAATTTACGTTCATGCAATATCCATCTTTTTCTGTATTGGATGCATCACAACAGTATGCGGTGGTACTTCCCGTTGATCCGGATGAAAAGTTGACTGGTGATGGATGGACAGATTGGGATACTCCAAACGGACCCAAATTTCAAGCGTTCGATAACAGCGATCCTGACATGAAACAATGCATCGACTTTTATGAACAAGCAGGATGGTGGTATGGCAATGCTTGCAAACATGTGAACCTAAATGGCAAACGTCCCGACTGTGATAAGGTCGATGTTTTTCAACATGCCGGATATGTAACATGGGACAATATTAACATCAAGGATGCGTATATGTATGTTCGTCCAGCAAAGTTTCCTGATTATGATACTTAATCAATCGGCGTAAATACGCTGATTTTGTCAACAGCCTTAATAAACATTTGAGCATGGTTTCATGAGGTCCATACATTAGCACAAACAACTGATGACAGTTTGCATTGCATGTTTCATCAAAACATTGATGAAAGACAAAAAACTTTACTAATTCTGTGCCTAAATTTGGAACACATTGATGACAAATTTTCGCTTTTGCGCATATCACCAGGTCCACGCGGATTTCCGACAAACAGTGCTATCACGTTCACGTGTGGTATAACGACCGTTGAAGTATTTTGACACCCAATCGTCCACGGGAGAGCGAGTTATCCAGTTAGCATCGGTGGTCGAATTTGATTGGTGTTGTTACGGAGGAGTTGGAATGCGACATCAGTTTTTATGCTAAAATAATAGTGAAAATTCGCACTGATCAGTAAAAGCAACGTGGCAAAAATGAATGAATGAACTTTTGACCATAAACAAACGAACATGATATGTTTGCAGACGTTGACATTAGAACACAATTGTCGTGGTTAAGTTAAGTTTCATCGCATCAAAAGATTAATCGTTTGTTTTCAACCACGCAAAGTCGTCGGTGATGTTTGTGGCAGCTGAACCAAGTAGATAAAGTGTGGCACGGTCATGCTAAACAGTAATGTATTGTGGTAGCCTCTGTTTCTTACAACTTACATCAAGTCGTTTTATTTGTTTTTTATGGTCGCACTCAGATTGTGTGAAATGTTATAGCAATAGTTGAAATAACCTTTTTAAAGCGATTTTTGTTTGAATGACACATTGTTCTGCCTCGGATACACTTTCAAAGTTTTATGTTTCTATTTTCATGCAAAAAATTACTCATTCTTCGTACATATTGCGCCTTTTGACAGCGTTATAATGCAAACCTCAATCCGTAAACTTTGGCCTACCAAAGTTTTAAAAGAAACAGTGAAATGGTGAAATATGTGCAGTTTAAATCATGTTGGTTATCAGCATTTTATTGCTGCTGATTTCATTTGGTTGTGCGGCTCCGAATGCTTTTAAATCGCCATCGCTTTGTAAAGATGACAATATAAGTATGTTAATGTTTTTTTGTACACATGTACAATGCATTTTCCTTATATGATGCTTTACATTTCAGCCAAAACTGTCGGCTTGACCGATAATAATAATACGACGCCGTGTGGAGACAATATTGGACGCGGAAAATGCACAAGTGTAGGTACCAACTACCAATGCACCTGTAACGAGCCTTGGGATGGTCCCGAATGCACAGAATTTGCACCTCGTCGACACTGTGCTGACATTCTGAAATACCGGAAAACCAAAGATACTGGTGTCTACACCGTTTTTATCGGGGCAGAATACGCAAAAGACGGAACCATTTTAAACCCTGGAAATAAGGTCCAAGTCTTTTGTGAGATGGATAAAAAAGGTGGTGGATGGACCCTTATAGCTGGTGGCGCAATTGAACAAAAGAAAACGTTCAATGAGTATAAAGAAGGATTCGGAAATCCAAATTTGAAAGCTGTATGGCTCGGTCTTGATAATATCCACACTCTCACCACCACCGTTAACACAGTTTTACAAGTTGTAACACAAGATTGTCGAAGAAAAGGAACCAGAAAAGGTAAATTGTCGTACATGCAATATCCATTTTTTTCCATATTGGATGCATCACAACAGTATGCAGTAGTACTTCCCGTTGATCCGTATGTAAAGTTGGCTGGTGATGGATGGATTAATTGGGATACTCCAATCGGTCCAAAATTTCAAGCTTATGACAACAGCGATCCTGACATGAAACAATGCATCGACTATTATGAACAAGCAGGATGGTGGTATGACGATGTTTGCAAACATGTGAACCTTAATGGCAAACGTCCCGATTGTGATAAGATAGATGTATATCAACATGCCGGGTATTTGACATGGAACAGACAAAACATCAAGGAGGCGCATATGTATGTTCGTCCAGCAAAATTTCCTGATTACGATATTTAAACAATGCAATTAATTGGGATGTGCATAACATTGACAACACCGATTTAATAAACATACGAGCATGATTTTAAGTGTCATATACATAAAAAAACGACTGATAACAAATTGAACATTATCTTACATCGAAAACCGATGTACTTTTTAAAATAAGGCGGTCTAGACGTCGCTGAGTAGACGAAGTGAAGCTTTTTGTCCGCTGTCCTTTTTGACACTAAATCGCGATTAACGACAAGATAACGAAATTGTAACATTGTTGCGTTTTCTTTCACACTCCTTTTACCCTTGCCAGACAAACTTCCGCGTTTCTATTCAGGTCGCGATTTCGGAGCTCACATTAATAATGGAATTTGGTAAGTAATCTTGATATATACCGATTTTATCACTGCAATCAACGTTTTACTGCTACTATCTAAACTAAATTACCTATCGTAAAACAAAAGTATTTCTTTGTATGCGTGCTTTAGTAGGTAAAACAAATACTTTGTAGTAGCTCTTTTCAAGTGTTTTGTAATGCTAAACAAAACAGGCAATGTAGTTGCAACAACATTGATCGTAACAACTTTGCTAATATATTCAGTTTTTAATGGTGACGTCTTATTCGGTGAACCCGTCTACAATAAAGGCAAGTGTGGACACACACAAAAAAAAGCGTTAACTTAAGTTTACGCGAGCGTAATGCACAAAAAGATTATGCTTTGCGTTTACTAGAGAAAACGTAAACTTAAGTTGACGCAAAGCATAATCTTCTGCGTTTGTGCATTACGCTCGCATAAACTTAAGTTAACGCTTTTTTTGTGTGCACAGGTTTGTAGATAATGTACCTTAAACGTTTGCAGATGTTGTTCGGCCGCATCCAACGACTTCAAAACCGGTATCTTTAAAGTTGGCATCGAGTGTGAGGAGACCAGATAAGGGGTACAACAAAACTAAAGTTTTATTTGACACTTGTATTCTGAAGGAACTAGATCCCTGGGACGCAGAAATCGATAAACTTTTGAATTACACTTACAATCCATTTCATAATTGCAGTCAAACTGTTGAAATGGCTACAAAACTCGAAGATGGAAAGTTGTATCTCCTCGATGAAAGGGAAAACATTCAGTGCTGGTGGCAATGTTTAACCACAGAGTCGGATTACCAGTTGATCCGAGGACCCTGGAAGAAATTGGTTAATGGTGACGTGCCCGAGTGTGATGTGATTGAAACTGCGTGTCGAGAAATTAAAGACGATGGTATAGAAACTGTGACGCCAGATGACGCTGAATTCAACAACACAATGTATTACAACTTTTTGCATGCTCAAGTTTATCGAAAAGAGTACGTTACGTTATGTCATGCTTCCCTGACAATATAATTTTGATTATAGTACCCCTGAAAACACAACGATAACACCGACACCTGACCTGCCAGACGTTCACATATTTCTTATCGACTCCGTTTCAAATTCTCACTCGATTCGAGGACTGCAAAAGACACGACACTATTTGCGTGAACACTTCGGTGCAGTTTCATTTCCATATTTGAACAAAGTCGGACTTAACAGTCGACCGAATGGGTTTGCCTTTTTGATGGGTAGGCTTTGACCACTGTTGCTTAACTTTAACCGTCGATAACTACAGGCAAAACGGTGTTTAACATCAGAAAATCGCCAATATCAGTTGGCTATCCCCATGATTGCCCCAAGGATTCATCATGTTGTAAACTGCTGGAAAATCATGATTTTATCGCATTTTTGTACCAAGACGCCGGATACAAAACAATGATCAGTGAAGACTACAAACATACTATATTTGCGTCAGGGCCCTGCCTTGGGTTCAATACTAAACCGGTCGATCATTACATGCGGTTGGCTTTTATATCATTTAAACTGAGCTTAATGATTAGATTCTAGCCCGTATCAGTTACGTGTCGATCACGAAAACTACACAACTCCATTATTGCAAAACAGTGTATATGATGGACTTTGTCGCGACAGTTTTGTACCACAGTTTGATTACTTGAAAGATTTCCTGGAGAAGTACCCGGATAAGCCAAAGTTTACAATCACATGGTTGACAAAGTTATCCCACGACGATCACAATACACTATTCCATGCCGACGACTATTTTTACAACTTTTTTAGAAATAACAGTGAAAAGGTAAAATTTATGTCAGCTGTTAGTGATTGAAATGCCATTTCAGTTGAACAACTCGTATATGTTTGTGATGGCCGATCACGGAACGCGTTACGGTTTAACGCGGCTTACGGCTGCCGGGGAACGCGAAGACAACAATCCGTTCCTTCTGATGTCCGTGCCAGGCTCCCTTCGTAGCGATGACCAACTTCGAACCGTAGTTCAAAGCAACGCTCGTCAACTCGTCAGTCAATACGACATGTACGCCACATTCGTCGACATTGTTGCCCCGCATCGACCCCAGAACAGCAGTAAACCCACACTTTACGGGTCGTCCATCTTGAAACCGTTGCCACAGCCTCGGAGTTGTGACCGGTTACGAATTCCATTTGAATATTGCATCTGTGACTATCCGAGAACTAAAATGCCGGATAACAGTGCACCAGGGCGTAAAGCGGCGGAATGGATGGTAAAACACATGAATCATGTCATCAATAGTTCAGCAGGTTTGAACGGTTTCTGCATGCCCCTGACACTGGCCGATGCACCAGTAGCAGTGGAAAGCTACAAAGTCGAAGGCAACATAGCCATTCACAAAGTGACTTACAAAGTTGAACCAGGCGATGGCCAATTCTACGGGTACGTCAGCCAGAATGTTAAAACAGGAAAGTTGAGCCTGCTCAGTAGTCGTTTGCCACGTTTGAACTCTTACGCTAAAACTGCCTATTGCGTGAAAAATGACGATTTCGCCGCATTTTGTTACTGTAAAGACATCAATGCAAGTAGTAAGTCATCTTTTGTAAAAGCAGCGGGTAGTGCATTATTAGAAATGTTAGGTCTATAGGTTAAAAGGATCGTTGTCCGATTAAACTAGTCTTACTTTATTTTGTTTATTAATGCTTCAACAAACTAAAACTGTAAATTTATTTGAATAAAAATTAGTAAACTCAATATCGCTGCAAACAAGGATAAAACATAATGGACGTTGTATGAAAAAGCTTTGGAGTAGCATCATTCATGAACTTTTGTTTGTCGGTAACAGCAAAGAAAGTCGTAGAGGTGGCTCAGTACTTCGCGCCATGATGCCATCCCCAGCGACTACCTCGCCGACACGAGTCGTCTTCACAACCCCGTCCGTCCATGCTACATCGGCTCCGATGAACCCATCCCGCTCTTCCGGATGCTTGAGGGCGCCGCTCCTCGCGAAGTCAACCTGAATCACTCCGATCTGTTGTCCATGTCAGGACTGTAACGCTCTGAATGCACATACATCATCTACTCGCACTTTGGTAAGATTGGCGCGCAAAAAATGTCAACAGCTTAGAAAAAACGTTCTTTCATTCGTGTTGGGCACTGTCTACAAAGTCCGGTTGTGTGTTATCGTCCGCTTTTTTACAGAGTGGCTTGTTGCGGCTGCCGTCTTTGGCCATAACGTATATATTATAAAAACTTATTCGATTTCTAGTTTCTCCATAAGCCATGCCGTATCCGATTGCAAAGTTGCCTTATGGCCTCCGCTGCCGCCTTCGAGAACTTGCAACTCCCGTTGAAGTCTGTCGATTGCAAATTGCTGCTGGTGACGTCTCTATTTGTCCACAGAGTCTACAGAAATTTAGAACAGTACGCGGTCATTGTACACTCACTTTTGACAGTAGACGTAACAAGCAGAAAATATTTGATATCAGTATTTGCCCCGAATCTTTTCCCTTTAGAGTTGAACTTCGAAAAGAATGCCCTGTACATTGTATTGGCATCGTGCAACTTTATGATATTACGTTGGAAAATTTAACAACAGATGTTATGGATTATTTTTTTCTTGACTCTAAAAAAGTCAAAATGGTTAACTGTGAAAACTCGAAAGCTTTTTATGAAAAAGTTTCAAATTTAACTTTTGGAAAGCCAACAGAGATTCATTTCACTGGACTCGATCATGTGTACGATTTGGCCAAAATTTTTGAAGCTTTCCCGCATCTCGAAAAAGTTTCTGTGATTGGAAATTTCGAACCAACATGGATGTCGGATATTACAAAGCACCAGAAGCAAAAGTTGTTAGAGTTAACACTGTACCATGGTAGTGTTGGTCTGCCAAATTACTATCATCTAGATCACGGAATTGACGCCTCGACAATAGATAATCTCATCAAATTTATAAATGTAGGTTTTTGCATTTTGCAATTTCGTATATATATATATATATATATAATATAATAATAATTCCAGGCTCAACAACCACAGTTTACCCTTCGTTTGACGTGGCAAAATAAATTTAAGTTCGATCAACTGTTAGCTAAGAAGTTGTATGTTACGAAAGAAAACAACCTTTTGCACCCGAGTATTGTTTACTCTGATGAACGAAAAACTACGAACTATTGCGTTGTTTCCGATAGACAATCACGCTATGAAAAACGAAAACTGGCAACAGAAGAAAGAGAAACTCTTTAAAAAAGTTCTGTTCTCAGAGTAGTAAACAGTAATAATAATGGTGTTCATGTTCAGCTCCAATAATTCAACAAGTTGAGAATATAAAATTCATTTGGAACAAAAATAAATAAACTAAATTTAATCGCAAGAATAAATAATAAAAATGAACAATAAATAATTAGTCAATAATCACTGTGCACCGCGTTTTTTCATTCTCAGTCTTGAATCTGCATCGACGCCATTGCTTCTGATAATTTTGGGCTATCTTCCGGTTTCATGACGACGATTGTCAGGTCTCCTAAAAACATCATATATGTAAATTTAAAACATTTTAACATTTAAATGAACTTACGTTTGCGAATGGTATTAATAATAAAGTCGATCTCTTCAACAAGGTGGGGATAATGGATAGGCATTGCTGTCGATTATCGAGGTTGAATTAAAAGTCTGATTTTTTTGGCCTTGTTTGAAGGCTAACTGTTGTCGTTTGGCAAATGGCACAGATACTGAGGATTGTCGAGCTTTTCGTGGGTATTTATGCGGATCGTCACGACCAAAAGTAGGATGGGCCATGCAATCATGATAGTCTAGCACACCTCGTTTGTTCTGGATTACCCCTTGAGGAACTTCCTGTGTGTCCATAAGTGTTCATGCTGGTCAAGCTTATCCGTCGGTCAGCGCAACGAGGGTGAAGAAAAGGTAGCATGTGTGCGTGCTTATTCTATGCCATTCAAGCTATCCAATACCCTCAGAGAATATTACTATCGCGCATTGTTTACCGATATTGATGAACAATGCGCGTGTGTGTGTGTACCTCATCGTCGTCTGTCCTGGTTTGCCCATCCAGAAGCGTCCTGTGCGGCAACAAACCTTCAAGCCGGCCAAGATTATCCGTCGGGAAGAGCTAAGAAAATTGTAGAGATTGCTGTGCAGTGTGTGTTTGTGGCCTGCACTGATTCTGTATGTCTTTCTTCCCAATATCTGCAAAAATTATATTCGCGAAACATCTTATCATAGTACAAATATACAATGTGTGTAAGCTTTACGATAAAATTTGTTTTCCACAACGCTATTTTCTCCCTTATAAATATCTCAATAGACATCCAAAGCCATCAGTAATATATTATCCACCACATACGGTTTTTTCAATAACACAGTTTGTTGCATCGCTGAAAAACGCGATCCACAATCACACAAAAACCTGTTTCTGTTATTATAATGTATCTGGATAACAAAACTGATGAGATTGATTTCATCATTGCCACAATCCGCAAAAGTAAGTTTTACCTATTTGATTTTTTTTTAGTTTTGTTTACCTCATTTGTTTCTAGAGGACACTCCAGTTATTGAACTGAACCGCGAAGAATCCGAAAAGTTCCTTGCATACATGAAGGGTCGGCAGCACCCCAATTTTATCATCCGTCGTGAATAATTTTTGTTCATCGTTTCTTTGGAAATTTTTATTAGTTTTAGTAACTTGTTTTTGTCTTAAAAAATAAAAACAATTAGTTTTTTATAACTTGCTGTTAGGTTGAATTGATATCCTGCAGGCCACACATTTGCTATATATAAACTAAAATTAGTTTTACAAATAAAACTACAATGGCGTTACAGTACAACTATTGCGACTTTTGACACAGGCACCAGTCTTTGAAATAACCCTGTTTTTCTTTTCAAGGTATTTATCAATCTTTATGAAACGATAGAAGAGGGTTTTGTACGTCGGGCTGAAAATGCTTAAAAACTATTACACAAAAAAACAGGCAAACACACTTCATCCATAAAATGAGCAACATCGGAGGGTAATGTTGCAAAAAAAAGAATATGAACGACAAATTATTAAAGAACTGGGACATGCTGACAATAATAGTCGTCAAATAAAGCGTAGCAACCCAAATAAGCAGCATTAGTGAAGAAAGAGCTGCATGTAGAATCATTCGCTTTTCAATCCGTGCCTTCGCATCGTTTTGTAAATATTTTTTTGACTTTATCACCGCCACGGCAATAAGAATAAATGAAAGAACTGCCGATATTGCTGTCGATATTTGAACTGTAGTCATCATTAGACTGTAATGCCCCTGGCATGTAGGCGACATGTAATACATTTGGCAATGAAAATCTATTATGAATGCGTAGCTATCGATAAAAAACGGGTACAGAATCATTAATATTAATAGGATTTTCAGTGATCTTCCGGACCAAATCTGTAAAACATTAACATAGAAGCAACCCAACTGTGAAACACATGCTTACACGGTTGTGCAACAACGGCCAACCCATTGCCGTGCACCGATTCAAGCTAAACATAAAGCTCCAAATGCATGGACTCATATAAATATACCATTGATACAAAAGAACAATCCCTACGAACAGAGTTTCTTTTTGGTGGTCTATAAATTCGCTTATCCACCAAGTCAAATTGCCAAAGGAATCAGTCAAATACGAAATGTAAAGGATGTACACAGACAGAATTACCCCTCACATTTGAGGGGAAAACCCCTCACATTTGATGACAAACACCCCGGAAGATACAGCCAAAGGGATGACTCCATCAAATGTGAGGGGTTTTTCCCTCAAATAGGAGGAATGGTTTCATCAAATTTGATGAAGTGTTTCATCAAATTTGATGGAGTGCTTCATCAAATATGATTGAATTTTACATCAAATTTCGGTTTTTGCCGCTCGGCTCTGGTTATTGATTGTTGTTGGCTCCTCCCCCTTTATGCTTCATCAGAGTTTACTAGTGCAACTTTTATTGATAATCAATCAAAAACTAGCACAAACAACACAAAAATAGTTATATCACTGTATACAAAAACATGATGGAACATCTATGGGGTAATGTGAGACGTCTGTGATGACCTGTGGCATGCTCCGGTACTTGATTCGTGATTGTGTCGACTGCTTGATGCCGCTTGAGATTTCGAGGAGAGTGAAACGGCAACTTGAATGATACAGGCTAGAGATGCACGGAGTTGACAGTGACCGAGTACACGTAGCTCTGAAGCAAGACTTTATATATTTTTTATTGTTTGTAAAGATCAGACTTACTTTACGACATTCTCTTTCCGCTTTTTACGGCTTTGCATCCAGATCGGGCCAGCTGAACAACGGCTTAACAGTTTTTCCGATAAGTTCTGAACGGCCTCTCACAGGACCGCAGATGTTTACGGTGGAGGTATCACATGCTGAAAACCAAGGGTTAGATCAGTATTAGCCAAAAAATAGTTTACCTATCATCAACATCAAAGAAGGGGCCGATCAAGTCGGCATATCGAAAACGCCTGAAACTGCGTCAAAAGCAAGTATTTCCGGGTAGTATAACCCGTAGATTCGCAAGATACAAGAATAGACACAATCTCTTTATTATCATGAACAATTACTCAACATAAACCGCAAAAACATGAGCACTGGCGGCAAAGGAACCTGCCACACAGAAGCGAAAAGACTTCAATGAATCGCAATTCGGCGGCGGACGCGGATCCGCGCTCGAGTTGTCGTTTGACACACAACGCCAAACGAAATTTGAGGGGGTGACTCCATCAAACCTCGTGATGAAGCGTCCCCCTCAAATGTGAGGGGTGAAATTCATCAAATATGATGGAGTGTTTTTAAATTTGATGGAGCAATTTCGTGAGGGGTTGAAAAGTAAGGGGTACTTTTCTCTGTGTAGTAGTACGCGTATTGCAATTCCGACTTGGGTTTTCGAAACTCTGAAGTGAGAAAAATAATCATAACAGTCTCAATAACTTGGCCCAGAGCGTTGCAACACAAAGTTGTCCAGTAAAACCAATCTCTCAAAACTGTCATTTTTGCAACTGCGGTAGAAGTAAGAATAATGATAAAAAAAAACCTCGCTGAGCTACAAATAAAATGGTCAGAAAAGTCATTGTGAAAATTAACTCGTAATGCTCAAGTGCGTGTTACTTAATTCAAGTTTTGCAACATTATTGCCCTTTTTGCTCAACTGTAAGTGTTCCAACAAGTAGCACAGGTTATGTGCGAAAATGCAACACAAATGGACAACGATACACATTTTTTTCATTAAATCACAAAAAAATGTGCGATAACAAACAAGAAAACATCAATATTCTTGTTTTCAACAAAGTGTCAATAAACTCAAAATCTGACATTTATGTACAGATTCGCACTTGTCATAAAGTTTGAGTTTTATGGTGTTGTGCCGGTTTCAGGCGAATCGTTCCCGCTGTCTGGCAGATTTTGCAAAGAGCCGACCACATGTATGTGATTGGTACTTGTATTACCACCAATTGAAACAACCGTGTTATTCTTTTTGAAGTATTTATCGGTTTTTATGAAACGATAGAACAAGTTTCGGTAAGTCGGGCTAAAAAAATCAAATTATTAATCGTTTCAAAAACTTACAAATGCACTTCATCCATAAAATTAGCAATATTGGAGGGTAATGTTGCATTAAGTAGATTACATACGACAAATTATTGAAAAATTGGATAAAAGTAGTCAAATAGACCATAGTGATCCAAATTATAAGCAGCAATGAAGAAGCCGCTGCGTGAAGGATCATCCGTTTTTCGATTCGTGCCTTGGCACTGCTTTGTGAATAGGTTCTTGACTTCTTCACCGCTACGGCAATAAGGATGAATGAAACCGCCGCCGACCCTGCATTTGATATTTGAATCGTGGTCATCATCATGGCGTAATGGTTCACACATTTTGGCGACGTGTAATACATTTGACAGTGAAAATCTAATATAAATCCGTATCCATCGATAAACAACGGATACAGAATCATGAAAGTCAAAAGGATTTTCAGTGATCTTCCGGACCAAATCTAAAAACAATGCCATAAGAGCAACTCAACTGTGAAAAACATGCATACACGGTTGTGCAACAACGGCCAACCCATAGCCGTGCACCGATTCAAGCTCAACATAAAGGTCCAAATGCATGGACTCATATAAATGTACCATTCAAACAGAAGACTGACTCCTGCAAATAGGGTTTCTTCTTCGTTATTTAGAGCTTCGCTAATCCACCAAAGTATATTGTTAAAAAAGTCAGTCAAATACGAAATGTAAAGAATGTAGTAATATGCGTATTGCAATTCCGAATTGGTTTTTCGAAACTCTGAAGTTAGAAAAACAATCATAACGGTCTCAACCGAATGACCCAAAACGTTAATACACAAGTCTGTCCAATACAACCAATCTCTCGGAGCTGTCATTTTAGGAGCTGCGATGAAAATAAGAGATAAAAATAATAGTGATAGATGTGCTGGAGCTATATCCAAAAAATTCAGAAAAGTCATTGTGAAAGTAACTATGTAATGCACAAGTATGTATTAGTTAATTTGGGTTTTGCACGCTTATTGCTCTTTTTGCGTGAGCGTGATGTTCTGACGACAGCAGAGTATGTGCAAAAAAATAAATAAACCCAAGAAAAACTGTTTGATCGTACACATTTTTATTAATACCACAGTTATTACGTTGCAATAAGGAACAGAAACCTCTTAACGCGATGGAAATTAACGGAAGATGCAGAGAAAAATAGGGCTGAAAAGGGTACTTTACGTTAACTGTTAGGTTGCACAAGAAGCCTACTGTTGTCTTTTTTGATGACGGTGTGGAGCTGGAAATCACCGGGTGATTGTTAGAAATAGGTGGCAAGGAGCTAAAATCAGCAATACGATGGTTTTTTACACTGAAAATGCCAAAGCGAGAAAAAGAGTGAGAATACAGCACAACCACAATACATTCGGGCAAGTGTATGAAAAGGGCTATAAAATTTGCGACTTTACATAAAAGCAGAATTTAAAACGCCCAAAAAGATTATGTTCTGGAACAGTATATCAATCAGGTACAATGATAACGACAACAAAAGAAGAAAGTCGCTGATAAGCCGTGAAACGAGGAAGGAAACAACCACGTGATCAAAGAAAGGGCTTTTATCTTCGTCATCTATTGATTGAAAGTTGGGGTGATGAAGCAAGTCAGATGACCTAGACGTGGCAACTACTTTACACCTAAAAAGTGCCAATAGCGTGAAGTAGTAAAACGGCTGTCAGCCACGAAAAAGCAAATTCGAATTAAAACGTCGCGCGGGCTTGGCATAGTGCGCGCAACGTCGACTGCAGCGAGTTTGCTTTTCGCGCCTCCTTTCTGCGTTTCCCTCTCGAGTCGGCTGCCCATTGCCTGAAGCCCTTTCCCCGAATCCGCCCGATGGCTGCCAACACGACGACTTCCGAAGCCCCGACCAAGTCGACCGACCTCGGCAGCTTCTTCGTTAGCGCAAATAAGGTCGTTTTCACCAGCTATGGTCCGTCTCGACTGCTGGCCTTCGATCAGGTCAATGCTTACATTATCGCCGTCGAAAAGGGGCCTGAACCCGTCTACACCTGTCTTTCGGTGAGTCAACTTTGTCGTCAACATCATCAAGATGGTTACGAACGTTTGTTTCAGGTGATTGCCTTGGAACCACTGCCCGGCGACGACATCGAGATCGACAGCATCGCCATCAACCACGACTTCACCCGAGCCGCCCTCATCGGTCGTCGAAACGTCTACGCTTTCGTAATCCCGAATCCTCGAGGCCAAGCTGGAGTCCTCCGAGTTGCAGCCAGCGGTCACAAGCGTCTAACTGCCAGGTGGGCGGCTTTGACGGTCATTCATTCAAATTTTCGTCAGTTTATATATAAAGTTATATATAAATTTTCAGTCTGCTCACCATTGGCCCTCTCCCCAGTGTCCACACCGTTGTCAAAGCCGCTTGGCTTCCTTCATCGGTTACTCGTGGCAATCAGAAGTTTGCTGATGTCATTGGAGTGCTCTATTCGGACAATGTCCTTCGAGTCTACGACGTGAAATACCCTCAGAAGGAGGTCAGTCTCAGCTTCCGAGATGCCATCGTCGCCAGTGCCAAGGAGGACTTCGACGACACCGAAAACCAATGCTTCACGAACGCCACATCTCTCGGGTTGTCGAAGGCGATCATTTCGTTCGACTTTGGCCTTCTTTTCGACGAAAAGGGTACTTTCTTCACCGTCTTCGCTATCGACAACGATTCTGAGCTTTACTATGGTGGAATTGCGCTGTTCAGTGGCGAACTTACGTAAGTTAACTTTACTTTTATTGCTGCTTACCTCAAAAGTTAAACTTGGCGAAAACTGTTTGACAAATTACCGTTTGGACCATTTTCTGCGGGGCGAGACAGCGTTTCTCTCGTTGTCTGGCACAACTCACCTCTCTCGTTCGTGTTTTCTTTTGCTTTTCCTGGCATGCTGCCCGCCACAGTTTTTTGATAGCTCATTCGAAGCATAACTTTGCCATCAATGCTTTGTTATGTCAAAATGTAGCCAAAAATATTGGAATTCTTATCACTGCGTATTTCTGAATTCAGAAATACATGCGTTGACGGTATTTCAACATTAATTTTTGAAAAGCAGTAAACTTATTGCAACATATTCTGAACTGTGACTTTTTTGCAGTTCCTATCACGTCACGGGTCCGATCTCCTTCCAAAGCAGCAGCCGCTCCGTCGAACCGCTGGACATTGCCTTCATCGAACACGAAAACTCCGATTCCGTCACTCTGCTCGCCGTGGCCTTCGACGATGGCTCCATCGCCAACATTGGTGGATTCCTGTACCTCGGCTGGGACACCGTTCTGAAGGGCAAGGAATGCATGCGCTTCTTCACGTTGGATACCCTCGAGACTGGTGCTGCCCTGCGTCGAGCCCAGCTGATCCCCGACCGATCATCGCCTGGGGAATACCTCGTTTGTGACGATCATTCCGTCTTCATTGTCTCCGTCCAACCGTGGCTGCCAAAACTGGGTTCTTGCATCGTCACGGGTACCCTTTTCAACGTCGGCGTGGATGCGACCATCATTTGCCACTGCTTCCAGCTGATATCGGGTAGCGGCACCTTCCGAAGTGTCGCCATTCTCGCCGATACCGCGTTGAATGATAAGAAGAGTCGGCTCGATCGGTACTTGTTGGCTGTCGATTCGGAGGGACAGGCTCATGGACGCTTTGTTTCGTAGGTTTTGACAGATTATGCATCAATGGAATAACTTTCGGATTTTCAGGCGCCTCTACAAGCCGTTCAGCATCGACAACACATCGGTCATCCCGAAACCCGCTCCAAATACAATCCCGACTGCCCCATTGATCGCAACAACGAACATCGCTACCAATGTGCCGAAGCTGAAGAAGAGCGAGTTGCAGGAGTTGGAGTGTTTGAACCTTTTCACCAAGTACTTCAAAGCTTTGGAGGAGCAGGTTTTGAACAATATCAATCTTATAAAGGATGCTATCAACAAGTGAGTTTTGCTATGCTCTGTTTCATTTGTTACTGTACTCCTTCCAGATGCGGTGACCTCAAGTCCACCCATTCCGAGCAGACGTCCTCCCAGCAAACCTTCCTCGACCGAATCGTCAGTGTCGCGGACCAACTCGAAGCCCTCCAACCTAACGTCGACCGTTGCCTGCCTGCTGTCGAAAAGCTTTCTAACCGCATGGACCGTATCTACGCTGCCATTCCTCGCGAACAGCTCACCAAGGCCCACATCCAAAATGAGGAGCTCATCTACAAGACCCATGCCGAAATCCAACAAAACTTGGTCAAGACTCGCACCGCTGCTGTCGAAACGGTCATGCTTCGAAGCGACTACGTCCGTCGGCAGCCCAGCTTTGCGCCCTCCGTTTCTGCGACTCGCTTCATGCTCACCAAAGCGTCCCTCGATGCGGACTTGCTCAAATCCGAGGTCGACAAGCTGACCTCCAAGGTTGAACAGCTGAACTGCATCGCTGATACGGCTCAACGCACGTCAGATGCGTGATCTATCCTTTCTTTGTTTTTCTGTAATCCGATCTCCTTAACTTGAAAACATTCTCTCCTGTGTCACCATCACTATCCTGTTGAATTTGCTTCCGTTTGAAGTTTGACTATTTTATAAACTCTATGTCGAAGCCCCCTGAACAGAGGCGTGAATTTTGATGGATAATCGAGCTCTCACCTGCTAAACAGTTGTGAACGCGGCGTCAAATGGATTGGAACGCCTGTCACATATCACCTCCGTGGTTTTTACTCATTCATCATCTTTAGTTTTTTGAGTACGTGGGGTTTGTTGGGGCGTTTTGACGAGCTTTGCAATGATCAGTACCTACGCACAAAACGGCAAAGACAAAGTTCACTGTCGTTTCGAAGGCGTTGGTTAACTTTGCTTGAGGGTTTGAATGGACACATCTGGAAGGAGTTGTCAAGGTTCCTGATGAGTTGGTTAGGTCTGCAAGTGACATTTGTAACGACCTCATTAGTCCCCAAAACAAATGGCAGACCATAGGGGCGGGGAGCAGACTGTGGTTTCGGCTCGAGGGTGGTGGTTGGATGGCGGCCGAGTTCGAAGGGCTGATTTCAATGCTGTTTTGCTTTTTGACGTGCCGAGCCGCAAGCAATGGGGTTCGTTTCGGGTATAATGTGGGTGATTATTTTTGCCGTCTGGGTTGTCAGATTCGTCTGTGTGGTGACATTTGGCACCACATAGTCGTGACTTTTGGTTTTATATTTATTAAAAGGCAAAACAACTTTATATTTTCCGGCTATCATAAACACACCCTTCATGAAAACACCTCTTCTTTCATCCAGAAGTGTTACGTCAGACTTATCGGATTTCACTTCCCATAATCCCGAAACGTGAGCCTAGTCCATCACTTTGATCCGACTTGACACCCTTGACACCTCCTTTTTCATTTTCAAGTCATCTAATGAAAAGAAAAAGGGGCGGCGCCATGACAGTTCAATCGCGCCGTGCCCTGGGGATCCCGGGAACCCCGGCCACCGGCTTAACTTGACGTTGATCCAACAACAAACACGTGTCTTTGTGACAAAAAGTAATGAGAGCCCCTCTTATTCAAACAAGTGCCAGCTCCGAGGCCAATAAAAACGGGTTAGAACAGCATGTCGACCGTGAAACAGCTGCCGTGGTCTCGATTGGGGTCGGAAATGCGTGAGATTTATAATATCCGGGTCGTGCAACGGTGATGTGTTTGATTAAGGTTGACTATTTAATTGATTTGGCTGGGGGATTGCTTTGTTGATTGTGTTTACGAGTTTTTGAGTTGAAGTACCAGAATCAAAATATGTCAGTTTAGTCAAAATGTTGTTCTGGTACTTTTTTGTATGAATACCAATTGCCACTGTATTTGCCCAAATTTTGCGTTTAACTGCACTTTAGACAAAAAGTCGTATTTTACAGTTTTAACTTTTAGAAAATGATGGCCCTAACCCCATTGGGCACCGAAATCGAAGCCATCATTGCCGCGGTCCTGTTATTCATGATTAGTGGAGCTGTTATGTTCCTGTGCTGCTTCCTTTTGACACACATGTTCCTTTTCTACAAACATCATGTGCTCAAGAGGAAGAACCATGATCGATTCGAAGACAAGTCGGTCGATTTCAACTATGCGCCCTTGGAAGCCTCCGTGACGGCTTCAGAGGACTCTTTTTGCAGTGCAATTTAAAACACTGTACAACTAATACGAGTACAACTTTTTTTACGGATGAGTTATTGTACATAATTGTTTTTAGCGGAAATGCAATACAATTTTCACATTGTTTTAAGTTTTATGCCATGTTTCTGGTGAGCTGTAAGTAATATAAACAAAAACATCGCATGGTTCACGCAATTTATAACGCTTAAATATACAATTGTCTAAAATACAAATAGTGTTTCTCGACCTTTACATTTCGGAAGTTTTCATATCAGAACGTGAAGTCGGTATTGTGGCGACGACTACAATTCGATTGTGCATACATTTTTCTAATTTGAGAAACTTGAAAAATGCTCTGCGGTAGATTGCACTGAAAAGGCTTTCATTGTAATGTCACGATACGTTTAATGCACTTACTTAACCATGACTAACACTACCATAGGCGGATAATGTTGAATCAAAAATAAAAACACCGACAAATTATCAAAAAATTCAAACATTGAAGGTATTTCAAAGGACAAATAGATCGATCCAAACCACGTAATAATCATAACTGACGACACCAGCGTGTATAAAACCATCCTTTTCTCCACTTTTGCGATGAAACTGTTTGCATTGACCCTTGTGGCATTCAAGATTCCGATGACAATCAAGACTATTGACGCAAGTGCCAATGTTGTGTTTACAATGATGCCGGTAATAATGAACTCATCGACATAATCGGCACAAATCGGATCGACGAGATACATCCGACAGTAAAGATTTGAAAATGAATAGCCATTGATGATAAAAGGAAAGAACACAGTGATTCCCAGAATAGTTAAAAGCGGTCTCCCAGTCCATATTTTCTGATGAATCGTCGGATAGGCGACTGCAGTGCATCGATTCAAGCCCAACATAAAACTCCAAATTCCAGGGCAGAAATAAAAATACCATTTGTAAACCAGTGTGACCCATACCCCCGTGGCACTGATATCGTACTCAACGTATTCCAGATAGTACCAAAACACATTTGCAAAGGTGTCGACAATGTATGTTATGTACAAGATGTAGTAATATGCGTGCCGAAGGTTTGATTTATGCCATGTAAACTGATGCGTTAAAAATACGAGAAATACTAATTCGATTAGTTGACCGATACCAGTTAGAATAATCGAACTCCAATAGAACAACGTTTTGCCGGCCATTACGAGCTAAATATATGATTAAAATTACGTTTAAGGTGCCTGTTGTGTCTAGTAAAATGTGTGTCGATAGAGACCATTGTTCATATAAACTATAATGGCGTGACAATTGTGTTTCGGTATCGGTTGCACGCATGGCAAACACATGGGTATACTATACTTGTTGTATAAAACTTTGACAAAATGCGTTCATGCTAACGTCATGATCATTGTTTTGAATACAAAATTGAGTTTTTTTGAATTGAAATCAGTACGAATCAGTGACAATGACTGCACCTTTTATAAACCAGGAGCAACAAAATTTTTTAGTAAGCGAATACGCAACAGTTTTTGCAGGCGTAATTGTTTTGTCTGACTGCTTAAAATTAAAAGTTATTTTTGTCAATACACAAAAAACTAATAAAATGCAGACTCTGTGCAGAGTCAGATACTAAAATGCAGATGCAGATGCAGTCGCAGTCGCTTATTGGAACATTCATGCAATCTTCTGATCTGACAAACTTTTGAAGATTCTGAAAAATAAACTTGTTTTGTTTAAAAGTAAGATAAAGAAGTCGTTATGTAAGACGCAAGAGAGTGTGACATCTAAATTTATGCAGTTGCGTCTGCGTTTTAATATCGACGGCGACGTTTTAGGCGCTGCGTTTACGTTTTAGACATGCTCGACCTTACAGGAATAGTTATACAAGAAAAAAGCTGCACAGGGAGTTAATTTGAGTAATTCGAAAAAAAGTACTTGGATAGTGCTGGGCTCGAACCTTTCTCAAAACCAGCCGGCTGCGGTGTCAGCAAATCTCGGAGGTACTTTGCAAAACCTGCAGCAACATTTGCAAAGTCCGTGGCTTTATGTTTCACACACTTCAGGTCGGTGGTTCGTTTTCCACGGAGCGCCAACCTTTTTTATACTGTTTATCTAAAATGATTTTTAATGCAAAAAATTGTTCGACACTTTTTGGAACCGAACCATCGACCTGAAGTGTATGACTCATGCGGCCACGGACTTTGCAAATGTTGTTGCAGGTTTTGCAAGGTACCTCCGAGATTTGCTGACGTCGCAGCCGACTGGTTTTAAAAGAGGTTCGAACCCAGCACCATCCAAGTACGTTTTTTATTTTTATTTTTTTTTGTTTAAATTAACTTTCTGTGCAACATAATCAATTTTTTTTAAACAGCAAAAGTAGTTACCGTTTACGCATACTATTGCGCTAATTTTGATGTAATGCAGTGCAAATTTTTAAAATTGATGTTGATTTCGAGCCAAAATACCGGGACGAACGAATAGATGTAGTAAATTGAAAAGATCTAAACTTCACTTGTATTGCAAAAAGCAAAACCACCTCAATGTTTATAATGTTTAAAGTTTGACATTAACTTAAAGTCAGACATACATAACGAGTGCCAATTACATGACAAATGCTAATGTGCCAATTTGCTCTCAAGTGTGACTTTATGACAACGATAAACTTTATTACAACTTAAAAAAGCACACTGCATGATGTTTAAAATGTTATTAAACAAATCATTACCCGTAATTAGCAATGACCATGACTTCCTTACATACCCTGTTTGAAAAGAACATTTTTTACGTGACACGTGTAAACGCCGTACGTGACGCTCTTGATATGCTGACGTTCTCAATTTTAATCACTTTTCCCAGGCCAATGAACTTGAAGAAGGAATTGCGGAATATGGGACTGAAAGTACACATAGTTTAAATTATATTACCAATATGCATGCTATAAAATTGCAGCACTATCCATAAACATGTAGGGGGTAATATAAAATTTGCAGAAAAACTCACTTGAGAAAAAGCGGTAACAACATTGGCGGATAATGTTGCATAAAAAAGAGGAACGTGGAAAGGGTGTCCAAAAAAGTGAACATTTCGTCGCTCAAGTTCGGCAATCCAATTGAAAGGTAAATACTTCCGAACCAGCAAATTAACATTATCGATTGGGCACAGGTGTGGATGATAAGCTTGCGTTCAATTTTAGCGCGAGTCGATGCGTCGACGACTTTGGGCGATTTGATAATGCCGTAAATAATAATTAAAAGTGTGCCGATAGCGAGTGACGTGTTGACAATGATCCCTGTCATGACGAATGTTAGCTGATACTCGGCACAGGCAGGATCGTTGATGTACATTCGGCACCATAAGTTTGAGAATGAATAGCCATTGACGATAAATGGGAAGAGGACAATAAAAATGAGAATGTACTTTATGTTGTGTTTCCATAACTGAAATATGATGTTTAGAAGATGAAAATAGTTGGCTCTTGTAATCAAGTTTCACAATAAGTGCATTTACGACACCTCAAACCACAAACATCTCAAATCATGTCACTTCAACTTACAGTATTATGCATAACCGGAAAAGCAAGCGCCGTACATCGGTTCAAACCCAAACTAAAGCTCCAAATTCCAGGCGAAAAATAAAAATACCATTTATAAATGTAGGAAACAGCAGTGCCTACATTGCCAATTGGGTAATTTATAATCTCGCCCCATGCCCAAGTACAATTAGCTATTCCGTCAACAACATAACTTATGTATAGAATGTAATAATAAGCACCTTGCAGTTCAGATTTACGTTTCGTAAATTCCACAGTAAGAAATATAATGAATGGAATTTCAACAATCATGCCGGCATAGTTGGCGATACTCGCCACCCAATAAAACCAGTCTTTTTCGGCCATTTGTTTGGTAATAGGGTCTGAAATGAACGGCATTGTCATATTAGGTTCGTTAAGAATAACTGATAAAAATGCATGAATTATGCAAGCACGGAATTCCAGACGGCGACCGTTCATTGATGCGTGGAATTATAGTTGTTTTGGAAAAGGTACAGGGGTGGTGGAAGTCAAAATACGCCACAGAATTCAATTTAGAAAGAAGATTTCAAAAATAGTAAAAAAGGGCACGCAAATGACTCATGAGATTTTAATCAGCAAACTTAAGTTTGTTTACGTCTACCTTTAAAAGTCAAATTTCAAAACATGCTTCCCCGCAAATAAGTTCTTCACATAAAGCACAATGTACACAACTTCCTCAAACTATCAAAACTGAAAGGTTAGCTAGCTAACACGAAGCCATAATATAAGGTTACGTACCTAAAACACAAAAATTTGGGCACCATGTGGCCACCCTAAAACCGTCCCCGAGACAACCATTACAAATACAATCACCATTAAACTTTTAACTGACTTTTCATGCGTAGGAACATTGAAATAATTACATTCCCTTGTAAACGCCCTACAATTATTCTCTAATCAAAGGATCAAAGAGTCAATCTTTAAACGAGCGAACCCACCGTTTAGACACGTGAAACATTAAGGTATGCCAAAATCGTGTTTATCGCATGTCTCTAGACTTTTACATCTGTAATTGGGGGTGGCAATAAACGTAACACACTTACTTTAACTTTTTATACCAAGGTTGTTAATAAAAAATAAAGTATAATGGGTTTGTGGTTGTGACCTACGTTGTTTCCTCAAAAGCAAAAAAACAATCCCTTTTGTAAAACACCGTGTGTAAATCCATCAAGGCTAAACACATCGAAGTAATAACAAATATGGGAAAGTTGACTCATTCATTTATCACTGAGTGAGACGAGCTTAATTTAAGTCAGAAAACAATTGGATTTGTCAAGCTTGCGGAGTATAAAGACGTCAAACTCCCCGCAAGGAAATAGTTAATGTCAAAAATGGAGATTGAAATCACTAATTATTATAGGCACCTTTTTTTCATACATTGACCTTTTTTGGCACCTTAATGGCTACCTGTTGTTAGCCCACTATCAAGATCTCATAGTTCAAACCATTAAAATCCTTAAAAAGTTATGGCTACGGTCTGCGTATAACATAATTACAACAGTAACAGGTGTACTTTTATTGCTATAAATATAATCTGCAGCTGAACTGACGATTTCCTTAAAAGATTGTTAGTTGACGTGTGATTGGAAACGCCTTTGTATATTTTTGGCGATAGTAATTATGTTTGAACTGGAAATACAAAGATTGGAATTCAAAGATTTAATTCTTATAATGAGTGCCAAGAATCTGATAATTCAATATTCAAGCTTTTGGAATTGACCCTTTTGTTGTTTATTCTTCGGGGTATCGGCCATTCTGGAAGGAAATAAGCATGATCTGTATTGTTTGTATTTTGCTCACAAAGAGGTCACACGTTATAATTAGAACTCATTAACTTGACACAAAACACAAAAATGAGTAATGTTATGCTAATTAGAATTCCTGGTCATTTGCAAACTCCAGACTTTCACAGGTATGTGCAAAAACTGGATGTCAACAATGTACAGTATAGTTACCAGTAATGGTGTTAAAGGCACAGCTACGCATACCAGTTCCATTCTAAAGTTTTGAAACAATCTGCACGATCTTTTTTGCAATGGATTTTTATAAACCTAATCACAAAACTTGTTAAAACTGCATCTTTTTGTCTCACTGTTAACGAACAACAATCAAGATGTGTAGTTACCCCTCAAATCGAACAACACTGACCACATGTATTGTATTCAGTCAAAAACACATCTTTCATACTTAATTTGGTCACGTCGCCCGCGGTGAGACTACGTTATCTGTGTGTTTGTACACTTCATGATCTTCCGCAAACAGAATCATCACTACGGTTATTGTGGTCTCCTTGGGCGCACGTAATTTTTCATTTTTTCCGTCTAGGGCTGAATGAACCGAACCATTCCGCAGTCTGAAATCGGGGCTTCTTTGATGGGCGGTTGGTCACTGATAAGTGGCACACATTATTTGGTTTGCTTGAACTGTCTGTTCGAAATATCTATTTTACGTTTTAGTGTCACTGACAATGTTAGTTGTAATCATTGCGGGCTCATAATTCCGACGTTATTAGTGAATTTGCGTTAAAGTTAAGCTTTCAGTCATGGTCAATTCGTACATTCAACCGGGCGACAATCCGGACCTCACAGCTGAGCGCCGTCAAGCTACATTTGACACGGAAGAGTTGGCCGTTCTCTTCCAAGGCTCTGCGAGGTCAGTCAAACGGCGTCGCGAAATCTACGACTACTATCAACGAACACCTGACCTCCAGGATCCTGTCCCAGTCGACTTTCTGGATCGCGTTGAAAAGTACGAAAATGCTCAACGAAAAATGGCGCTCCTCACAAAACACGTGCCGAAAGTTGTTCCGGATGGAAACTTTGAGGACTTGATGAACTTTTTTGCGTGAGTTTTTTTACAACTTCTTACAGATGAACTTTTATTGATAGAGCCTTATCGAACATACAAAGTGTTCCCATTGATTGGGCTTAAAAAAGCGTAGTTTAGATGCCTTAATACAACGTTGTTTGGTGATTAAGTACAAGTTGAACATAATTCGAGTAAAACATTGTTGGGATACAGTTTTGTAAAATTGTGTCCTACTTTACGTGCATTTACAGCAAAAGTAAACGGTTCGTAGATCTAGTTTCTAAAAAAGGGAAAGTATTTGTAGAAACTTGAGTTATTTGTATCGGATTACCGCTTGCAAAAATTTCACGTAACTTTTAAAGAGTACACTCATACGCGTTTACAAAACGACGCAAAAAGAAGTACATTTCATGCCAAATTTATCTTTTCAGCACGGTCTTCCAACAAGATGGCTTCCCTCTCGGTTTGCACAACAGTATGCTCATTCCCACAATTGAAAACAATGCCGATGATGAACAGAAACGTGAATGGCTTCCAAAAGCTCGAGCCAATGCATTCATTGGCACATATGCCCAAACTGAACTTGGCCATGGCACTAATCTCCGAAAACTCGAAACAACAGCGACCTACGATCCGACGACCGAGGAGTTTGTGCTCCATTCGCCAACTGTGACAGCTTCAAAATGGTGGCCTGGAAACCTCGGCAAATCGTCCAACTTTACTGTCGTCGTTGCTAGACTGATTTCAAAGGGCAAAGATTACGGACCGCATCCGTTTTTCGTCCAAATCCGTGATCCTGTCACGCATAAGAGCGTTCCTGGCGTGACTGTCGGTGATATCGGACCGAAGTTTGGCATCAACACTAATGATAACGGTTTCCTGCGATTCGACCATCTCCGTATCCCTCGCCGAAACATGTTCATGAAGAACGCAAAGATTCAGCCCGATGGCACTTATATTCCACCAGTTCACGACAAACTTGCCTATGGCAGCATGGTTTATGTGCGATCTTTCATGATTCGTGGGATGGCACACCATTTGGCGCAGGCCGCCACCGTCGCGATTCGCTATTCCGCTATCCGTCGCCAGGGTGAAGTAACTCCTGGAGCCGGTGAAGTTCAAGTCCTCGATTATCAGACTCAGCAATACCGTCTATTGCCTCAGGTCGCACGAGCTTGGGCCTTTGAAATTGCTGGTCGATACACACGCTACCTCTACCAGGAGTTCCTGAATGGCATTGATAAGGGCAGTGCTGCCATCGTTCCGGAGCTGCACGCAGTGACTTCTGGCTTGAAGTCATTGGTCACCCATCACGTGTGTCTTGGCATCGAACAAAGTCGAATGGCCTGTGGCGGCCATGGCTACAGTGCGGCCAGCGGTTTGCCTCAACTTTATGGTATTGCCGTCGGCGGTTGTACCTATGAAGGTGAAAACATGGTGATGCTACTGCAATGTGCCAGATTTTTGGTCAAAATCGCGGCTGCCATCCGAAAGGGCGTCGCCCCTGGATTCAAGAGCGAAGCCACGGCTTATCTTTTCGTGAATTCCGCTTCTAATGGCAACGTTTCAACCCCGAGCGGAGCCCTAGCCGCTTTGGAACACGCATCTCGGAGACTGACATTGCAAGCTTACGACCGATTGGAAGCCATCAAAGCCACTGGCAAGTCACACAATATCGCCTGGACCGAAGCCGGCGTCGACCTCCGACGCGCTGCCACGGCACATACACGAACTTTCATTGTTCGCCAATTCATCGAGTTCGTCAAAACTGTAAAAGCAAGCCCAGCCTCGAAGGCCGTCCTCGAAGACTTGCTCAAACTCTACGTCTACTATGAAGTCATCGAAGCCGATGGCGACCTTCTCTTCGACGGACACCTCAAAGGTGCCGACATCGAAGCCGCACGCGTCCAAATCTACGAAGCACTCCGCCGCCTTCGCCCCAATGCCGTTTCCCTCGTCGACGCCTTTGATTTCAATGAACGCGAATTGAATTCTGTCATTGGTCGACGTGATGGTCATGTCTATGAAAACTTGTTGAAATGGGCCCAAAATTCGCCGTTGAACAAGAACGACGTAAGTTTTTGATCTTTTTTGACTTTTTATTTTTACATAAACCTTTTCAGGTCCTCCCCTTCCACCACAAATACCTTGGCAAAGCCATGATCGACGCACAGGACGGTCTATTTAGCAAACTGTAATCAATTTAGCTTCTTTACACATGCAATTTTAATGCACCTTTTCATTGTAACAACCCATTTATGACGAAAAAAAACACAAACACCTGAATAAAAACAACAAACTGACGCATACTTCCTGCTTTGGCTGCTTTAGATAGACATTATTAATGAATGCATTATTTCTTGAGCAAAGGACTCTCATTCCACATATTTTTCAAATCCATAATGTGATCTTCGACTGTTTGTTTGGTTTGAATAGTGCCTCCAAGGGCGTTTTTGACAACAATGTTATTTGGATCGACGGAAGGGGACGTTGAATTCCGAGGTGGTGTAGTTTGGCGTTTGGAGTATCGATGGCCCCAATAGATGGCCATGATCATGACGTAGTAGTTGTATATCTACAAGATTGGTTTGTAATGGGCTAAATGGGGTTGTTTTGGGGGAATGCTTACCGAATAGTAGCCAGGTGAACCGTAAAGTGATCCGAAATAATGTCGAAGGCCGATTGAAGCTGCAAAGGCAAACATTGAAGCGATCAATCCGATGGCAGCGTGGGGAACAAGGGCACGTAGGACTCTGATATTTTCGACTATTTGGTATTTATGGCTGAGGGAACGGACATTAGTGTTGACCATTAGGTGGAGGGTTTGGTTTCGGCGGCGAATTAAGAGTGTAAACTGGAAGATGATGATCCGGATTAAATTTTTGTTTATAAAATGCATGGTTTTAAGTTTTTCAGTTTTTTTTTCAACAAAACAACTCACAATAAAAGTAACAATGTCGTTCATAAACGAAATAATGTAAATAACATCAACAGACACCCATGCTAAAAACATTTCGTCAACATCCACCTAGTCTCAACTCAAACCTTACCCATGTTAAAAATAAGACTGTAAAAGGACGACAGCAACAAAATTGCAGTAATTATACACGGGCTTATCAGAAAGCATCTCTTATCACTTTCATAAACTTTTGAATAGTACGTTGCAATCCATCTCTCTGCGCATAGTGCCGTCGGCAATTGTCTCAACATGTGCAAACTAGTTGACATAATTAATCTCATTAATACATAGTATGTATGTTCAGTCTTATCAGTCATCAATAAAATTTCCACAATCAAATTCGACGCTCCCTGAATGAACCAAACAAACGAAGTGAAAAATAACAATATCCGAAAATTCAAATGTATAGGTCCAATCGATCTGTTCAAACAGTAAATAGCAATTGGACATGCAGTTAGTGATCCGATGGCGGTGATAAGGCAGTGCCAATAAAGGCCGCGTAGTAGGGGGTCCATTTTTTGGCTGAAATGTAATTTGCGTCAAATAAGAGTTAAATTGAGTTGAGTCGAGGCCAACTGGCAACAAGTCGGTCAAAACGCGTCGGAGAATGGCATTGTTTGATTAGTGAAAAGCATGGATAAAAAGGCGGAAGCAAGCTTGAATGCGAACATTAAAAAGGAAGGCTTCCAATGCGTGTGTGACGTTTGTTGAGTGACTCTCGCTATTATGCGGCCCTAACGAGACAACTGTACCCGATCTATGGTTAACATGGATGAGTAGGGCATGTTTTGAGTATTTAATGGGAACATTGTCACTTTTGAGTGGGATTTACCTTTTTGGGTGCATTAAACAGCAAAAACGTCAGCTTACGGTAATGGTGTCAAAATAGGAACATCAAACCTTTTAGCGTTAAAACTTAATGCTTTAACAGGAAAAAGTGTATAAAACAAAGTGGATAACGGGTAAGGGATGCCTCAGGGGACCTAATTAAACAAAGCCTCACCAAATTCAGGGACAAAAATGCACAGAAGTTTGTGTCCGATTAGTGACTGTCAATTACAATGAGTGTTCGTTTGTTCACACAAACCCACTGAAATTTTTTCGAATTCAAACAAATTTGTCCTATTTCAAAACATGACCGACAGGTTTGACAAAAGTGGAACTATTGTAACCGCATGTCTTTCAAGGGCGGTTTTGTCTGGCAGGTTGTTCTTTTTGCCATTGTATTTTGGACAGGAGCACTAAAACCGTCGCACAAAATTCACACCCTACAAGCAAACAGGCGCCAAGAACACAGACTGTTTCAATGAATTCAACGATCATTCATCGGGAAAACACCTTGACTACGTAATTGTACGTGGGAACGGGACAAGCGTGTCAAAGTTGAACGACAAATGAAGTAAGATGTCGTTTGGTTTACTAATCTAACTTATAATAAGTATATCCGGGTTTAAAACTAAGAATAACAACATGACAACTTTGAAATGGATGAATGTTTTTGCCGACTTTTGAAAAACAAACTTATTTGAGGTTATCAAGTGTGTTTTAGCCAGGGCCATGCGTCGCCGTCCATCCCAAACTACACAAAATAAGTTATTAAAAGGATAATCTGAGTAATTACTGTCTTCAAGACTTCCGGTTAACGCCTACTCTGACCAAACGGGTATAACTTTATGTCTAATGTTAGTTGGCACGAGCACTGATGACCCCCTCCTTGCAAAGGTTTCAAACTTTTAAATAGAACTACGCAGAACACGTGTAACAGGTGCGAGTTCTTCTTATCCTCGTTAAAAACAAACAAAAAATAGCCGTGAGAGTATAAGTACATTTGTAATAATACCGACAATGATTCAACTTTTATTCCAAACACACTTCAACGGTGCCCAAAAAGGTGTTGATTGAGCTTTTCAAATGACTTTTCGTTGGTTTCGCAAACAATGAAAATACGATTATCAACTATTGTAGGTAACGAAAAACGGAAGCACTGTCGACGTTGCAGTCTCAATGGCACTGGCCCTCCTGACGTCGCGTGTTGCACGCACTTTCATTGTTGTTTTGAGTGTTTTGAGGTCTGGTTAACCTTTATCTCATAAAGAAGTGTTCCCACCTTTTTCAAAAATACATCTGGTGAACGGCAACGGTTCAATGTGTTGTGTGGTGACAACGTGTGTTCTTTGTTTTTTGGCTTAATTAACTGGTGAGGGAACAAAGAAACTAAATCCGAGTACACGGGCAGGCATAAATAGGTTTTTGTTCAAAAAGTTCAGACTACGCTTTACGCTCACCGTTATGAGAATCATGAATACGGCGAAAAGCCAAACATGCGTAACAGCAATTGCATTTGTATGATACGTGCTTTGTATTTTCTAAGCTGTTTGGCGGTATTAAACTGTAGGCTATATGCTTTGTCTATAGGAAGCTAAGGCCACTCATTTGTAGCCATTGTGTTCCTCATTTTCGAAACAAAGCCTAAGCCCATTTCAAGTTACTCAAAACCGGCCAAATTAATAGTGTTATCCTGTTTTTGAGTGAACAACAATTGTATGAGCAGGTGAATGTTGTGTAATGATCTCCAAGAAGAACGTAAAATACAAAAAGCAAAAACCACGGATAAACAAAACAGTTTATATTTAAAATCGGCATAAGACAACTACAAACAATGGATTCAAACTTCAAAAATATTCAACAATACTCACATCAACTATTTTTTGACCGGGCTAGAGGTAGACTTTTCAACAATGGCCAAGACTCCGCCCACCAAATGCAGGCTTCCGGTTACGAGCACGTGGAGCTCGGCGTCGGTTGTTGTTTTAGAAAGGGTTTCGACGGCGGATAGAGCGTCACTGATGCAGGAGAAGGTTTGGGCGGTGTCCTGAAAGTTGGGGTTTAAAAAAAACAACAATAATGACAAAAAAGTTCACCTGTCCAGTTTGCTCCGCCCACAATTCTTTATTCCGTTGGCACTTTCGTTTTTGCTCGTCCTCACTAGCATTCAGATTGGCATTGTCATTGTGCTTGTCGAGGGATGGCATCAATTGGGTCGTGGAAAACAATGCGGCTTCGAACGGGATGCCGGCTTTGGCGAGAAGTGGAAGTAGGCTTTCGGGGGTCCGATCTGCGGTACATGTGAACAGTAGAACGTGTTTGACCGGCTTGGCTGATGCTTCTGGATTGGCATGACTTCTCGAATACCACGCTGCACAGAGGGCAATACTTTTCGGGGTGTGGGCGCCGTCGAGGAAGAATTTTACATTTTTAGAGGGCAAGGCTAGCACTTGGCCACGCCCCTTCCAGACAAAGTTCTCCAAACCTTCCAAAAACTTTTCCGGAACAAGATACGCCGGCACTTTGACAGGCTTAGCCGGATCAGGAACATCAAGCGGGCTGAAGGGGTACAAATCGGCATTGCCGGTCCGTTCCAGCCAGATCTTCACCAACTGCAGAGCCAGCGACAAGTTAGGGCCTTGATAGTCACCAGCAAGCTTCTTGAATATCGCGGCATCGGTGGGGAGGTCATATTCATCGATATCCGGCGCAAAACATAGACCACAGTCGAGTTCGACAGCCCTTTTTCGGATAACGGCCAGGGCGTCTTCCGGCTGCTCGACGCAAACAGCTAACGACCCCTTCTTCATGATACCCGCCTTGTGCCATGCAATTTCCGGCATTGTAGTACCCAAGATCGATGTATGATCCAGATCCAGCGTCGTAATGCCACAGGCTACCGGATTTTCGATGATATTCGTGCAATCGAATTCGCCACCGATGCCGACTTCAATGATGGCGACATCGACTTTTTCCTTCAAAAAGACATGGAATGCCATCAGCGTCAAAAACTTGAAGTAAGCCGGCATTTCACGGCCATCAGCTTGTGTAGAAGTTGTCAATTTGTCATAGACCTCGAAGAAGTTCTCCGCAAACATGATCTCTGATATGGGCAGTGAGTTGATGCGAATGCGCTCGCGAACGTGAACCAGATGGGGGCTACTGAAAGGAATAACTATCATTTGGGTCCAAGAAGATGGAGAATCAAAGAACAAACCTGTAAAATCCCGTTTTGAACCCGAGTTCACGGAGAATTGATTCGACAAAGGCGCAGGTTGAACCTTTGCCTTTGGTTCCGGCGATGTGGATCACGTTGAGGGTGTCGATTTGTTGGACCTGGAAGGGATTGGGTTGGAAATTTGGTTGAAAATGCAAGTTTGGGGGTTACCTTGATGCCAATGTCGGATAAGTACTGTCGCATGTCCTCCAAATTCTTCTCTGGTTTGAGGCTTCGTCGTTGCCGGAGACGGTTGAGGACTGATGAGTTGCTTTGGAGCGAGTTTAGGTGGAAGACGGCGGACTGAAAAAGTCCAAAATTGGTCATGTTATCCATCTGGTTTCTCAAAAAGTTCAAAACAAACCTCATAACCCTGATCTCTCGCAGCCGCCTGCCCATTGGCATGAGTATGCAACGGCCTCGTAAACAGTACCGGCTTGACTTGAGGCGGCAAGATCATCGGCGTGACATCACCCGTCGGCGTCACCGGCTCGGAATCCCCGCTAGCCATAGCAATGTTTCTTCTCAGCCCGACCGAACTCGTCGCGAGCCTTCGAACGACACTGCCGAATCGTCTCAACCCAATGACCGACGACAACCGTGGCGACGACACGATGAATGCTCGATGATGATCCACGTGATGATGGACCCGACGGAACACCCAAATCGCTGTGTCTGCAACAAATATCTATTTATGACTGTGATCGGTTTGACTAGGCAACACAAAACCACTGACATCCAAATTGGAAGCCACAACACAACAGTCAGTCACAAAAACGGTCAGAATTGATTACACGAAAGACAAAAGACGGCCCTGACTGTGAAAAAGGGTTATAAAAGCATCGGGATGAAAGCCAATTAATTGTAAAAAACACAGAAGGAAGGGGTTCGAATAGGCTGCACGACAGAGATCAACAACAAACGCACTGTGTTTTACCCGCCGCCGATGGGAGAGCGCGTGCGCACTTTGGGGGGTAGCCCAATGCGTCACTTTTGATTTTCCTTCAGGGCCGAATCCGGCTTGTACGTACACGTTTCCTATCACGTTTTTTGTCATTATTCAACAAAAAGTGCCTAATGATAAGGTGCGGTAAAGAAAACCCGACGAGAGCACGATTTTCGTGCCGAAAATCCCGCACATCGAATATAGGGTAAATTCAAAGTGCCACTGCTTAAAAAGTATGTTATTATACTGTTTCATTTTTTCACACAGTTTCTTACTACTACTAAGCTATTGAAAATCGCTAATTTCGTTCAAATCCCCAGGGCCACTCAATTTTTAGGTTTGGTTTTTAAGTCAAAAACCATGTTTAGAGACCTGTTCTTACTCTAAAAAGCCGATACAACAGTTTATATTTACCATTCTTACTAAACTCGCAGTTTATCATCCTTTTTTTTTCCGTAAAAAAAACTTTTTTTGAAAATAAAAAAAAATTTTTTTTTATTTCAAAAATTGTTTTTTATGTGTTTTCTTGAAACAATGTTAACTTTCAAATGTTTGAGATAATATATATGCTTTATAGAGTAAGAACAAGTCTCTAAACATGGTTTTTGACTTAAAAACCAAACCTAAAAATTGAGTGGCCCTGGGGATTTGAACGAAATTAGCGATTTTCAATAGCTTAGTAGTAGTAAGAAACTGTGTGAAAAAATGAAACAGTATAATAACATACTTTTTAAGCAGTGGCACTTTGAATTTACCCTATATTCGATGTGCGGGATTTTCGGCACGAAAATCGTGCTCTCGTCGGGTTTTCTTTACCGCACCTTATCATTAGGCACTTTTTGTTGGATAATGACAAAAAACGTGATAGGAAACGTGTACGTACAAGCCGGATTCGGCCCTGAAGGAAAACCAAAAGTGACGCATTGGGCTACCCCCCAAAGTGCGCACGCGCTCCCCCATCGGCGGCGGGTCGGTGCAAAGTAAAACACAGTGCAAACGACCCACCTGACGCTGATCGCCGCAAAACGGACGACGATAAGTGCGATCGCAAGGCGGAGACGACCGCCATCGGCAGTCAAAAAGGGCGGAAGGTCGAGAGATGGGGGACCAATTTGTCTGGGAAGAAAGAACATGCATGACCATCATCCCTTATAACATGATAACAAAAAAGGGGGCCCGTTGCGGGGGCGGAATCATAGCAACGGACAAAAATCGCACCGTGTCGGAAGGAACCACTATGAACCCGAAACACGCGGAAATGTGGTAACTAGCGATGAACTATCGACATCCATCTGTTCAAATCTCACAAATTTGGTTTAAAATGCTCATTAATTTATCAGTGATTAAACAAATACAAATACAAGTAATAACCGTAGTTTTAAAGGGAGGAAACAATACAAATATTAGTTGCAAATACGTGCGATACAAATATGGGTGGCAAGATTCACTTCATTGCGATTGCGATCCGTAGAGTCTGACGTCTTCCAAATCCTGAAAATAGTAAAAACTGTAACCTGTTTGGGTATAAAAAGTAAACATACGCTTAAGGTAAGGATCTCTTTCGGAGGAGCAGGCTTCTTCTTAGACGAACCCGGAGTGGATACGGTAGCTTTCTTGGGCGAGGACTTCGAAGAACTGCGAGTCCGCTTGGCTATCGGGCTAGCCGCCGGCGTTGAAGTTGAAGCCTTTCGAGTTCGCTTGGCTATGGGCTCAAATGTCGGAGACGAAGGGGTGCGGGTTCGCGGAGAAGATCGGACGCCCTTGGCCGGGGAAGCAGGGCCACCAGAAGTCGCCGGTACCATCTGAGAATCGACAATTGGAGCTCCACGGAATGGCGAACGCGGACGGCGGGCCAGAGGGCGCTTCGGGGTTCTTTCGGTGGTGGTTGAAGATGGAGGCTCGGGATTAGCGTTCTTCGAGGCGCTGGTTGGAGGCGTGGCATCAGCAGGAACTGTGGCAGGAATGGGATGATTTCGGAAGTATTCATTGTCCAGGGTTGGAAAGTCGGCGAGATCCTCATCCGCTGGCACTGTTTCCGCAGCTCGAAGTGGCTCAGCCGGTTCAGGTGGGGCTCGCTGTTGAACCTGTTGAACTTCAACTTCAACTTGAACCTCAGCCTCAGGCACCAGTCTGCGTCTCGCCGAAGAAGCCACCGCCGATCCACGAGGCACCAACGGAGTCATTGTAGTCCGTGGCGGGGTGAAGGCATTCAACCTCGGTACGACTGCCCCAACTGCAGCCGGCGTCCCAGTCGCCGCATTTGTCGCCGGAACCGCCGGTGGAAGCACAGGCAACTGAGGCAATTTGGCCTTCGCCGCATTGAAGACAGCCTTGGCGGACCGATACTGCACCATATCTTCATTCATCTTCGTAACTTGCCGATTGAACTTGTTGTTCTGGGGGTCATACTTGTGCATGACGACCATGTATCCGTCTATAGCCTTCATGAAGTAAACATGGGCATTGACAATCCAGACTATGTCCCCAGGCATGAGAGGATCAGCGGCCACCATGTTGTTGTCGTAGAGGCAGACATAGACGAGTAAACCGGCACGCTTGGCACGCTCGACGAGGTCCTTGTCTTCGTCACGGGCGACGAGTTCTGGGAGGTTCGATCGGAGGAGCCTGAAGGGATGGGTTCATATGGTATTGAAGAAGGTAGAAAACTTACATGGAGGGCCGAGTTCCATCGAAACAGGCAAGATAGACAACATCCCTGCCGTAATAGATGCCAGCAATCTCACAGACAAAGTCGTAATAGCCACTGTCTCCGCCTCTTTTTTGGATGTTCCGGAAACGGTAGGCTTCCATGTCCCTGGTCAATTGGTCGAGATCAAGGTCGGCAGCATTGGCGTTGTCATTGGCGGGATTCTGGTCGACGGGGAGAACTTCTGGCTCGACGGCGGGGGCATTTGGTTGGATTTGGACAACCGGTGGCGCCGCCGCACTCGATGTTGGCCCTTGCTGGAGGTTGCTACCAGATGGCCCGGCAATCGGCTGTACATCGACGTCTCCAGGTTCCCCAACATTGTCAATTTGCCTCAGGAGGGCTTGATAGACCCGAGTAATCTGTCTCAGCTGAAAATTATATATAAAAACCATTCAAAAACTTGCCAAAACCCACAATCGTCTTATCGACAGTTTCCCAAGTATACTTGGCCGGATGCACATAACTGGGGTCAGCGTCGTCAGGCCGATCAAACACAACAATGCTCGTGATACCGCCGATTCGTCCGCGGAGGTATTTCTGGCCAGAAAGCGTCGGCACATTGAAGATTGCCAGTTTGAGCCGATGAAAACGAACGACCTTGCCGACGGCAATCTTCCCGGCTGGGATGTGATCAGGGACCGTGTAGATGGTCGTATGCATGGTTTCGCCATCGTTCAGGATGAGGCGGTATTCGTCTTGGGCTGGAATTTCGAAATTTTATATAAAATTTCAATTTTAAATTGAAAGTTGCACTCACATCGTCCAACCGCATCCCTCGTCCGCTGATAATCGACCTTCATGACCACCCCATAGACGTTGAAGAGCTCAGCCTCGCGGCCATCCCGTTTGACGATTCGGAGTCGCTTGTATTCGATGACTTCTGGCATTTTTGCGGTTTTCCAGCTGGGGCGAGGAAACGCAAGCCAGCTGACACCAAAAACAACAACGCGAAAAGCGCGCAATTTCCTTGGCGCTCCGTCCCCAATGCCAATCACTCAATGGAGCAAAAAAGTTTGGAACAACATTTCACTCGTCGATATTCGCGTTCGACGGTCCCCGATTTCACCATTTTCTCCTACATTAATCCCCCCAAGTCTCCTTCCATCATGATGGAAATGACTATAAACGACGTCAAGAAGATCAAGATAAGCTTCTTCGGCGGGATTGAGGAGATGTTTGACGGGAAGCGCGAGATCGATGTTGAGATCCCTGCCAACATCATGAAAATCAAGCAGTTCCTCCGCCACATGTACAATGTGATCCTCAAGGATCACCGACGTCGGGAGGAGCTCCTCGAGGACGAGGACAACGTCAAGCCGGGTATTCTGGTGCTGCACAACAATCGGGATATCAATCTTTTTGTGAGTTTTTTATATATACTTTTTATCAGTTTTGGTATATATAAAATTGCCTCAGTTTCTTATATATTTACTTTACCATCCTCCAGGAACCCGAGGACACCGACTCCGAGGATGAGCCCATTCAGTTTACTCGTGATGGCACCAAGGTCAACGCCGGCTACGAGCGGCTACGCATCCGTGACGGCGACGAGATCACCTTCTTGAGCATCGTCCATGGCGGTTAACTTTCCCCGGCACCAGGTCTTCCTTCGGCTTTGCGGTTGTTTGAACTGGAATCTCGTCTTACTTTCTACGTAATTATTATTTTTAAAAACTTTCGAATTTGTTGTAGCATTGTTTATCAAGGTATAGTTCAGTTTTGGTTGCCGGTAAACCGACCCCAATTCGAATGGCCTCGTTGATCGAGGTGTTGTTAGTACCGCGTTTTTGTATTTGTGGCTAATTTGAATAAAGTAAACGAAAGAAACGAGGTTCTTTGGCATAGTAGAGGGGCTGTTTTGACGTAGGTTTGGAGGGGCAGTTGACTGATTACACAAGATGGACAGCGAATCTGGGTCTGAGAGGGTGGTGAGTGCGTCATACTGTAGGCGGACGTGTCGAAGCAGTTTCAGAGGCACACTTCGCCTACTACTGGGACAACTTCGGGGACCCAAACCCGAGATACCCTACAAACCTCGGAAAAGCGTAAAAAGAAGCGCTCTAACCTGTTTCTCCGTGTGGGGGAGCACTTTGGCGTCGTCGAACAGACCCATCTCGCGCCGGAATTCAAGAACGAGATTGCGCATTATGACAAGTATTACCAATTAGCCGACTTGCTCGTGGATGGCATCGAAATCGTTTTCCAACACAATCCACGGATGTTGCAGCACAACGTTATAGAGTGTCCAGTCAAACAAGACCCCCATGAAGATGCCGCTCGGGCTGCACGCAACATAATGCACGTGTATTCGAAGGAGGCTGTCAGTGTGAAGCTGCTGGGGATCATCTCAGACTGCTTCAAACAGCTGGCCATGATGATACGAGAGTCGCAGATGAGAGGTTGTTTTTGTCTTTTACCAGTTTTATGAATACAGTACCCCTCCAGGTCGACGGTCAATCCGAAAGTTACGCCGATTCGTGTCCAAAGACCAAGAACGCTATGTTGAGGAGAAAAACAAGATGGATTTTGCGTTGGATATCATGGATTCGGCCCGACATGATGTAAGCCATCCTATTTTGTAACCCAAATTAAAAAAGCAGTTTAGCTAAAACAAACAAAAACCAAAGACGAAGTCGAAGAAAAAGGCCACTACTACGAACAATGTGTGCACGAATTCGACGTCCAAGCCGCCAAGGTCGATGAATTCTGCCAAACCCTCCCCTCAGCCAAAAAGATGCACTATCGCGAAGTCATTGAAGCCTTTGATCTCCTCGGAAAGTGCCACAGATCCCTCGTCGTGTGCTTGGACCAGCATTTAGCGCTGGCATTACAGCTTGTGCCGCCGGAGTTCGTGCAGAAGCCGTCATCCAACAAAGCCAAAATGGGATCTTTTTTGAAGAAAAAGTAAAAACAGAATGTTGAACTTACTTATTATTGATTGTAATTTAATGGGTTACGGTAAAGATAAATTCTATGCAAATATTTGTTTTATCAAAATCTGCAGTTTGATAATTGTCGATTTTGCCAGTTTAACCAGTAAACCAAATTCTACCGATGAATCGTCAATTTTGGTTTTGGTTGATCGCCTTTAGTGTTATTTTTACAGCGAGTCATGCAGTACGTTCTTTTTTAAACCCAACGCTCCATCCCGAAAAAATATGTATCTTTCAGGCCATAACATCTTGCATTATGACAAGACGGCTAAACGAAACTCAAAAGGTACCCGTAAAATTAGAAAAACGTATAATTATTATCTACAAAAACTGTTTTTCAGACAAAGATCAATCTGGAACTGAATGGTGGCCATTATCTTCTATCGCTCATCAAAGACAAAGTCGGATTCGAACTCTGGGGGGATGATGAAAACACTGTACTTCGTGTTCGCGTGGAAGAGGATCATCTTCCGATAGTCCGAGATTACCCCGTCGAGCTTATTACTACAAGTGTTAAGAAAATGAACGTGCTTATTGAAAAGATACCCGGTGCCGGTTGCCAGATTACGCTGATGGGGGTTGACCTTGGGCGCGAAATTATCAATTTTGGCATTCACTTCGTTACGGTTAACGGTTGCCAGTTTTATAAATTTGAGCCCAAATACGAGGGTGAATATGCGTGTTTTAACAAAGATGAGTAAATAAACTAGTGTTTTAAAGTTCAACGAATATCACGCAGTTTATCATTCAATATTTCTTATAGTAATATTCAGAAGTTTGTGGTGGTGACCTTGCTTTTGGGGCGGGCTCTGCGGGTGGCACTGTTGTGGCTTCTTTGGACGCTATTGGCCCGGATCCCGCTGGACCTGGTGCTACTGACGGGGCCAACATGACCGAAGTCGTGGGTAGTTTCGGCTTCGATGAAGCTTTCCAAATCTCGAATTGGTACCCCGGCAGTTCTGGCACGTCCATCTCCTCGACAAAGTTCGACGATTCCGACTTTTCCTGTTCTTCGCAGTTCGCTGGCGAATCGATGGAAACCATCTTCGCGTTCGGACATACGGATTCAGTCGACCGGGGCTCAGCTGAATGCCCCGCTCTCTCGCCATTGCCGGGTGATTCGACAGATTCCGGTGTAGGCGCGTTCCTGTTTCGGGGAACGTTCTCGCCACTGAGACCAGGCTCCTTCTCCTCAATCGTGGCAATGGTTTCACCGGCTTCTGCGATGGGCGGCGATTCGACAGTATGGGGTTTGGGTTTGCGATTGTTTTCTTTCCGGGTGGAACCCTTCCGGCGGGGCTTTTCGATGACGATGGCCGGCCGGGAATCGGCATGAACGACCTCGAATCGAGTGGGTTGTTCTTCATCGGCGGTGGTAATTTTTTTACGGTGACGCATCTTTGTGGGTAGGGAAGCGACTTCTTTCTCCTTGCGTTTTGAAACTCGTTCTTTGGATTTTCGGTCTTTGTGTGAACGCATTCGGGCAATGGCTGGTTTTTGGCCGCCTTTGACTTTTTGGAAGATTGTCTGGAAGTTTGAAGTTGTATTAAATTCAAGTTTGAATTAGGAAAAACTAACGTCTTCCTCCTCAGTTTTCCCATTAGCAAGTTTCGCCGATTCCCTTAACCGCTTCTTCATCTTATTAGCAGGGTTTTCACAACTTCCAGCAGTAGCAGATCCGTTCGACGCGCTGGATCCACTTGACCCCGTAACTGTCGCTGGTGGTCGATCCGGATTACTGCCAGACCCCGATCCCGGTAATGCCCTCCCAGAGTTCCTATCCTTGGTACTTGGTGGTCGTGCTGAAGGCCCGGCACCCGAAGCCGCCGGAATGGCTTCATCCCACAGATTTCGTTTCACCTTATTTTTCGATACTGCAGGTCGACTCGCAACGTGTACCGGCTCGAACTCTGTTGACTAAAATCTCCACTGATAACAATCAAAATTAAAGTACAAAGACAAACATCCTGCGTCTTTTCCATATTCTTCTTCGATTTCCGAGTTCGCTTTGTCCGTGGCATCTCCGTATTGCCATTAGCCCCCTGTACTCCTTCATTGGAACCGACAGTTTTCGCTCCAGCTTCATCTTGGGTCGCTTTATTCTTTTTTCGCGTGGTTTTGCGAACGCCGCCGCTACCGCTGTTGTCCTGTTGGAAAAGGCCAAGTGTTAGCAAAGAAAGGACTGATAAGACCTGTACAAAAGTTCTAAACGTAAAAAAATCTTACCGCCATCAGAAGATGAGCAGAGGCTCCAGCAGAAGGGCGCACCAATGAGGTCAGTGCCCCGTTCGGAGATGAGGTCCGGGGGAGTCAGTCGGCGTCAAGCGGCTATGGCACGCTATCACCGCGGATCCGACAAACATTTAGGAGGGCATTTGAAGGGTTTTTGTTGGAATTTGCATTGTTAGAAATGTTAAAGAGGGTCCTACAACCGTAAAGTCTGACGTAAGCAAACACAGTCAGCATTTCTGTCACCTTATCAGCTGCAAAACTAAGGAACTCCATACAATGCTGATAAGAAATCTTAGTCATAATCATTTTTCTTGAGGTGAATATGATTAGTTTTATTACTGCTGTACGACTGTTTCCAACATGGTATGCACTTTTGACCTCTTTATTTTTTGCTGTAAACTCAATATTGCTTTAGGCCAACGAAATCGACCCTCCAAACTGGCACGATCAAGATGAACCGCCGCCAAAAATGCCCAAAAAAGAACCTCTTCAAACAAATATGGCACTGACCAGTTCCATTTTAATCAATGATGGCGTCTACTCCGAAAGTATCACACTTCGCAGAGCATGGAAGAAGCTGATCGATATTCCGGCATTCCAATCTTTGAAGAAAAAACGATACCTTGGATTCTGCTCTGATGTCTATTCCGGTGCAAAGGCTTCTGTTTTTGACCATTGCCTTGGGTACGTCACCACCTAGCGTCAAATGTCTATCATAAAGCTTGCTTTCAGAACCTATTACGTCGCTTCAAAGATGCTGTATTACCTTAAAAACAAGCAAAAGTGGCTAATTAGTGATGTCGATGAATATTGCGTTGAAATTGCTGCCCTTTTTGCGAATGCTGGTCGATCTCCGTTCATAAAAGTGTTCCAAAAGCTATGGGGCGCCGATTATCATCCCCAAAAGATGGCCGTCCAAATATTTGAACACGCTTATTCGGACCCTAAGTTCCAGGAAGTGTTGGATTGCTTGTTGTCACCGATCGATGTTCGGTTTGTCAAAGAGTTGATTGACCCGTTGAAGATAAAATGGGGCGAAGGGAATAAGTGGCTGATGCATGGAAGACCAAAGGAAAAAGCGTTCTTGTACGACATTGTGGTCAATAATGATAGCGGTTTGGATGCATGTTTTTTGGATTATATTTTGAGGAGTTGTGAGACGGCTAATTATGGAATTAGTTTTGATTCGGTTGGTTTTTGATTTAGATTTTGTTTAAAAAACAATTTAAACACAATAATACTTGAATCATGCAATTTTTAGAACACGCTTGGCCGCATCATTCAATCAGTACTTGTAGTCACCGATGGCCATGGCCCCAAAATAGTGTACAGCGCAAGTGTTCTACGCAACATTCAGGACATGTTCCAAGGCGCTGTACGTTTGGATGCTGAAGTTGTTCGGCATAAGAAAGTTATTGCCTTTGAAATTGAGTAAGTCTATACAATGCACTTAACTTACACTTTTCCTACTTCCAGGTTAGAACGAGCCCTCAACCTGTCAGAATCCTATGAAATTCGAGGAAAAACTGGACGTGTTTCATTGCGACGTGTCTATGAAGACGTTGAAGCATTTATCCGCCTCGATGATGGAATCATCTCAAATGTATGCATTTCAGTGTTTTCGAAGACTCATCTATCCACCTCTTTTAGATCATCAACGCCGACGAAACAAAAACCGAAGACCTCAACGAAGCTATCAAAATTCTGGAAGCTCTCGGTTGGCGCCGGGCTATGGGATGCATTTCCAGGGTTCCGATCAAAACCGCAACAAGGGAAATAACTGTATTTGAAGACTCCATTAAACAAAACTTGGACCCTCTATACCATAGCCGTTTCAAGCTGTATGAGCTTCAATGCGACGGAAACATCAATGGTTCGGCTCTAATCGGCGTGTATTTCAAAAATAACAACATTCGCTTCTATAATTGCGCGGTGCCAAAGAACAAAAGCTGGCTTGTTTATGTCGATACCTCCCTCAGTGACAGTGTGATATCAAAAATATACAATGCAGTTAACAACTTTGCTGTTGATAATTGCAATGTCGTTAGTTCGGTGCTTCCGATGTACAAGGTCGATCCTATGTATAGTTTGTAGGTAAAGTTAAATTTAAACAATTTGTTATAATTTTAAGTTATTTTATTTGTTTACTTTTTGCGTTGGATAAAGGTCTATTGATTTCTAGCGTACAATTGCGCAAATATAAAACCAACAAGTGCAATCAACGTTGACTTTTTCATGAATGTAAAACAGTCAAAAAACAATCGATTATTATCACACAACCAAATAATATGCCCAAAAGGGAAAAACTTTCGTTAAAGCAAAGTATTCAAGACTAGGGAAAACGCTGCACACAAGCTCCGCTGACTGATGGAAAAACCGAATAACCGGATTAGCTTTATCCGCGCTGGCAGCACTGAAGAAGTCCGTATTGACAAGTACACCATTGGAAACTTCCTTTTTGTTGCATTGTGCTTGTTTCGGTTTTTCGGATAATGAATCAAATGCAATAAAGTCCGCGCCGACTCGGGCCATCACTTGGAACTTGGATTCGGCACCGGCGCCACCGTCAAACTGAACGAATAAGGGGAGATCATCGGGATTGGAGAAGGTTTCGGGACGTCGCCAACGCCAGTTGACAATCTTGCTGCAAAAAGATAAATTGAAAGTGAAACAAAAATGTGTTTTAGACACACCTATACGGAAGTCTCCCACAAATAACACCAGCAAACTCTTCCAAACACAGCTTCCCCATCAAATTGTTATCAGTAACATAATAGTCCATCAATGTGTCACCAATTTCTTCAAAAAATTCCGCATTCTTAATACTGCTTTTACTGTAGAAATAGCCACCGGCAATCATCTTCCCCAAGAGGCCGACATCGCCTTCACTGTCGAAAATCATGTCCTTGTCATGGAAACTGTCTAGCTTGAACACATTGAAAAAGTCAGTCCGCCATATCGTATCGGATTGAATCATCCAGAATCCGGGCACTGTACGTGTTTTAGCGAAATGGCGTGCCAAAAAAGCGCATAGCCGTGCACGCAGAAGTTGGAATAGCTGATACCGGCCATCGGTGGCGCTGAAGCGTTGATGCAGGGCAGGGACATCGTAATGAACATTCTTAACTTTTGGAAAGCTTAATTTTACCGCTTCATGGGAATGGGCATCAAACGCGAAAACAAGAACACGATCCAAGGCGCCGGGGAAATGTTGAATGTTGCACAGAAAGTTGAGGGTGATGTTTAAAGCATGCTGAAAACTAATCTTATTAAATGCTTTCATTGATTAAAACAAACCTTGTTTAACAAAAGTATAGCCGGCGGTTCACTGAAAGAATACAAAGCAACTCGAAGATCATTCGACTTTTCAAACTCGGTCGATTCAATAGCATTTTCTCTGAGAAAATTGAGCGCATCATTGCTGCGAGCCAACTTTCGACCAATTTGGTAGCATATAAATAGTAGCACAAAATGACTGAAATACAAACGTGGAAACTGCATGAGGGAATTGATTGAGGAAATGACGGGGTCGTGTTCTCCGTGTTCCGTCAGTTGTCTCCGGATGTCGTCGCGCAAGTGGATAACGGAACGTAGATCGTATCGCGGGCCTTTTTGAAAAGGGCGTCTATCGAGGAACATGAAACTTGATGAACCATGTCGGGAGTTTGACATTTTGTCGAGTTTGAGTGACAGGTTGTATAAAAACATTGAGGAAATTTGGAAACGTGCGATTTGGCACAAAACTGTACAAAAATACATTTTGTTTTTGGCATCAAATATGCAAATGTAGTCATTTCTAACGGCCATTCCGCTGATATAAAACCAAAAAATGGTTCTTCAATCAGTCCATAACTCACCCCTGTCGACCATGGCCGGCTCCTCTGTTCGCCTCCTGATCCTACTCTTGGCTGCCGTTGTCCTCACCGCATCGGCCATTAAATGCTGTCGAACATTGCGCTGTCAAGACAACCCCTCCCGTGAAGAATGCCCCAGTGGTACGAAGTATTGCTTCGCTGATGCTGGTTACGTCGGATGCGCTTCCTCGATTCCCGATGGATTCAGTGCCCAGGAAGAATGCACCAAACGAGGACCCTGCTACTGCGATAGTGATCTGTGTAATTGGTTCAGCCCTTGATTTGGTGTAATTTAATGTTTTGATTTTTTTGACATGTTTTATTGCGTGGAAATAAACGTTTTTACGATATCACATTTATCAAATTGATCTTTATACGGTTCAGCGTCGCACAACTTGGCTTTGACAGTCACATGAACTTTTATTTCAAAATCGGTGATTCAATTGTGAGCTTGAGATGACTGACACAACTCCACAGTTTTGCCATTTTTTCCATCCAATAAAGTTCAAAAAAGCTTGACGATAGATTCCACTGCAACGATTATCACATAACTACAGCGTTGAAACGTAGCACACTCACTTGATAACTGGCAACAAAATCATTGGCAAATAGTGATGAAAATAATAACTGTCTAGGGATAATATGTAAAAGATGCCAATGACTCCATCTTGTTTGTGCAACAGTGAAAATGTAAAACGTAGAATGAACAAGAATGATGATAGTGACGTATACAACAACATTTTCCGTTCCAGCTTTGCGACCATTTCACTTTGGGCATTTTTAGCCGACTTACAAACTGCAAAAATAACCAAAAATAGTGCCACAATTGTAAGCGTGATATTGCATACAGCCGTCGAAACATAGGCAAAATGGTTGAAACCTTTGCACTCTTCTAAGAAAGGATGTATGCGACAGTTGAAGTTTAAAAATGTAGGTACACCATCAACAATGAAAGGAAACAGTATTGTGACAGTAATAAGAGCATATAACGGGTTTCCAGTCCAGATCTGGAAAAGTTACAGATAACAAAAGTAAAATTAAAAACAATATACTTTAAAATGTTTTGCCGGAAACGCTATTGCGGTGCATCGGTTGAACGCCAACATCAGTTCCAAAATGCCAGCGATCCTAAAGCCATACCACTGAACACCGTTTGACACTTCAAAAACCAATGAAGTATTATTAAGTTGAAACAAAACTGATACTAATTCTGTCTTCTTAGCTAAGTTGCGAGCTGTATCACCGATGTATGAAATATAAAGAATATAGTAGAAAGCCTGTTGCAAGTTGGACTTTTTCCTTAGGAATTCAGCGGTAAGAAAGCCAATGACGACAAATTGGAATACTTGGGAAACGCCGTGCACAGGATACTCAATAAATTTGAACCATTCGGCTGACATTTTAATTTTAGTATCTCTTTTTTTTGATATGATTCACACAAATATAAAAGTCAAACAAAATCTAATTCAGCGCGAATGAAAACATGACAATACGTACTAAAAAAGTTAGTTAACATAGTTTATCAGGCCGTGTAGTACTATGCCGGACGCGCGAGCGTAACAACTTAAAAAGTACCAGTCTATTTGGTAGCATGTCTTTTTTTAAACGTCGTCGAAAATTTTAGTGGTCCCTTATTTGTAATTACGGCGGCTTAATACTACAATTCCATAAGTTGGTCGTAAATAAAAGTTTGTTCAAATATTCGAAAATAATATTTGTTTATAATCAACAATCAACAGAAAAATTTAATAACTGTATGATAATTTTAACTCAAACATTTCAACCAAACAATAGCTAAAGTTAATAAAAATGATCTAAAACTGTAAAAATAATAAGATAAACTACGACGGCCGTAGTAATGTTCGCTTCTGCCGTACACAACGCAGATCACCTTCCAAAAAACTGGCATGGTTTTGAACCTGGTGAACAAAAACAAGGATACCTGCACCGAACATGTATTAGACAAACCTTCCGATCAAGGACATTCTTCTTCCGCCGGTGGTACATAGTTGTAAAAGTTTTGATACCGCCAGATCCTAAGTAAGTAACTCCCGTAATGAGCATTGTCAGTAAAATAATAAACATTCACTTTTTTAACCGATTACCTGTTTCTTTCAGTTTAATCAGTTTTTGGTTTATAATCAAGTATTTTACATTTTTATTAATTAAATGAGTAAATTTATCAGTCGATGAAAAAACATTAAGTTTGTTAAAATAACAAAGACTATTACAACACTGGACTAGCACATAAAAAATCAATGTCGATTATTGTGCGAGCTGGATATAATGGTAACAACGACATGCTTTTGTTGTTTATTCCATCCAGTAAAGTTCAGAAATGCATGACGATAGATGTCACTGAAACAACTAATATATAGCTCCAGCACCGAAACGTTAAAAACCAACTTGATAACTGGCAACAAAAACATTGGTAAATAATGTTGAAAATAGTAACTATGAGCGGCTAATATGTAAAATATGCCAATGACTCCATCTTGTTTGTGCATCAGTGAAAATGTAAAACGCAGAATGAACAAGCACGATGATAATGACGTATACAACAACATTTTCCGTTCCAGCTTTGCGACCGTTTCACATTGGACACTTTGTGCTGACTTACAAACTGCAAAAATAACTAAAAAAAGTGCCATGATTGTCAGCATAATGTTGCATACAGCCGTCGAAACATAAGCAGAATGGTTGAAACCTTTGCACTCTTCTAAGAAAGGAAGTATGCGGCAGTTAAAGTTAAGGATTGTTGGAACACCATCAACAATGAAAGGGAACAATATTGTGATAGTAACGAGAGCGTACAATGGTTTTCCAGTCCAGATCTAGAAAATTATAAGGTAACAAAAGTAAAAGAAAAAACAACAAACTTTAATGTGTTTTGCTGGAAATGCTATTGCGGTACATCGATTGAATGCCAACATTAGTTCCAAAAAACCGGGAATCTGGTAACTATACCACAAAAGCATGTTGCGCAAAATAAAAAAAAACAGTAAATCAGTCCTGTTTTTTAACAAAAACTCTGATTTTTGTGCCATTGAGCCAGCTGAATCAACAACATAGGAAATATAAAGAACGTAATAAAAAGCCTGATGCAAATCCGATTTTTTCTTTACAAACTCCATTGTTAAAAACACAATGAAGACAATTTGGAGCACTTGAGAAAAACCGTACACGGGATACTCAATAAACTTGAACCATTCAGCTGACATATTTAAGTAAAAATGTCTTCCAACTTTTAGATACTTTTCAAATGAAAGTAAGAAAAAGATGTGCAAGCGTAACAACTTAAAGTAATAATGTTTCGCAGTATTTATAGTATTTTTTTGTCCTTTTAAAACATGAATTTTTTATTTGCGTCATCAATACTCTGAAGGATACTATGTATTCTAAAGTATGGTTATAAAAAGGCGGTCCCCCAACCATTTGAAAAGAACCGACTTTGGCTTTTACACTTGAAACGTTGTTAATCAGAAATCTTAAGACTACTAAGCCGAATAACCGCATCACGCAATACCACTGTCTTGCCGGGTGGTAACACTTTGCCGAAAAAAAAATTCACCATAGTTTTCACCATATTTTTCACCATGTTTGTTTTGCTGTTTATGTTGTAACAAAATGATAAAAAAAACCGTAAATAAGTAATTTCGGCAAAGTGTGATTTTGCCGAAAAACACTATGGTGAATTTAAATTTTCGGCAAAGTGTACACGCACCGTCATCTTTGAACCCGAATAGTACCAGAACGTCAACTCGAAAGCCGATGAAAGCGAAAACGCCTATATGCTGGGGTTATCCATGCATTGGTTCATGGCGCGTGAGTCCACGGACTGTCGAGTCGACGAGAGAGACGATCTCTCGACCGAAACTTGCACATGCGTACACCCTAACACACTTTTCCTGCCCCACAGCGAATGTTGCACTCTCGAGCACGCCTACACACTTTCTCTCGCCCGCAACGAACGTTGCACATTTGTAATCATCTACCCCCGTTTCCCTTCCCTTAACGAAAGCTGCGTTCTCGAGCACATATGCACACTTTGCCAGCGGCTGGGGGATCCTGGATGAGCCAAACAGCTCCAAAATGGAACAGTTTGTGCATTTACCAGCTGCTTTTTGGATGATTGCGATGATGCTAACGTTGATGTTAGATCATTGCAAGCGCTCAATAACATCAGTTGGGCTTGTGTTCACATTGCCTCCGGTGATCAAACTGAATGGCGCATCTAATGGCAATCTGAATCCCGATTCAGGCGGTTCAGCCGGTGGAAACGGGCGTCAAAAGCCCGTTTTCCACTAGCTTTTCACCAATTTTTGTACGATTCATCCGTGAATCTTAACTAGAGACAAGCCTTGAGCTGCGGAGAGGCCGGCAGACAACGACAGATCGTGTGCCTGCGGGTGCGCGGCCGTTGAATCCGGCCTCAGGCGGTTCAGCCGGTGGAAACGGGCGTCAAAAGCTCGTTTTCCACTAGCTTTTCACCAATTTTTGTACGATTCATCCGTGAATCTTGACAATTATGATCAGGGCTTACGCCCACGACCCCTCAGGCACTTGCCCGACCCCATCGCTGACCGCCATCGGCAATGTACAGGTCAAAGATGGGGTATTTCGTCGTTTTTTGTGGTTTTTTTAAAATTACGATACTAAGTATGCGGTGTCAATCAAGGATTTGCACTTTTTAAAGCCTTCTGGCCAGTGCGGAATCCGATTCCGATGAAAAAATCCCGGAATTCGACATTTTTTGCACCTACCAGAAGCCAAAAACGGCGAAAGTTGCACGAAAATCGTTCTGGTAGTTTTGGTAATTAACAGAAGCGCTAATTCTGGTACCAATTAAGCAGTATTTTCGGTTTTCTTTTGTTTTGGTGATGTAAAAACACCTGTTTAAAGCAATCTATCACCAAAATTTAGTACCGTCTCGGCTTAAAAACGCCAAAAATTGACAAAAAATGGCACAAATCGGTTGATAACTTGCCAGCCGTTCATGTGGGTGCAATTTAAATAGCATTTTTGAATTCCGCGTAGTGTCGCGGTTCAGAAACACATATTAGAAGTGATCTAACTTAACTTTTTGCATGAACTAGGGCCCAAAAATGTCAAAATTTGGACAAACTTTGGGTTGGTAGCCCTTGTAACACTCGATTTTCGGGCCTGATTGGCCCTTATTGCCCCGTGTGATTCATAAAACGCATGTGTAACTTCATTATAACACAAATGAACGGATTCTGGCCAGAGTTTGACGGTCAGAATCCGTGTTTTGCATGAAACACCCGGGAATCGCACCGGTTGAACGGTGGATTCCCGTGGAAATGGGGTCGGGAAACACAATTTCTACAAAGATTACATCAAATATCGGCACCACAAGGCGCCGGAGGGCAAAAACTAAACAATTTTCAAATTAATCCCGTCCGAAAATGGCAAAAAGCTTGCAGCAATTGGGATTCCCAGGACGTCTCCGATCCAGGTACTAACCAATCCCTACGTTGCTTAACATGCCAGATCGGACGGGATGGCGTTCATTCAACGTGGTATGACCGCAAGCGACAACCTAATGTCGTGCGTCAATGACCCTCTGGCCGTTGAAACACAAACTTATTGTGTATTAGCATTGCCAAAGGCATTGCATTCCAAAATTTTGGTTTTACCGCCGCAACATGAGTCAAATCATGAGCGGAACTCGTAATAGCACTCATTGCCGGCGGCAATGAACCTCATTTGCGCCTTTCTGACAGATTCATACCCGATTTCGACGGATCTGTCAGTCGGGATGCATCAAATAGTAACTTTTTATCAGTTTTAAACCACTCATTGATGCATGAACGTTTATCAGTTGGCTCAGATGCACATCCCCGATCCCCTCCAAGACCGCCAACAACATTGCGCTGGTCTGTGGAGGGAATCTGAAGTCACAAACAGCTTCCGAAAACAACAAATGATGCAATTAAAACTTTGTATTTCATTAATTTATTGAAAATGTCAATTAAATTTGGGTTAAAAATGCAAAAAGTTATAACTCTGAGGTCATCTTTGAACCCGAATAGTACCAGAACGTCAACTCGAAAGCCGATGAAAGCGAAAACGCCTATATGCTGGGGTTATCCATGCATTGGTTCATGGCGCGTGAGTCCACGGACTGTCGAGTCGACGAGAGAGACGATCTCTCGACCGAAACTTGCACATGCGTACACCCTAACACACTTTTCCTGCCCCACAGCGAATGTTGCACTCTCGAGCACGCCTACACACTTTCTCTCGCCCGCAACGAACGTTGCACATTTGTAATCATCTACCCCCGTTTCCCTTCCCTTAACGAAAGCTGCGTTCTCGAGCACATATGCACACTTTGCCAGCGGCTGGGGGATCCTGGATGAGCCAAACAGCTCCAAAATGGAACAGTTTGTGCATTTACCAGCTGCTTTTTGGATGATTGCGATGATGCTAACGTTGATGTTAGATCATTGCAAGCGCTCAATAACATCAGTTGGGCTTGTGTTCACATTGCCTCCGGTGATCAAACTGAATGGCGCATCTAATGGCAATCTGAATCCCGATTCAGGCGGTTCAGCCGGTGGAAACGGGCGTCAAAAGCCCGTTTTCCACTAGCTTTTCACCAATTTTTGTACGATTCATCCGTGAATCTTAACTAGAGACAAGCCTTGAGCTGCGGAGAGGCCGGCAGACAACGACAGATCGTGTGCCTGCGGGTGCGCGGCCGTTGAATCCGGCCTCAGGCGGTTCAGCCGGTGGAAACGGGCGTCAAAAGCTCGTTTTCCACTAGCTTTTCACCAATTTTTGTACGATTCATCCGTGAATCTTGACAATTATGATCAGGGCTTACGCCCACGACCCCTCAGGCACTTGCCCGACCCCATCGCTGACCGCCATCGGCAATGTACAGGTCAAAGATGGGGTATTTCGTCGTTTTTTGTGGTTTTTTTAAAATTACGATACTAAGTATGCGGTGTCAATCAAGGATTTGCACTTTTTAAAGCCTTCTGGCCAGTGCGGAATCCGATTCCGATGAAAAAATCCCGGAATTCGACATTTTTTGCACCTACCAGAAGCCAAAAACGGCGAAAGTTGCACGAAAATCGTTCTGGTAGTTTTGGTAATTAACAGAAGCGCTAATTCTGGTACCAATTAAGCAGTATTTTCGGTTTTCTTTTGTTTTGGTGATGTAAAAACACCTGTTTAAAGCAATCTATCACCAAAATTTAGTACCGTCTCGGCTTAAAAACGCCAAAAATTGACAAAAAATGGCACAAATCGGTTGATAACTTGCCAGCCGTTCATGTGGGTGCAATTTAAATAGCATTTTTGAATTCCGCGTAGTGTCGCGGTTCAGAAACACATATTAGAAGTGATCTAACTTAACTTTTTGCATGAACTAGGGCCCAAAAATGTCAAAATTTGGACAAACTTTGGGTTGGTAGCCCTTGTAACACTCGATTTTCGGGCCTGATTGGCCCTTATTGCCCCGTGTGATTCATAAAACGCATGTGTAACTTCATTATAACACAAATGAACGGATTCTGGCCAGAGTTTGACGGTCAGAATCCGTGTTTTGCATGAAACACCCGGGAATCGCACCGGTTGAACGGTGGATTCCCGTGGAAATGGGGTCGGGAAACACAATTTCTACAAAGATTACATCAAATATCGGCACCACAAGGCGCCGGAGGGCAAAAACTAAACAATTTTCAAATTAATCCCGTCCGAAAATGGCAAAAAGCTTGCAGCAATTGGGATTCCCAGGACGTCTCCGATCCAGGTACTAACCAATCCCTACGTTGCTTAACATGCCAGATCGGACGGGATGGCGTTCATTCAACGTGGTATGACCGCAAGCGACAACCTAATGTCGTGCGTCAATGACCCTCTGGCCGTTGAAACACAAACTTATTGTGTATTAGCATTGCCAAAGGCATTGCATTCCAAAATTTTGGTTTTACCGCCGCAACATGAGTCAAATCATGAGCGGAACTCGTAATAGCACTCATTGCCGGCGGCAATGAACCTCATTTGCGCCTTTCTGACAGATTCATACCCGATTTCGACGGATCTGTCAGTCGGGATGCATCAAATAGTAACTTTTTATCAGTTTTAAACCACTCATTGATGCATGAACGTTTATCAGTTGGCTCAGATGCACATCCCCGATCCCCTCCAAGACCGCCAACAACATTGCGCTGGTCTGTGGAGGGAATCTGAAGTCACAAACAGCTTCCGAAAACAACAAATGATGCAATTAAAACTTTGTATTTCATTAATTTATTGAAAATGTCAATTAAATTTGGGTTAAAAATGCAAAAAGTTATAACTCTGAGGTCATCTTTGAACCCGAATAGTACCAGAACGTCAACTCGAAAGCCGATGAAAGCGAAAACGCCTATATGCTGGGGTTATCCATGCATTGGTTCATGGCGCGTGAGTCCACGGACTGTCGAGTCGACGAGAGAGACGATCTCTCGACCGAAACTTGCACATGCGTACACCCTAACACACTTTTCCTGCCCCACAGCGAATGTTGCACTCTCGAGCACGCCTACACACTTTCTCTCGCCCGCAACGAACGTTGCACATTTGTAATCATCTACCCCCGTTTCCCTTCCCTTAACGAAAGCTGCGTTCTCGAGCACATATGCACACTTTGCCAGCGGCTGGGGGATCCTGGATGAGCCAAACAGCTCCAAAATGGAACAGTTTGTGCATTTACCAGCTGCTTTTTGGATGATTGCGATGATGCTAACGTTGATGTTAGATCATTGCAAGCGCTCAATAACATCAGTTGGGCTTGTGTTCACATTGCCTCCGGTGATCAAACTGAATGGCGCATCTAATGGCAATCTGAATCCCGATTCAGGCGGTTCAGCCGGTGGAAACGGGCGTCAAAAGCCCGTTTTCCACTAGCTTTTCACCAATTTTTGTACGATTCATCCGTGAATCTTAACTAGAGACAAGCCTTGAGCTGCGGAGAGGCCGGCAGACAACGACAGATCGTGTGCCTGCGGGTGCGCGGCCGTTGAATCCGGCCTCAGGCGGTTCAGCCGGTGGAAACGGGCGTCAAAAGCTCGTTTTCCACTAGCTTTTCACCAATTTTTGTACGATTCATCCGTGAATCTTGACAATTATGATCAGGGCTTACGCCCACGACCCCTCAGGCACTTGCCCGACCCCATCGCTGACCGCCATCGGCAATGTACAGGTCAAAGATGGGGTATTTCGTCGTTTTTTGTGGTTTTTTTAAAATTACGATACTAAGTATGCGGTGTCAATCAAGGATTTGCACTTTTTAAAGCCTTCTGGCCAGTGCGGAATCCGATTCCGATGAAAAAATCCCGGAATTCGACATTTTTTGCACCTACCAGAAGCCAAAAACGGCGAAAGTTGCACGAAAATCGTTCTGGTAGTTTTGGTAATTAACAGAAGCGCTAATTCTGGTACCAATTAAGCAGTATTTTCGGTTTTCTTTTGTTTTGGTGATGTAAAAACACCTGTTTAAAGCAATCTATCACCAAAATTTAGTACCGTCTCGGCTTAAAAACGCCAAAAATTGACAAAAAATGGCACAAATCGGTTGATAACTTGCCAGCCGTTCATGTGGGTGCAATTTAAATAGCATTTTTGAATTCCGCGTAGTGTCGCGGTTCAGAAACACATATTAGAAGTGATCTAACTTAACTTTTTGCATGAACTAGGGCCCAAAAATGTCAAAATTTGGACAAACTTTGGGTTGGTAGCCCTTGTAACACTCGATTTTCGGGCCTGATTGGCCCTTATTGCCCCGTGTGATTCATAAAACGCATGTGTAACTTCATTATAACACAAATGAACGGATTCTGGCCAGAGTTTGACGGTCAGAATCCGTGTTTTGCATGAAACACCCGGGAATCGCACCGGTTGAACGGTGGATTCCCGTGGAAATGGGGTCGGGAAACACAATTTCTACAAAGATTACATCAAATATCGGCACCACAAGGCGCCGGAGGGCAAAAACTAAACAATTTTCAAATTAATCCCGTCCGAAAATGGCAAAAAGCTTGCAGCAATTGGGATTCCCAGGACGTCTCCGATCCAGGTACTAACCAATCCCTACGTTGCTTAACATGCCAGATCGGACGGGATGGCGTTCATTCAACGTGGTATGACCGCAAGCGACAACCTAATGTCGTGCGTCAATGACCCTCTGGCCGTTGAAACACAAACTTATTGTGTATTAGCATTGCCAAAGGCATTGCATTCCAAAATTTTGGTTTTACCGCCGCAACATGAGTCAAATCATGAGCGGAACTCGTAATAGCACTCATTGCCGGCGGCAATGAACCTCATTTGCGCCTTTCTGACAGATTCATACCCGATTTCGACGGATCTGTCAGTCGGGATGCATCAAATAGTAACTTTTTATCAGTTTTAAACCACTCATTGATGCATGAACGTTTATCAGTTGGCTCAGATGCACATCCCCGATCCCCTCCAAGACCGCCAACAACATTGCGCTGGTCTGTGGAGGGAATCTGAAGTCACAAACAGCTTCCGAAAACAACAAATGATGCAATTAAAACTTTGTATTTCATTAATTTATTGAAAATGTCAATTAAATTTGGGTTAAAAATGCAAAAAGTTATAACTCTGAGGTCATCTTTGAACCCGAATAGTACCAGAACGTCAACTCGAAAGCCGATGAAAGCGAAAACGCCTATATGCTGGGGTTATCCATGCATTGGTTCATGGCGCGTGAGTCCACGGACTGTCGAGTCGACGAGAGAGACGATCTCTCGACCGAAACTTGCACATGCGTACACCCTAACACACTTTTCCTGCCCCACAGCGAATGTTGCACTCTCGAGCACGCCTACACACTTTCTCTCGCCCGCAACGAACGTTGCACATTTGTAATCATCTACCCCCGTTTCCCTTCCCTTAACGAAAGCTGCGTTCTCGAGCACATATGCACACTTTGCCAGCGGCTGGGGGATCCTGGATGAGCCAAACAGCTCCAAAATGGAACAGTTTGTGCATTTACCAGCTGCTTTTTGGATGATTGCGATGATGCTAACGTTGATGTTAGATCATTGCAAGCGCTCAATAACATCAGTTGGGCTTGTGTTCACATTGCCTCCGGTGATCAAACTGAATGGCGCATCTAATGGCAATCTGAATCCCGATTCAGGCGGTTCAGCCGGTGGAAACGGGCGTCAAAAGCCCGTTTTCCACTAGCTTTTCACCAATTTTTGTACGATTCATCCGTGAATCTTAACTAGAGACAAGCCTTGAGCTGCGGAGAGGCCGGCAGACAACGACAGATCGTGTGCCTGCGGGTGCGCGGCCGTTGAATCCGGCCTCAGGCGGTTCAGCCGGTGGAAACGGGCGTCAAAAGCTCGTTTTCCACTAGCTTTTCACCAATTTTTGTACGATTCATCCGTGAATCTTGACAATTATGATCAGGGCTTACGCCCACGACCCCTCAGGCACTTGCCCGACCCCATCGCTGACCGCCATCGGCAATGTACAGGTCAAAGATGGGGTATTTCGTCGTTTTTTGTGGTTTTTTTAAAATTACGATACTAAGTATGCGGTGTCAATCAAGGATTTGCACTTTTTAAAGCCTTCTGGCCAGTGCGGAATCCGATTCCGATGAAAAAATCCCGGAATTCGACATTTTTTGCACCTACCAGAAGCCAAAAACGGCGAAAGTTGCACGAAAATCGTTCTGGTAGTTTTGGTAATTAACAGAAGCGCTAATTCTGGTACCAATTAAGCAGTATTTTCGGTTTTCTTTTGTTTTGGTGATGTAAAAACACCTGTTTAAAGCAATCTATCACCAAAATTTAGTACCGTCTCGGCTTAAAAACGCCAAAAATTGACAAAAAATGGCACAAATCGGTTGATAACTTGCCAGCCGTTCATGTGGGTGCAATTTAAATAGCATTTTTGAATTCCGCGTAGTGTCGCGGTTCAGAAACACATATTAGAAGTGATCTAACTTAACTTTTTGCATGAACTAGGGCCCAAAAATGTCAAAATTTGGACAAACTTTGGGTTGGTAGCCCTTGTAACACTCGATTTTCGGGCCTGATTGGCCCTTATTGCCCCGTGTGATTCATAAAACGCATGTGTAACTTCATTATAACACAAATGAACGGATTCTGGCCAGAGTTTGACGGTCAGAATCCGTGTTTTGCATGAAACACCCGGGAATCGCACCGGTTGAACGGTGGATTCCCGTGGAAATGGGGTCGGGAAACACAATTTCTACAAAGATTACATCAAATATCGGCACCACAAGGCGCCGGAGGGCAAAAACTAAACAATTTTCAAATTAATCCCGTCCGAAAATGGCAAAAAGCTTGCAGCAATTGGGATTCCCAGGACGTCTCCGATCCAGGTACTAACCAATCCCTACGTTGCTTAACATGCCAGATCGGACGGGATGGCGTTCATTCAACGTGGTATGACCGCAAGCGACAACCTAATGTCGTGCGTCAATGACCCTCTGGCCGTTGAAACACAAACTTATTGTGTATTAGCATTGCCAAAGGCATTGCATTCCAAAATTTTGGTTTTACCGCCGCAACATGAGTCAAATCATGAGCGGAACTCGTAATAGCACTCATTGCCGGCGGCAATGAACCTCATTTGCGCCTTTCTGACAGATTCATACCCGATTTCGACGGATCTGTCAGTCGGGATGCATCAAATAGTAACTTTTTATCAGTTTTAAACCACTCATTGATGCATGAACGTTTATCAGTTGGCTCAGATGCACATCCCCGATCCCCTCCAAGACCGCCAACAACATTGCGCTGGTCTGTGGAGGGAATCTGAAGTCACAAACAGCTTCCGAAAACAACAAATGATGCAATTAAAACTTTGTATTTCATTAATTTATTGAAAATGTCAATTAAATTTGGGTTAAAAATGCAAAAAGTTATAACTCTGAGGTCATCTTTGCACCCGAATAGTACCAGAACGTCAACTCGAAAGCCGATGAAAGCGAAAACGCCTATATGCTGGGGTTATCCATGCATTGGTTCATGGCGCGTGAGTCCACGGACTGTCGAGTCGACGAGAGAGACGATCTCTCGACCGAAACTTGCACATGCGTACACCCTAACACACTTTTCCTGCCCCACAGCGAATGTTGCACTCTCGAGCACGCCTACACACTTTCTCTCGCCCGCAACGAACGTTGCACATTTGTAATCATCTACCCCCGTTTCCCTTCCCTTAACGAAAGCTGCGTTCTCGAGCACATATGCACACTTTGCCAGCGGCTGGGGGATCCTGGATGAGCCAAACAGCTCCAAAATGGAACAGTTTGTGCATTTACCAGCTGCTTTTTGGATGATTGCGATGATGCTAACGTTGATGTTAGATCATTGCAAGCGCTCAATAACATCAGTTGGGCTTGTGTTCACATTGCCTCCGGTGATCAAACTGAATGGCGCATCTAATGGCAATCTGAATCCCGATTCAGGCGGTTCAGCCGGTGGAAACGGGCGTCAAAAGCCCGTTTTCCACTAGCTTTTCACCAATTTTTGTACGATTCATCCGTGAATCTTAACTAGAGACAAGCCTTGAGCTGCGGAGAGGCCGGCAGACAACGACAGATCGTGTGCCTGCGGGTGCGCGGCCGTTGAATCCGGCCTCAGGCGGTTCAGCCGGTGGAAACGGGCGTCAAAAGCTCGTTTTCCACTAGCTTTTCACCAATTTTTGTACGATTCATCCGTGAATCTTGACAATTATGATCAGGGCTTACGCCCACGACCCCTCAGGCACTTGCCCGACCCCATCGCTGACCGCCATCGGCAATGTACAGGTCAAAGATGGGGTATTTCGTCGTTTTTTGTGGTTTTTTTAAAATTACGATACTAAGTATGCGGTGTCAATCAAGGATTTGCACTTTTTAAAGCCTTCTGGCCAGTGCGGAATCCGATTCCGATGAAAAAATCCCGGAATTCGACATTTTTTGCACCTACCAGAAGCCAAAAACGGCGAAAGTTGCACGAAAATCGTTCTGGTAGTTTTGGTAATTAACAGAAGCGCTAATTCTGGTACCAATTAAGCAGTATTTTCGGTTTTCTTTTGTTTTGGTGATGTAAAAACACCTGTTTAAAGCAATCTATCACCAAAATTTAGTACCGTCTCGGCTTAAAAACGCCAAAAATTGACAAAAAATGGCACAAATCGGTTGATAACTTGCCAGCCGTTCATGTGGGTGCAATTTAAATAGCATTTTTGAATTCCGCGTAGTGTCGCGGTTCAGAAACACATATTAGAAGTGATCTAACTTAACTTTTTGCATGAACTAGGGCCCAAAAATGTCAAAATTTGGACAAACTTTGGGTTGGTAGCCCTTGTAACACTCGATTTTCGGGCCTGATTGGCCCTTATTGCCCCGTGTGATTCATAAAACGCATGTGTAACTTCATTATAACACAAATGAACGGATTCTGGCCAGAGTTTGACGGTCAGAATCCGTGTTTTGCATGAAACACCCGGGAATCGCACCGGTTGAACGGTGGATTCCCGTGGAAATGGGGTCGGGAAACACAATTTCTACAAAGATTACATCAAATATCGGCACCACAAGGCGCCGGAGGGCAAAAACTAAACAATTTTCAAATTAATCCCGTCCGAAAATGGCAAAAAGCTTGCAGCAATTGGGATTCCCAGGACGTCTCCGATCCAGGTACTAACCAATCCCTACGTTGCTTAACATGCCAGATCGGACGGGATGGCGTTCATTCAACGTGGTATGACCGCAAGCGACAACCTAATGTCGTGCGTCAATGACCCTCTGGCCGTTGAAACACAAACTTATTGTGTATTAGCATTGCCAAAGGCATTGCATTCCAAAATTTTGGTTTTACCGCCGCAACATGAGTCAAATCATGAGCGGAACTCGTAATAGCACTCATTGCCGGCGGCAATGAACCTCATTTGCGCCTTTCTGACAGATTCATACCCGATTTCGACGGATCTGTCAGTCGGGATGCATCAAATAGTAACTTTTTATCAGTTTTAAACCACTCATTGATGCATGAACGTTTATCAGTTGGCTCAGATGCACATCCCCGATCCCCTCCAAGACCGCCAACAACATTGCGCTGGTCTGTGGAGGGAATCTGAAGTCACAAACAGCTTCCGAAAACAACAAATGATGCAATTAAAACTTTGTATTTCATTAATTTATTGAAAATGTCAATTAAATTTGGGTTAAAAATGCAAAAAGTTATAACTCTGAGGTCATCTTTGAACCCGAATAGTACCAGAACGTCAACTCGAAAGCCGATGAAAGCGAAAACGCCTATATGCTGGGGTTATCCATGCATTGGTTCATGGCGCGTGAGTCCACGGACTGTCGAGTCGACGAGAGAGACGATCTCTCGACCGAAACTTGCACATGCGTACACCCTAACACACTTTTCCTGCCCCACAGCGAATGTTGCACTCTCGAGCACGCCTACACACTTTCTCTCGCCCGCAACGAACGTTGCACATTTGTAATCATCTACCCCCGTTTCCCTTCCCTTAACGAAAGCTGCGTTCTCGAGCACATATGCACACTTTGCCAGCGGCTGGGGGATCCTGGATGAGCCAAACAGCTCCAAAATGGAACAGTTTGTGCATTTACCAGCTGCTTTTTGGATGATTGCGATGATGCTAACGTTGATGTTAGATCATTGCAAGCGCTCAATAACATCAGTTGGGCTTGTGTTCACATTGCCTCCGGTGATCAAACTGAATGGCGCATCTAATGGCAATCTGAATCCCGATTCAGGCGGTTCAGCCGGTGGAAACGGGCGTCAAAAGCCCGTTTTCCACTAGCTTTTCACCAATTTTTGTACGATTCATCCGTGAATCTTAACTAGAGACAAGCCTTGAGCTGCGGAGAGGCCGGCAGACAACGACAGATCGTGTGCCTGCGGGTGCGCGGCCGTTGAATCCGGCCTCAGGCGGTTCAGCCGGTGGAAACGGGCGTCAAAAGCTCGTTTTCCACTAGCTTTTCACCAATTTTTGTACGATTCATCCGTGAATCTTGACAATTATGATCAGGGCTTACGCCCACGACCCCTCAGGCACTTGCCCGACCCCATCGCTGACCGCCATCGGCAATGTACAGGTCAAAGATGGGGTATTTCGTCGTTTTTTGTGGTTTTTTTAAAATTACGATACTAAGTATGCGGTGTCAATCAAGGATTTGCACTTTTTAAAGCCTTCTGGCCAGTGCGGAATCCGATTCCGATGAAAAAATCCCGGAATTCGACATTTTTTGCACCTACCAGAAGCCAAAAACGGCGAAAGTTGCACGAAAATCGTTCTGGTAGTTTTGGTAATTAACAGAAGCGCTAATTCTGGTACCAATTAAGCAGTATTTTCGGTTTTCTTTTGTTTTGGTGATGTAAAAACACCTGTTTAAAGCAATCTATCACCAAAATTTAGTACCGTCTCGGCTTAAAAACGCCAAAAATTGACAAAAAATGGCACAAATCGGTTGATAACTTGCCAGCCGTTCATGTGGGTGCAATTTAAATAGCATTTTTGAATTCCGCGTAGTGTCGCGGTTCAGAAACACATATTAGAAGTGATCTAACTTAACTTTTTGCATGAACTAGGGCCCAAAAATGTCAAAATTTGGACAAACTTTGGGTTGGTAGCCCTTGTAACACTCGATTTTCGGGCCTGATTGGCCCTTATTGCCCCGTGTGATTCATAAAACGCATGTGTAACTTCATTATAACACAAATGAACGGATTCTGGCCAGAGTTTGACGGTCAGAATCCGTGTTTTGCATGAAACACCCGGGAATCGCACCGGTTGAACGGTGGATTCCCGTGGAAATGGGGTCGGGAAACACAATTTCTACAAAGATTACATCAAATATCGGCACCACAAGGCGCCGGAGGGCAAAAACTAAACAATTTTCAAATTAATCCCGTCCGAAAATGGCAAAAAGCTTGCAGCAATTGGGATTCCCAGGACGTCTCCGATCCAGGTACTAACCAATCCCTACGTTGCTTAACATGCCAGATCGGACGGGATGGCGTTCATTCAACGTGGTATGACCGCAAGCGACAACCTAATGTCGTGCGTCAATGACCCTCTGGCCGTTGAAACACAAACTTATTGTGTATTAGCATTGCCAAAGGCATTGCATTCCAAAATTTTGGTTTTACCGCCGCAACATGAGTCAAATCATGAGCGGAACTCGTAATAGCACTCATTGCCGGCGGCAATGAACCTCATTTGCGCCTTTCTGACAGATTCATACCCGATTTCGACGGATCTGTCAGTCGGGATGCATCAAATAGTAACTTTTTATCAGTTTTAAACCACTCATTGATGCATGAACGTTTATCAGTTGGCTCAGATGCACATCCCCGATCCCCTCCAAGACCGCCAACAACATTGCGCTGGTCTGTGGAGGGAATCTGAAGTCACAAACAGCTTCCGAAAACAACAAATGATGCAATTAAAACTTTGTATTTCATTAATTTATTGAAAATGTCAATTAAATTTGGGTTAAAAATGCAAAAAGTTATAACTCTGAGGTCATCTTTGAACCCGAATAGTACCAGAACGTCAACTCGAAAGCCGATGAAAGCGAAAACGCCTATATGCTGGGGTTATCCATGCATTGGTTCATGGCGCGTGAGTCCACGGACTGTCGAGTCGACGAGAGAGACGATCTCTCGACCGAAACTTGCACATGCGTACACCCTAACACACTTTTCCTGCCCCACAGCGAATGTTGCACTCTCGAGCACGCCTACACACTTTCTCTCGCCCGCAACGAACGTTGCACATTTGTAATCATCTACCCCCGTTTCCCTTCCCTTAACGAAAGCTGCGTTCTCGAGCACATATGCACACTTTGCCAGCGGCTGGGGGATCCTGGATGAGCCAAACAGCTCCAAAATGGAACAGTTTGTGCATTTACCAGCTGCTTTTTGGATGATTGCGATGATGCTAACGTTGATGTTAGATCATTGCAAGCGCTCAATAACATCAGTTGGGCTTGTGTTCACATTGCCTCCGGTGATCAAACTGAATGGCGCATCTAATGGCAATCTGAATCCCGATTCAGGCGGTTCAGCCGGTGGAAACGGGCGTCAAAAGCCCGTTTTCCACTAGCTTTTCACCAATTTTTGTACGATTCATCCGTGAATCTTAACTAGAGACAAGCCTTGAGCTGCGGAGAGGCCGGCAGACAACGACAGATCGTGTGCCTGCGGGTGCGCGGCCGTTGAATCCGGCCTCAGGCGGTTCAGCCGGTGGAAACGGGCGTCAAAAGCTCGTTTTCCACTAGCTTTTCACCAATTTTTGTACGATTCATCCGTGAATCTTGACAATTATGATCAGGGCTTACGCCCACGACCCCTCAGGCACTTGCCCGACCCCATCGCTGACCGCCATCGGCAATGTACAGGTCAAAGATGGGGTATTTCGTCGTTTTTTGTGGTTTTTTTAAAATTACGATACTAAGTATGCGGTGTCAATCAAGGATTTGCACTTTTTAAAGCCTTCTGGCCAGTGCGGAATCCGATTCCGATGAAAAAATCCCGGAATTCGACATTTTTTGCACCTACCAGAAGCCAAAAACGGCGAAAGTTGCACGAAAATCGTTCTGGTAGTTTTGGTAATTAACAGAAGCGCTAATTCTGGTACCAATTAAGCAGTATTTTCGGTTTTCTTTTGTTTTGGTGATGTAAAAACACCTGTTTAAAGCAATCTATCACCAAAATTTAGTACCGTCTCGGCTTAAAAACGCCAAAAATTGACAAAAAATGGCACAAATCGGTTGATAACTTGCCAGCCGTTCATGTGGGTGCAATTTAAATAGCATTTTTGAATTCCGCGTAGTGTCGCGGTTCAGAAACACATATTAGAAGTGATCTAACTTAACTTTTTGCATGAACTAGGGCCCAAAAATGTCAAAATTTGGACAAACTTTGGGTTGGTAGCCCTTGTAACACTCGATTTTCGGGCCTGATTGGCCCTTATTGCCCCGTGTGATTCATAAAACGCATGTGTAACTTCATTATAACACAAATGAACGGATTCTGGCCAGAGTTTGACGGTCAGAATCCGTGTTTTGCATGAAACACCCGGGAATCGCACCGGTTGAACGGTGGATTCCCGTGGAAATGGGGTCGGGAAACACAATTTCTACAAAGATTACATCAAATATCGGCACCACAAGGCGCCGGAGGGCAAAAACTAAACAATTTTCAAATTAATCCCGTCCGAAAATGGCAAAAAGCTTGCAGCAATTGGGATTCCCAGGACGTCTCCGATCCAGGTACTAACCAATCCCTACGTTGCTTAACATGCCAGATCGGACGGGATGGCGTTCATTCAACGTGGTATGACCGCAAGCGACAACCTAATGTCGTGCGTCAATGACCCTCTGGCCGTTGAAACACAAACTTATTGTGTATTAGCATTGCCAAAGGCATTGCATTCCAAAATTTTGGTTTTACCGCCGCAACATGAGTCAAATCATGAGCGGAACTCGTAATAGCACTCATTGCCGGCGGCAATGAACCTCATTTGCGCCTTTCTGACAGATTCATACCCGATTTCGACGGATCTGTCAGTCGGGATGCATCAAATAGTAACTTTTTATCAGTTTTAAACCACTCATTGATGCATGAACGTTTATCAGTTGGCTCAGATGCACATCCCCGATCCCCTCCAAGACCGCCAACAACATTGCGCTGGTCTGTGGAGGGAATCTGAAGTCACAAACAGCTTCCGAAAACAACAAATGATGCAATTAAAACTTTGTATTTCATTAATTTATTGAAAATGTCAATTAAATTTGGGTTAAAAATGCAAAAAGTTATAACTCTGAGGTCATCTTTGCACCCGAATAGTACCAGAACGTCAACTCGAAAGCCGATGAAAGCGAAAACGCCTATATGCTGGGGTTATCCATGCATTGGTTCATGGCGCGTGAGTCCACGGACTGTCGAGTCGACGAGAGAGACGATCTCTCGACCGAAACTTGCACATGCGTACACCCTAACACACTTTTCCTGCCCCACAGCGAATGTTGCACTCTCGAGCACGCCTACACACTTTCTCTCGCCCGCAACGAACGTTGCACATTTGTAATCATCTACCCCCGTTTCCCTTCCCTTAACGAAAGCTGCGTTCTCGAGCACATATGCACACTTTGCCAGCGGCTGGGGGATCCTGGATGAGCCAAACAGCTCCAAAATGGAACAGTTTGTGCATTTACCAGCTGCTTTTTGGATGATTGCGATGATGCTAACGTTGATGTTAGATCATTGCAAGCGCTCAATAACATCAGTTGGGCTTGTGTTCACATTGCCTCCGGTGATCAAACTGAATGGCGCATCTAATGGCAATCTGAATCCCGATTCAGGCGGTTCAGCCGGTGGAAACGGGCGTCAAAAGCCCGTTTTCCACTAGCTTTTCACCAATTTTTGTACGATTCATCCGTGAATCTTAACTAGAGACAAGCCTTGAGCTGCGGAGAGGCCGGCAGACAACGACAGATCGTGTGCCTGCGGGTGCGCGGCCGTTGAATCCGGCCTCAGGCGGTTCAGCCGGTGGAAACGGGCGTCAAAAGCTCGTTTTCCACTAGCTTTTCACCAATTTTTGTACGATTCATCCGTGAATCTTGACAATTATGATCAGGGCTTACGCCCACGACCCCTCAGGCACTTGCCCGACCCCATCGCTGACCGCCATCGGCAATGTACAGGTCAAAGATGGGGTATTTCGTCGTTTTTTGTGGTTTTTTTAAAATTACGATACTAAGTATGCGGTGTCAATCAAGGATTTGCACTTTTTAAAGCCTTCTGGCCAGTGCGGAATCCGATTCCGATGAAAAAATCCCGGAATTCGACATTTTTTGCACCTACCAGAAGCCAAAAACGGCGAAAGTTGCACGAAAATCGTTCTGGTAGTTTTGGTAATTAACAGAAGCGCTAATTCTGGTACCAATTAAGCAGTATTTTCGGTTTTCTTTTGTTTTGGTGATGTAAAAACACCTGTTTAAAGCAATCTATCACCAAAATTTAGTACCGTCTCGGCTTAAAAACGCCAAAAATTGACAAAAAATGGCACAAATCGGTTGATAACTTGCCAGCCGTTCATGTGGGTGCAATTTAAATAGCATTTTTGAATTCCGCGTAGTGTCGCGGTTCAGAAACACATATTAGAAGTGATCTAACTTAACTTTTTGCATGAACTAGGGCCCAAAAATGTCAAAATTTGGACAAACTTTGGGTTGGTAGCCCTTGTAACACTCGATTTTCGGGCCTGATTGGCCCTTATTGCCCCGTGTGATTCATAAAACGCATGTGTAACTTCATTATAACACAAATGAACGGATTCTGGCCAGAGTTTGACGGTCAGAATCCGTGTTTTGCATGAAACACCCGGGAATCGCACCGGTTGAACGGTGGATTCCCGTGGAAATGGGGTCGGGAAACACAATTTCTACAAAGATTACATCAAATATCGGCACCACAAGGCGCCGGAGGGCAAAAACTAAACAATTTTCAAATTAATCCCGTCCGAAAATGGCAAAAAGCTTGCAGCAATTGGGATTCCCAGGACGTCTCCGATCCAGGTACTAACCAATCCCTACGTTGCTTAACATGCCAGATCGGACGGGATGGCGTTCATTCAACGTGGTATGACCGCAAGCGACAACCTAATGTCGTGCGTCAATGACCCTCTGGCCGTTGAAACACAAACTTATTGTGTATTAGCATTGCCAAAGGCATTGCATTCCAAAATTTTGGTTTTACCGCCGCAACATGAGTCAAATCATGAGCGGAACTCGTAATAGCACTCATTGCCGGCGGCAATGAACCTCATTTGCGCCTTTCTGACAGATTCATACCCGATTTCGACGGATCTGTCAGTCGGGATGCATCAAATAGTAACTTTTTATCAGTTTTAAACCACTCATTGATGCATGAACGTTTATCAGTTGGCTCAGATGCACATCCCCGATCCCCTCCAAGACCGCCAACAACATTGCGCTGGTCTGTGGAGGGAATCTGAAGTCACAAACAGCTTCCGAAAACAACAAATGATGCAATTAAAACTTTGTATTTCATTAATTTATTGAAAATGTCAATTAAATTTGGGTTAAAAATGCAAAAAGTTATAACTCTGAGGTCATCTTTGCACCCGAATAGTACCAGAACGTCAACTCGAAAGCCGATGAAAGCGAAAACGCCTATATGCTGGGGTTATCCATGCATTGGTTCATGGCGCGTGAGTCCACGGACTGTCGAGTCGACGAGAGAGACGATCTCTCGACCGAAACTTGCACATGCGTACACCCTAACACACTTTTCCTGCCCCACAGCGAATGTTGCACTCTCGAGCACGCCTACACACTTTCTCTCGCCCGCAACGAACGTTGCACATTTGTAATCATCTACCCCCGTTTCCCTTCCCTTAACGAAAGCTGCGTTCTCGAGCACATATGCACACTTTGCCAGCGGCTGGGGGATCCTGGATGAGCCAAACAGCTCCAAAATGGAACAGTTTGTGCATTTACCAGCTGCTTTTTGGATGATTGCGATGATGCTAACGTTGATGTTAGATCATTGCAAGCGCTCAATAACATCAGTTGGGCTTGTGTTCACATTGCCTCCGGTGATCAAACTGAATGGCGCATCTAATGGCAATCTGAATCCCGATTCAGGCGGTTCAGCCGGTGGAAACGGGCGTCAAAAGCCCGTTTTCCACTAGCTTTTCACCAATTTTTGTACGATTCATCCGTGAATCTTAACTAGAGACAAGCCTTGAGCTGCGGAGAGGCCGGCAGACAACGACAGATCGTGTGCCTGCGGGTGCGCGGCCGTTGAATCCGGCCTCAGGCGGTTCAGCCGGTGGAAACGGGCGTCAAAAGCTCGTTTTCCACTAGCTTTTCACCAATTTTTGCACGATTCCTCCGTGAATCTTAACAATTATGATCAGGGCTTACGCATACGACCCCTCAGGCACTTGCCCGACCCCATCGATGACCGCCATCGGCAATGTACAGGTCAAAGATAGGGCGTTTTGCCCGTATTTTACCGTTTTTAACGGTTTTCTTAAGATTCTGATTCAAGTTCAGGTGAATCATGCAAGATTGTGCACGTTTTTGAGATGTCTGATCAGTGCGGAATTCGATTCCGATGAGAAAGTTACAGATATTACAACTTTTTGCACTTACCAGAATTCGAAAACGCGAGGAATCGCATGATTCGTGTTCTGGTAGTTTTGGAGAAAAACGGATTTCGGGGCTTTCTCGACTGATTTATGCCGTTGTTTTGTTGTGTGAGTGTGAAAACAGATTAAAAATAATGTTTTGACACAGAATGAAGAATCTTCACGGATTCTGACGGCCAGAATCCGCGTTTTCGATGAATTGCACCCGTCGAAAGGTGGATTCTCGTCGCCAATGCAAAGTCATCCAAAACCGAACGGTCGCTTCATTGGACATCTTCGGTTCAAAAAATTTTAAAAACGTCCGTATGTTTTTGGCACATGCCGTGCCATTAATTGTCCACTGAACAGCAATGCGCGACGTCCGACCGTGCAAACGGTGCCTCAAACCGAAGGAAAACGTCTCACTGGACATGTCTGCCTTTGAATGGAGCTTCAAAAAGGTAAGGACGGCCGTACAATGCAAGGGATTTGTCCATGATTTTGAAAAGCGTGTGTACGTTTTTGGCACATGCCGTGCCATCAATCATCCGCTGATGTCTTATCTCAAAACGGAAATAAACCAATACGTTTTACGAGTGTTTGATACATCTCATCAAACAAGCTTTGACAAGAATGCTCTTTTTACGTTAGCAGTTGATTAGGATTCAACTGCTTTCCGTTTCAATCACATGAATAATAAAAAGTCAACCCGGTTGACCGAAGCCGGTTGCAAATCGAGTGCCACTGTTAAGACCGGGACAAGTGTTATTTTGTAGTAAACTGTTTTGGTCAGGACAGGAGCACTGTCTAAAACTTGCTGATTGCCACGGGCATCTTCCATGGATTCTTGCCAAAACGAAAGAACGGCGACCAAGAACATGCTCCCGAATGATTTAACTGCAAAGATTTCTATTTCTTGAGCCCAGCTTCAACGCCTTGCTCCGACAACTAAGTGCCATTTGACTATAGGCTTCACTGATCCTCAAATTTGTCTATTCTGCCGTCCCTTTTCATTTAAAATGCTAAACATGTGCGTTGAACGTCGATGTGTTCTGGATGATACGCACGATTCCGCACACATATGTATCACAAATAATCAAGCCAATCTCGAAATTTATTCAACAAACCATGAGTATTGGGGGCTTCATGTACCTGCCGTCTATTGCATGGTTGACCCCAAATGGTCAGTTCGTATATGTACTTTTCTCGTAGAAAAACTTGTAAACCTGGGTATATTAAAGTAAGGACGAGCGAACTTTAAACATCACTGACGTATGGGTTCATGGTGCATGTTTAGTCTACGTTTTGTTTGCTTTTTTTCGTCAAGGTTAGCAGCTTTGTTAAAAAAAAAAAAAACTATTGCAAATTTTAATGTTGCGTAGGTGTAAGTCACTTTTATAAACGCAAATGAAAAATAAGAAATGAATGAATGATATATCAGTTGTTTTTCGTTTTATTACCACTAGTCATATCTGTTCAGACATTTAACATTGTGTTGTGTTCATTTTTGATGATGTAAAGAGTCTAATAATAACAACAACAATGCTTATTCAAAGAACTGTGACTTCAATTAGATGTACAAACTGAAGAGGGCAACCGGCAGCTACAACTACTGGTCGCATTTATTTTTAGTAATACTAATGTTATGCACGAAAGTTCTCATTGGCTGCAAATAATTTTATTTACTTCACTGCCATTGAAATGACGCTTCAACAAGATTGTGTTTACTGGTTGGCCATTGGAAGCAATGCGGTTGGGCAGTTTTTTGAAATTATTATGATTATGTTTCTATCAATTGAGTTCATAAAATTTAAATCGGAGTTAAAACATGCATACTACTATATAATTTATATTTCATATTTGACTGACACCATCGACAACATTGTTTGGTGGACGAGCGAGGGGGTACATAATGATGTAGTTGTTGTTGTGGATCTTATATATAAATGGTATTTTCTTCTTTGCCCTAGTGCATGGAGCTTAATGTTAAGCCTAAATCGTTGTACGGCTATGGGCTGGCCATTGTTGCACAAAAGAGTAGGCTTATTTTGTCCAAAAAACTTGATTTGTATACTTGTTTTGTAGGTTTGGTCTGGAAAGTCACTCAAATTACTTTTAATCCTAATGGTTTTATATCCTTTTATCATCGATGGCCGCGCATTTCGAAACTTCCGATGCATGTATGACGCTTCTGACACGTGCGAAAACCATTATTCAACCATGATGACCACGTTTTACATATCTACTGCCACCTGTGCCACAATTTCGCTGGTTCTTATTATTGTTGCGGTTAAAAAGTCACAAAGTTATTCTCAAAGCAGTACAAAAGCGCTAGTTGAAAGACAAATGATTGTTCATGCGGCAATGGCGTTAGTCATGTTGATGATTTGGGTAACTACATACTATTTAGCCAACACAATCGACAGTATGTATTACTTTTTTGATAGCTTATCATTTTTCGTGTTCTTCGTACAACATTATCCGCCGATGCTGGTTATTTTGTGGATCAGGTGTGTTTTGATGTTTAGTTGTATGTGAAAAGAACTTGCTTTCAGTCCTACGTACAAAAATTTGTTTTTTCATTTTACCGGAATAAACAAATTTTGCAGAAGGAAAAAAGCTGTTTCGGTTATAAGGCGATATTCGATGAATGTTCGTGCTTAACGTAGAATCCATTCATTTAACAAATTAAGGACTTTGTTGCTCGGGTTTGCTACAACCCTGCTAACTGACGGCACCGGAACAAAAATATTTTGTAACTCATTGATTTCGTTACGTTTTTGTTGTTGTGTTTAGGTTTCATTGCACGAAGCTGTTTCACTGCATGTTCATAGTTAGTGAGCTCTTCATGCTCATGATTGTTAAGCAACCTTCGAGCCAGGCACAAGATTAGCCTTTTGACGACGATAAATGGCTTTTATTGAAAACTGGGGCATTGCACTGTCTAAGTAAAATTAGTTTCGATGCTTCGACAGCGAAACGGACGGATGATTGGTTTTCGGTTTTTGATGGAGCTATTGATGCAGTAATAATTTCTACTTTTTCAAAGTTAAAACGTATTTTCAAACCAAACCAACAAATACTTTCTCTCAAATAATTGGGGAAGGCTTTATTACTGCTACCTATAAACTGCCAGCGATCTCAGTGTGCCACATCAACCTCATCGTATGGACGCATTCATGACTTTTTGCAACACCTTCCTTTTAATCAAGGGCTATTATTACGAGCTATTGCCGTCCGGAATGATGATAGCTCCAGGTTATCCGCGCCGAACTTGATCTATGTGGTTCAACGGCCACAAACAACACCGACGACCCCTATGATTTAAGACAAACGACTTACCATGCTCATTTGTTTACGTTTAACGTTCTTTGATTTATTTTTGCCATATTACTTTTCAATGATCAATTGTAGTTTTATGTTGGTGTAAAAACTGTCACTTATTCAACGTTAATAAGAATAGCAAAACTTCCCAAAACCCCATTGCATCAATTTCTTATTCCTTCAACCGGGCAGGTCACACAACAATTGGCGGAAAACGACAATGATCTCGTCCAATTACATTCCTTTTTTTATCGTACTCACATCAGTGTCATTTTTCAAATAAACGTTGGCCAACAATTCTATGTTTATTTGACAATTCATATAACGTCAACGCGTTCGGCTTTACTTTAGAACGAGACTCCAATCAGATTCGACCACCGAGGTGGATTTCCTGACGTCACATGCACCATCAGTCGAGCTCGAAAGCCCTGCGGCCCAGGCGCCTTGTCCGAGTAGACCAAAACCAAGGATCGCCCGTCTGCCTGTCGCAACAAGTCCTTAGGGGTTGCCCCCGCCTTCCGCATCACGACACAGGTGATAGCCCGAGTAAGACAAGACCGGGGATCGCCCGTCTGTTTATCGCAACTACACTTGAGGGTTGCCCCAACCTGGCGTGTAAAGATCTTGTGTACCAAAGATTGCTTCATTTAGAAAGAAGGTAAATAGGTACAGAGAAGCTATTAAGTAAAATTCAAAAGTGTTTTGGGCCGAAAAAGCAAAAAATATATATAAACTGGTAGGTTGATCACGTCCATCGGATAGACTGCCCTTTGACCGTCGGAAAATCGAATGAATGTTGGTTAAACTGCGCCGCCGACCTTCCTGACACCGTCGTGATGATTCTGAGAAGATTTTGAAGTGTAAAAGATGGTAAATTAAGCGTAAAATGATTGATTAGTTTACGACGGATGAAACTGATTCGCAGAACACTCGAGAGCGAGACGGAAAAGTCAATGACAGTCAATTCGATTCGGCACACTTTGCCAAAGTGCGCGACAGCTGTTTGAGGCGCGTGGGTTGACGTCTTTACGTGTCTGCCGTCTATCGCATGATAGGTTTATTAGCTTTCTTTATATGGCTAGGTTAGCAGCGTTTTTAAAAAACTTTTGCAAAATTTAACATTGCGTATGTGTAAGTAATATTAAAAAACGCAAATCATGTATAAGAAATAAATGAATGGTATCAGTTGCTTTCAATTTTACAATATTACCAGCAGACATATCTTTTAAGACATAAAAAAGTGCGTCGTGTTTGTTTTCGATGATGTAAAGGGTCTAATAACAACAACAATGCTTGTTCAAAGAACCGTGACTTTAATAAGATGTCTAAACTGAAGAGGGCAACCGGCAGCTACAACTACCAGTCGCATTCACTCTCAGTAATACTCACATTGTGCACGAATTTTCTCATTGGCTGCAAATAATTTTATTTACTTCACTGCCATTGAAATGACGCTTCAACGAGATTGTGTTTACTGGTTGGCTATTGGAAGCAATGCGGTTGGGCAGTTTATAGAGGTTGTTATGATTGTGTTTCTATCAATTGAGTTTAAAAAATCAAAATCGAAGCTAAAACATGCATATTACTATATTATTTATATTTCTTATTTGATCGACACCATCGATAACGTTGTTTGGTGGTCGAGCGAGGGGGTGCATAATGAAGTGACTGGTGGCGTGCATCTTATATATAAATGGTATTTCCTACTTTCCCCTAGTGCATGGAGCTTAATGTTAAGCTTGAATTGTTGTACGGCTCTGGGCTGGCCATTGATGTACAAAAGAGTAAGTTTATTTTGTCCAAAAAGCTGTTTTTGTACACCCTTTTTATAGATTTGGTCTGGAAAGTCACTCAAACTACTTCTAATTCTAATGGTTTTATACCCTTTTATTATCGACGGCCGTGCATTTCGAAACTTCCGATGCATGTATGACACTTCCGAAACATGCTATAACCATTATTCAACCATGATGACCACATTTTACGTCTCTACTGCCACCTGTGCCACAATTTCATTGATTCTTATTATTGTGGCGGTTAAAAAGTCACAAAGTTATTCTCAAAGCAGTACAAAAGCGCTAGTTGAAAGACGAATGATTGTTCATGCGGCTATGGCGTTAGTCATGTTGATGATTTGGGTAACTACATACTATCTTGCAAATACAGTCGACAGTATGTATTACTTTTATAGTAACTTAGCATTTTTCGTTTTTTTCTTACAACATTATCCGCCGATGCTGGTTATTTTGTGGATCAGGTATGTTTTGGTGTTCAGTTGCATATGAAAAAAGATTGTTTTTAGTCCTACGTACAAAAATTTATTTTTTCATTTCATCGGAATAGACAAATTTTGCAAGAGGAAAAGTGCTGTCTCGATCATAAGGCTATATTCAATGAATGTCCGTGCTATTTGAAAACTTTTTAATTAAAAAGGCACCGTTTTATAACATCATTTTAAATAAAATAATTATGTAAAACATATATCTTGTTAACACTATGTACAAAAACCATAATAACTAGCACTCTACTCTTCGCGGCGGCAACAAATCTTAGTTTTGCTATTCTTCGGAACTATGCAAACGTCTTCAGAATAGCGACATTTGTTGTCTTTGCATGTTTCACCGGTTTCGACAAGACCAGAAGGGCATTCTGAAACATGCAATGAATCTTAAAAGTTATTCAATAGTGAAAGAATACTCACTGTTGATACCCTTGCAACAGACATGTGAAAACGGATCACACATTGACCCCTGGCTGCAATCTGCGCTTCGTTTACACTTCAGAATACCGCCAAGACTGTTCATTGTTGGTTCACCTTTAAGGCCCACAGAGCATTCCACGCCTGAAAAACAAATGCTATTTTGGTTTTAATAAAGCTGTAATTTACGTTTGCAGACTCCATTATCCACTAAATATCCCTTTGGACATTCGCAAATGCCCTTTCGGCAAGTCATGTCGTTAATTTCTTCCAAGCCGGATGCTTCGTTGTCACTATTTGACTTGGCACTAGCAAATTTGCCGACACATTGTTGGGAAACATGGCAACTGTCTCCATAATAGGCGATAGGGTAGCATTGTCCCTCGACGTAGACGTCCTCTGGCGAGACACATGGCTTCGGGCAACAGATTTCTTTTTGGGTAGCGATTGAATCTTTGTGGCAGAAGTGGTCCATTGGACATTCAGAGCATCCATAATTAGGCGCGGCGGAAGACACATGGGGTAAACCGACCGGGCAGACGGGGATGTCTGGAGCTGGCATCGGGCAACAGAAGCCTTGATAGAGGTTCGCTTTTTTGGGGACGTCGAAGACTGGAACGCAGTAATAGTTGCTCGGACAGCGGCCGGATTCGGTTCGACGTGGCGAATGCATCACATTAGTTGTCACAGTAACATTTTCGGTATCGTAATCATCTGGATAAGGCACCGTTACAAAGACACTGTAGACATTGATGGAAGAGTTATCATCACCGATGGGATTCATTGCTCGCGCATTTCGGTGGGTCTTTTCAACCGTGCATTGGACCAGATCATTTTCAAACTTCAATGGCTCTGCATGGTTGACACATTTGTAGGCGATAGGCTTACATCCGCCACTGCCATCTCTCTGGAAGCCGGATTTGCATCGACAGCCACCACTTGTGCATTCTGAAAAGGCGGCGCCGCAGTCAAGGTCGGTACGGCACTTTTCCTTCAGACGACGACGGGTTCGTTTGCATGATTTTCCGTCACTTGAAACACTGTAACCCATTTCCTTGATACATTCACATTTGCAATCCCGATTTGAGGTTGGACAGTTACAGATGGCACCGCCTGCACAACCCTCTCGGATGGTGCATGATTCACCTGGGACGGGAAGGCTCGATTCGATTGATTTTACGGATTCAATCGGCTGTTGTGGTTGACTTGTCGGTGGTGCTGAATTTGTAGTCGGGCTATCAGCACAGCAGAACCCAGATTGCTGTTCACAGTATGACGGCTTCGGACACGGTATCGCATTGGTGCCTCGGTATTGGCAAATGAGTGGTTTGTGGGTGAAGCCTTCGAGGAGGGGAGCCTTTGGCCACGGACAAATGCGCAATTCTACAAAATCTTACTTTAAAAAGGTAAATTAAAGCAAGATAAACTTACTTGAACAGCAAATCCCGCTTTGCGGATTACAAATGTTCCGACCACCACAAGATGATTTCAGATCACACGTTTCAATGACTCCCCGAAACCCGATGACTGGCTTTCCTCCTCCTGGACATAGATCCAATCGTGCAAGTTTCTCACTATCAATCGGGAAGCATGCAAAGCGTTGCTCGCCATCAATGCGGCCCTTGATGCAAAGCTCGCCTGGGGCACAATCATGGTTGATTTTGCAGGTGTCTCTCCTGCATTTGCCTTCTGTGCAAAGTGTGCCACGCTCGCATTGAAAGTTGTATTGGCATAGGGCGCCGACTCGAACCCCTAAAATGTTATTTTTTACAATAAAAATTTAAAAGTTTTTTTTACAAAATGATGATACTTACCATTCACAAAACTAAACGTAAAAAACTGTAAGCTCAATAGAAATGGCAGCCACATACTTCTAGATCTCATTTGACGCTTCTACTGACGCCCCAGTTTACTGACCAGTTGCTTTAATTTGGCTTTTGGGATGCAGCGACCACGCCTTGACTGGAGCAAAGGTGACCGCACCTGCCGTGGGCTGTGCAAACATGCAATGGCAGATGACTCCGTTCCGCGACCGAGTAAACTGACCACAGAAGGGTAGACGCTAGGGTTGTGACTGTCTGGCAGATAGCAATAGCCCAATGGTCAAAAATTGGAGAACTGAATTCACTAAATTTCATCGCAGATCAAAAATAGATGAGCAAATACTTCGTTTCCAACGGATCCAGAAATAGGAATCAGACCTTCCGATGAAATCGCAGAAAGTGGTGATTGAAAAGCTTTACACCTTATATCGCCACAGTGTTTTAGAAGTCCAGCATTTATTGACACATATTACATAGTCTTTGATGAATAACTTAGCGATATCGTGACGGCATATCAGAACTCGTAGAAGGCGCAACTTGAGAAAGCACAACTTCTTCAACTTTGAAACCGAGTTTCTTTTTAACTTTGTTGACAAGACTTTTTATGTATTCACGGTAGGATCGCACAAAATAACTCAACACGCAGAAATCAACAAAAGCATGTGTTCCAAGAATTCCAATGGCTATCAACGAAAATACCGGCATCTGTTTAAAACCGAATAAGGTCAACGTGTAAGCACTCGTAATTGGCAGAACTAAAAGTAAACCAAATATGGCAATTTGAATAAACAACGCTTTCATCAACATAAGTTGCATGTTGTAGGTGCCAGAACTCAAATGTTGTTTGTTTTTGCGCAGGATTCGGAGGAAATTCAAATACAGAAACACGATGGAGATGCTCAATGATATAAGGCAGCTGGTAATAATAATAATATACTTGATGAGGTTATCAGTAGCTTCATATCCAAAAATCGATGGGTGCTTTGCAAATATTTCTTTCAAAACCGGGTACTCTTTAGTCATGGCAGTACTGAGGTCGTTTTGTTGAGGCAGCGTAAACACTAGTGGAATAAGGATCAAAGCTTCAATGAAAATAAAAATAACTATGTAAACTATAATTCGAATTTTCATAATTGAGTAATATTGATAGAATATTGAAAATGGCGAAGCTTGAGCGTACCGATGCACCACAGAAATGTAAATACCGAACCCCATTCCGACTGAAAAGATTCCTGGAAATAAAAGTTGCAACGTTGCCGTATTTCCAGAAGAATTGGCGAAGATTCCAGCACTGTATCCGATGTAAAACGGCCAAAAGGGAACAACTTTCCAAAGGCCAACATACACGTCGAAGCAGTATGACCAGGTCAGTTGATGCACGAGATACCACTTGTAACCACTCATTTCAGATGACGATTTAGTAATTATCATGTGTAGCATAAAAATAAACATACTCGTTGTAAACACTAGGGACACATCCCAGTAAATGCTATAAATAGCTACCAATCGCGGATTTTCAAGATCGTCCAATGTAAATTGAGAATAATCAGTCTTGAAGATGGAATTTGTACTGGAACTGTTTGACATTAGCAGTGTCTAATGTGATGCCAAAGTTAACTAAAGCGCCAAATATCAACGCAGGTGAAACATGTTAGGTGCAACAGGCGTGTTTTGCGATTTATTTTTGCACTTACTCGACACAAGTTTCAGTGAACAACAACCACTTTGGCACAGGTGAAATGCGCGTTTTACGATGACTGTAGGGCACGTAAAACTTTAGAAAACTGGTCTGTTTAAATCATTTTTTTGGCATTGCAATTCGTATTTGCTTATTTCAGAACCGTCAGCAAAATTGAATAGTCAGACATTCAGTTTCAGTCATCATGCAAATCCTTAGCTTTCCATTATCGATACTGCGATGGCATATCAGACGTCGTAGAAGGTGCAAAGTGAGTCACAACGACTTCTTCAACTTGGAAACCGAGTTTTTTCTTAATTTTGTTGACACAATTTTTAATGTATTCACGGTATGAACGTACATAATAACTCAGCACACAGAAATCAACAAACGCATGTGTTCCCAGAATCGCTATTGCAACGAGGGAAAATACCGGCATCTGTTTAAAGCCAAATAAGGTCAACGTGTAAGCACTCGTAATGGGTAAAACCAACAGTAGCCCAAATATTGCAATTTGAATAAACAAAGCTTTCATCAACATGAGTTGCATGTTGTAAGTGCCAGAACTTAGAAGTTGTTTATTTTTGCTCAGAATTCTTAGAAAGTTTAAATACAGAAATACAATGGAAATGCTCAATGATATCAAAACGACACATGTAATAATAATATACGTGATGAGATTGTCAGTAGCCTCGAAACCGAAAATAGAAGGATGTCTTCTGAAGACCTCTATTAAAACTGGATAGTCTTTTGTCATCGCACCACGCAGATCATCTTGTTTTGGAACTACAAATAATAGTGGAACCATAATTACAGCTTCGATAAAAACAAAAATCACTATGTAGGTTACTATGCGGATGACCATGTTTGAATACAGTCGATAGAATATTGAAAACGGCGAAGCTTGGGCGTACCGATGAACCACGGAAATGTAAATACCGAATCCCATGCCGACAGAAAAGATTGCGGGAAATATTAGTTGTATGGTTGTTGTATTTCCTGGAGCATTGGCAAAGATTCCAGCACTGTAACCTATGTAAAATGGCCAGAGAGGAACGACCTTCCAGAGACCGACATACAAGTCAAACAAGTAAGACCAGACCAACTGGTGAACAAGATACCATTTGTAGCCAGCCATCTCAGAGGACGATTTTGTGATTATCATGTGCATCATAAAAATAAACATACTCGTCGTAAATACTAGTGACACGTCCCAAAACATACTGTAAACCGCTACTAACCGAGGGTTTTCAAGGTCGTCTAATGTGAACTGAGAGTAATCAGTTCTGAAGATGGATTTAATGCCGGAGTTGCTCGACATTTTGACTGTTTTAAAATATTGATGATCTTAAAAAACCCTACCAAAGTTGACCAACAAAAAGACCGCTCAAAAATGCAGCGCAAAAGGCGTGCTTTGTGTTATCTATGTGTGCACTTGAAAGACACAAATGTCACTCAACAAAAATCACTTTGGTACAGGTGATAAATATACATTTTTATTCCAAAAATGCCCGCATCAGTTGAAAAAACTGCACCTTACCAGAAAATAACTTTTTAGTGATCACACATTTGTTACGCATACTACCATGATGAAGAAAAAGATTGGATGAAAATGACATTCACTGTCAGCCGACGACATTCAAATATTCGCACCGAGAGACGTTTTGGGGGGACCCGCGCCCCCGTTTTTCCACTTGTGTACACGCGTGCACCCCGAGCTTGTTTTTTCCTTCACGTTTTCAATCCGGCTTTTCTGCCGTTTTCCTGCCTTCTTTAGCCTTCCAAGTCGTTGCTAGGGGCATCAGGGTCATGTTTAAGTAGATTTGGGTCAGTTTTATATAATGCGGGTGGACATATAGCAGATCAAAGTCACGCGCATTTGTCATCGTTTTCCTCCGGCCTTCGACCGATTAAACTTGTCAAATTCCATTCCAAAGTGATCCTAATGCCTCTGGTAACGATTTGGAAGGCAAAAGAAGGCAGGAAAACGGCAGAAAAGCCGGATTGAAAACGTGAACGAAAAAACAAGCTCGGGGTGCACGCGTGTACACAAGTGGAAAAACGGGGGCGCGGGTCCCCCCAAAACGTCTCTCGGTGCGAATATTTGAATGTCGTCGGCTGACAGTGAATGTCATTTTCATCCAATCTTTTTCTTCATCATGGTATGTTTATGATTGACAATGTCAATTTTCTCATAATTTTATTGTGACATTAGTACTTTACATGTTAACATGTTTCAAACTTTTCAAGTCGAGAAGGCAAATCAGAAACAGTCGCAGGGCCTAATGGTGTAACAACTGGTATCACTACTCTCAATCCTAACTTCAGTTTAATTTTGATGTAACACCTTTTCACGTACTCCCGATAAGACTTAATAAAGTAGCTCAACACACAAAAGTCAACAATAGCATGCGTTCCGAATATTGAAATAGCAATCAGTCCAAACTTTGGCACCCATGTCAATCCAAAAAGTGTCAAAATGAACATCAGAGTGATCGGGAAAACAAGTAGCGTTACAAAGATTGCAATTTGGATAAACAACGTTCTGAATAACATTACTTGCATATTGTACGTGCCAACACTAAGATGTTGCTTGTTCTTCCGTAAAATTCTGAAAAAGCTCAAATAGAGCAAAACGATGAAAGCGATCAGCACAAATAACACAATCACAACAAGGACTATATATTGAATAACGTCATCTGTTGTTTCATAGCCAAAAATGGATGGGTGTGCTTTGAAAACTGGTATTAGAACGGGGTGTTTTAGCATCATCGTTGTATTTAAATCTTGTCGTTCTGGTAGCCACAAAAGAAGGGGAATGCAAATGGCAGATTCAAAGTCAACAAAGATAATAATGTAAATAACCGCTCGTATAAATGGATTCGAGTAATATCTGTAGAAATGTGAAAGAGGTGAAGACTGCGCGTATCGGTAAACGAGCGATAATACTATACTGAATCCCATTCCGACGCTTAAGAAGGCTGGCATGATCAACTGAAATCTGACAGTGTTGCCTTTAAGGGTAGAGAAAATGCCATTGCTATAGCCTATGAAAAATGGCCAGAGGGGAACAGCCTTCCAAAGGCCCACATAGACATCAAATATGTATGACCACGTCAGTTGATGGACAAGGTACCACTTGTAACCGCTCATTTCGGGCGAAGATTTGGTAATTATCATGTGTAGCATAAAAATAAACATACTCGTTGTAAATACCAACGACACATCCCAGTAAATACTATATGCAAACACTAAGTTTGGATTCTCAAGATCATCGAGTGTAAACATAGTGTAGTTTTGCTTCGGAAACCACGAGGCAATAACTGTTAATACTTGGTTCACCATCAAAATGTCTACAAAGTGGAAATAATTTCATGAATGTAGTCAACTTATACAACGAAACGCTAACATCGTTGATAGTCATAACCACGTTTTCATTGAGTATGTGAAGGGCAGGTGTAAGCAAAAAGTTCCACGAAATGTAGCCTAAACTGAAGTAAAAATCGTAAATGCATTAAGGTCGAACGCATATTTTGAAAACTTTCAATGCATTATCAAGTTATCACTAATGTTTTCTTGTTAGACTTCAATGAAATCGAGACGGCAAATCCAAACGGTCTCAATGAGGTAAAAAAGGGTAAGGGTACTTTTGTCCTAATTCCTGTTTAATGTTGTCAGAACAACCCTTTACATACTTTTAATAAAACAGAATAAAATAGCTCAATACACAGAAGTCGACATAAGCATACGTTTCCAATTTCGGAAATCATAAATAAAGTAAATTGAGAATATTTTAGTTCTGAAGATGGATTTGATGCCAGAATTGCTCGGCATTTTGACTTTTTAAGATCATACCAATGTTGAATTAAAAAAATGCAACTCAAATGCATTGAGTGCAAATAGCGTATTTTGTGTTATCCATGTATGTACTTAACCGGCACAAATGTCACTGAACAAAATCACGTTGGTACAGGTGAAAAATTTACATTTTCATGTACATATCAGACAAAAAAAGCTGCACCTTAACAGAAGTGGTCAAGTTTTTGGTGATCACATATGTAGTTATTACACATACTAAATGTTCTATGACTTTAGATGCCAGTTTAATCATCATTTTATTGTGACAAAAGTGGTTTACATTACAACATGTTTCAAATTACTTAAATTGAGACGGCAAATCAGAAACTGTCGACGGACCTAACGGTGTAACAACAGGTATTACTACTTTCAATCCTAACTTAAGTTTAATTTTAATGTAATAACTCTTCACATAATCCCGATATGATCGAATGAAGTAAGTCAACACACAGAAATCCACTAAAGCATGTGTGCCTAAAATAGAAATTGCAACTAATCCGAACTTTGGCATCCATTTCAATCCGAAAAGCGTCAATATAAAGGCCAAAGTGATCGGAAAAATGAGCAGCGTCACAAAAATTGCAATTTGGATGAACAGTGTTCTGAATAACATCAGTTGCATGTTGTAAGTGCCAACGCTAAGGTGCTGTTTGTTTTTACGTAAAATTCGAAGAAAGTTTAAGTATAGCAAAATGATGAAAATGATCAAAATAAACAGCACTATTACTACAAGGACCACGTATTGAATGACTGCATCTGTCGTTTCGTACCCAAAAACGGATGGATGTGCTTCAAAAATAGGAACCAAAACAGGGTGTTTTAGCATCATTATTACATCAAGGTCCTCTCGTTCTGGTAGCCATAAAAGAAGGGGAATACAAATGGCAGATTCAAAGCCGACGAAGATAATAATATAAATGATTGCTCGTATAATTGGATTTGAGTAATATCTGTAGAAATGCGAAAGTGGCGAAGATTGAGCGTAACGATAAACCACCGATAAGACGATGCTGAATCCCATTCCAACACTCAAGAATGCCGGCATTATCAACTGGATCCTAACATTGTTGCCTTTGAGATTTGAGAAAATGCCATTACTATAACCCATGAAAAATGGCCACAGAGGAACAACTTTTCATAAGCCGACATTCACATCGAAAAAGTATGACCAGGTCAGTTGATGGACAAGATACCACTTGTACCCGCTCATTTCACTCGACGATTTAGTAATTATCATGTGTAACATAAAACAGAACAAACAAGTCGTAATAACTAACTGAACATCCCAGTAAATACTGTACGCAGTCGCCAAGTTGGGATTCTCGAGATCATCGAGTGTAAAGATGGTGTAGTTCTGCTCTGGAAACCACGACGCAATAACTGTTAATGGAAGGCGGTTTTTCGCCATCAAAATACCGACAGAGCAAAAATGGTTCTATGAAAGTAGTCAATCTACATACTAACACGCTACCATCATTGATTGTCACACGCCTGTTTTCATTGAGTATGCGAAGACAGGTGCAAGAATGTGTAAGACGAAAGTTTCAGATTAAAGACATGACTGTGTTCCACGAATCGTTGCAAAAACCTTAAAGTTTTAAATTCAAATATTCACATTGAATAAGTATGACCAGGTCAATAACAGTCTTACTTAACTGCAATCGTAAATGCTTATATGCTGCAAATACTGCGGTTTTTTTTCAAATCTAATGCGTTATTTAAATATTGTTATTTTCTTTATTTAACATTTCAATGAAAATGTGACGGTAAATCGGAAACCGTTGAAGGTCCTAATGACGTAGCAACAGTAACATTAACCTTCAGCCCCAATTTTTGCCTAATCGCGTTGTAGCAACTCTTTACATACTCCCGATAAGACCTAATAAAGTAGCTTAACACGCAGAAGTCAACGAAAGCATGTGTTCCCAAAATCGAAATCGCAATGAGCCCAAACTTTGGCATCCATTTCATTCCAAACAGTGCAAATATGAACGCCATTGTAATTGGCAAGATCAATAATGCACCGAATATGGCAATTTGAATAAATAGGGTTCTGAACAGCATCAATTGCATGTTGTATGTGCCAATACTGAGATGTTGTTTGTTTTTGCGAAGAATTCGAATAAAGTTCAGATATAAAAAGACGATGGAAACTGATAGCATTACTAGAACAAATACAATGAGAACAACGTATTGAACGACTGTATCCGTCGCTTCATAGCCGAAAAGTGATGAATGCGTTGCAAAAATCGGGATAAGTACAGGGTATTTTGATGTCATGGCTGTGTTGAAGTCACTTTGCTGAGGTAATGTAAAAAGTATGGGTATGCAAATGATTGCTTCTAATCCAAAAAAGATAACAACGTAAAATATAGCACGTATTGCGGTGACATTGTAATATTTGTAAAACTGTGAAAACGGTGAGGCTTGCACATATCTGTATAAAACTGACAAATAAATGCTAAAACCCATCCCAACTGATAAGACAGCCGGCAAAATGAGTTGAATAGTGGCAGAGTTTCCGTTAAAGTTGGCAAATATACCAGAACTGTAGCCCATGTAGAACGGCCAGAGTGGAATGACCTTCCAAAGGCCAACGTAAACATCGAATAAATACGACCAAGTTAACTGATGGACGAGATACCACTTGTATCCACTCATTTCAGACGACGATTTTGTGATTATCATGTGCAACATAAAACAAAATAAACAAGTTGTAAACACCAATGATATATCCCAGTAAACGCTGTAGATAGCGGCCATGGTTGGATTCTCTAAATCATCTAATGTAATGGCAGAAAAGTTTGTTTTTGGCAATAGAGATGCGAGGAAGGTAAAAGGGTTTGTTTCATTGGCCATTGACAAATTTTAAGACCATGTTCAGACATATCAACACAAAACTGGGCGCTGTGGTCGCGACGCAGGTGAAGTTTGTCGAGTGCGTTACGCAAAGTTGTTCATAGCCAATGCCAAAATTGTGAGGAAAACTGTCTAATGTTCATTAAGCACAGGTGTAACTTGAAAAAAAGGACGAAAATGAGCCGCATTTGTAGGTTCAATGCTTTCAATGATAAAAACTGGGTACATCACTAATGGTACTCGGTCCCAATGGTAGGACATCAACTGTTGCCACTTTGAAACCCAATCTTTTCTGAGTTTTGCGAATACAGTCTTTAATGTATTCTCGATATGAACGAATAAAAAATGTCAGCACGCAAAAGTCAAGGAAAGCATGTGTTCCAAGGATGCTAATTGCAGCTAATCCAATAATAGGAGTACACTTTAACCCCAATAAAGTCACAGTAAAAGCGATCATAATCGGAACAATGAGAAACAATCCAAATATTAGAATCTGAATAAACAATGCTTTGTTTAACATTAGTTGCAAATTGTAAGTGCCAATGCTGATGTGTTGCTTATTTTTGCGCAGAATTCGAATAAAGTTAAGATAAAGTAAGAACACTGATATTATCAATGCAAATAAAACAACAGTTAAAAGAGCTTGGTATTGTACCACTTCATCAGTCGCGTCATAGCCAAATATTGAGGGATGCGCTTCAAAAATTGGCTTCAGAAGGGGGTATTTTGTCGTCATCAAAGCATTCAAGTCACTTTGATGGGGCAGATTGAACGCTAAAGGTACACAAACAATTGCTTGAACTGTTACAAAGATGGCGATATAAACTGGAATGCGAATGTAGAGACGAATGTAATATTTGTAGAAATCCGAAAATGGCGATGCTTGCACATAGCGGTATAACACAGAAACGTAAATGCTGAAGCACATTCCGACTGATATAACAGCCAACGGAACAAGTTGTATCGTTGCAGTGTTGTCTTTCAAATCGGCAAAGACACCGACACTGTAACCCATAAAAAATGGCCAGAGAGGGACGACTTTGAATAAGCCAATATAAACATCGAACAAGTATGACCAGGTCAGTTGATGGACAAGGTACCATTTATAGATCCCCATCTCAGGCGACGATTTTTTGATAATCATGTGCAACATAAAGCAAAACAGAGTTGTTGTAAACACTAATGACACATCCCAATAAATTTTGTAAACCGCGACCAAACGAGGGTTCACGAGATCATCTAAAGTGATTATGGAGTAATCGGGTTTTGGTATCCAAGAACTGGTAAACATTGGGTTGATTTTTGTGAAAAGTGAATAGTGCCAAGTACGAATTTAGTTGAAAAGGTAAAAAAGTGCAATTAGCAAGAACAGACGTATAAATCTGACGCTAATCAGACACCACGACAGGGTCACCCCCGTGCTACAAACTTTTACCAGGTGATGTTTATTTATATTGACATATTAACGTAGTACGCTGAAAACTGAATGCCGAATACTCGGCAAATCGGAAGTAGTGTTTTGGACTTACGATACGACACCACCCGTAGCCACTTTGACACCGAACTTCTTTTAGTCTTCGAACACATGCATTCATAAAATTTGACGGAGTCGAATTTATCCTTTTTTTGACGCCTGCTTTTTTTTTGCCAAACTTTCAAAAGTTCGTCAAATCCCTTTGGTGTGAAAAGCGGGTATCTTTTCCCGCAGGGGATTTTTACTCCCGCACCGCCAACAAGAATATTGCGACAAATCCAATTTAGCTGTGCATCAACAGGCCTGATTTTGCGATGATGGTTATACAGTGAAAAAGCTACACAGAGAGTTAATTTGAGTAATTAGAAAAAAAGTACTTGGATGGTACTGGGCTCGAACCTTTTTGAAAACCGGCCGGCTGCGATGCCAGCAAATGTCGGAGGTACTTTGCAAAACCTGCAGCAACATTTGCAAAGTCCGTGGCTTCATGTTTCACACACTTCAGGTCGATGGTTCGATTCCAAAAAGTGCCAAACAATTTTTTTTGTGAAAACCACTTTATAAAACCAGTAAAAAAAAGTTGGCTTTTTACTGAAAGCCGAACCACCAACCTGAAGGGTGTAAAACATGAAGCCACGGACTTTGCAAATGTTGCTGCAAGTTTTCCAAGGTACCTCCGAGATTTGCTGGCATCGCAGCCGGCTGGTTTTGAGAAAGGTTCGAGGCCAGCAGTATCCAAAATTTTTTGATTCATTTTTTATTTTTAATTCGATGTAACTTTCTGTGAAACCTTATCAATTTCATTTACAAACAAAAAAAATCAACTTTTACGCATACGATACGAAACCTATAATCTTTAGAGCCCGTTAATTGCGTCAGAAACACGCAGCCAAACAAACTGCCACGGCAATCGCGATAGCAAAGTTAGTACTAGTACGTTTTCAATTCAATGATAAATACTCGGCAAATCGGAAATGGTATTCTGGGCCAACGGAACGACATCAACCGTAGCCACCTTGAAACCCAACTTCTGTTTGACCCTTCTAATGCATTCTTTAATATATTCGCGATAAGAACGAATAAAGTAAGTCAGAATGCAAAAATCAAACAAGGCGTGTGTTCCGACGATTGTTAACGCCACCAATCCAACGACAGACAAGCATCGCAAGCCGGTGAATATTAGAACAAAAACCGCCAGAATAGGAAACACTAATACCAACATAAACACGAAAATTTGAAGAAACAATGTTTTGAATAGCATCAACAGCATGTTATATGTGCCAATGCTGAGATGTTGTTTGTTTTTGCGCAAAATACGCAAATAGTTAAAATAGAGAACAACAACGGATACACTTAGTGCCACAAATGTGTTCACTATAATGAGGTTATATCGTAAAACGGCTTCACTTGCTTCATAACCAAAAACGGATGGATGGTCTTCAAAAATTTGTTTTAACATAGGATACTGAGCTATCATTGCAGTTTTTAGGCCATCCTGTTTAGGAAGACGAAAGAGCAGTGGAATGCAAATAAGTGCCTGTATTCCAAAAAATGCGACAATAAACAATGGTATCCGAACGTATGGATAACTGTAGTAACGATAAAATAGGGATAATGGAGCGGCTTGAATGTACCGATAAAAAGTTGAAATGTAGATGCTGAATCCCATTCCAACTCCTAAGAATGCTATTGGAAGAAGTTGAATCATGGCTGCATCATTGCTTTTCAGATTGGCATGAATACCAGCGCTATAGCCCAGATAGAAAGGCCAAAAGGCAACAGGTTTTAATAATCCAAGATAGACATCGAATAAATACGACCAGGTCAGTTGATGAGCCAGATACCATTTATAAACTCCCATCTCAGGTGATGACTTTTTAATAACCATGAACAACATTATGCAAAACAAGGTCGTTGTAATGACTAATGACACATCCCAGTAAATACAATAAACAGCAACAAGTCGCGGATTTTCAAGATCATCTAATGTGATGGTTGATAAATTAGTTCTCGGCACCCAATTGGGCAGAAAAGCGGCAAAAATTGCGTCATGACTTACGTTTGTCATTGCCAATGCAGCAGGTTAAACAAAATGTTTTTCATTTAAAAACTTAAGCAGAGTGAACGAAATGGTACAAGTCAAGTGGTGTAAAGTGAGAGGTATTTTAATTATTTATAAAAAAACGTACATACAGATGTTTACATTTCAACATTGGCCGCAGAATCTTTTGAGCCCGACTTCAACTATTGCGTAACAGTTTTCGGAATACCGAAACGACTTTGACCCCGCCGGGCGGTGATTCTGGTATTCTGCCCAGAAGTTATTCACCTAACGGGGCTTTGAATAATCATAAATGTGTCGGAAGTTGCAAACACTAAACAAACTAAAACAAGTGATTTAGGTTTTGTGTGTGGAAGTCATTCAAGTGCGACTCAAAAAAACAGAGCATTGAAAAATGATGATTTAAAATGTGTCGACTACCAAGGCTGCATGCGAAAAAGTGACTAAATAAAGCCAAGCAGAGAGTTCAAAAAACACACACTTCCAAAAACCGTTTTGCAAAATAAGTACATATAAGGATCGGGTGATAAGATTGTGGCATCCGGGTCGTGATTGGTTCTTGTTGTTTAGCCATGCCATCATTAACTGGAAATTATAAGGTGTCAGCTGGTGCTACTGATATTGTTGCCAAAGTGCCGAAAAGTGCCTTCTTTAGTGTTGCACCACTACGTGGCACTCGATTTCTAGTTGCCGTATCGGGCTCTATTTTGTTGGCTTCAATGTTGGGAAACATTATTTGTTGGAATGCGGCTTTAATTAAGGTGGCCGAGTTGGAATCGTCTCCGTTGTGGTCAGTTTATAGCAATGCAATTCATAATGGAAGCGTGAAGAAAGCTGATGTTGACTGGGCTGACTCACAGTTACCCTTGGCTGATCGAAGGATTCCTTTTACGTCTATTCAAATCAGTATGATATTCGCTATGAGCTTTGCGGGTGCCGGATTCTTTGTCTTGCCAGCAACGTGGATGATGAGGGTTATCGGAACTCGACGGACAGAAATCATATTAGCGGTTGTAACAGCGGCATTGGCCGCGTTGACGCCGCTGGCTACGGTGACGGATTTCAGGTTATTGTTAATCGTGAGATTCATACAGGTTGGTCGGGTGGTGATGCTTGACGGTACTTATGGTGCTGAATTTAGGGCATGTGCATCAGCAATCCGTATCCAGTCATCAGTGTCATCATTTCAACATGGACCGCTGCCAATGAAAATGGGATATTCTTAGCTATTCTGACTGGTTATGTTCAATTAAGCGCTGTTTTTACGACACCATTATGTATTTACATTTCTAATCAATGTAAGTTACTTATGAGTTTATTTTATAACCGAAGTTAATGTTCTAGTTGGCTGGCCGTCTATTTTCTATTTTCAAGCAATTTACATCCTGCTCTTGACAATAATCTGGACTTTCGCTTACCGTGACGATCCAGAGACACATCCTTTAGTTGGCGAACATGAATTAAACAAGATTGCTACATGTAAAAACAAACGCACAGCGTCGATTCAAGGCGATCAACCTAACACCGCCGTTGAACCCACGACTCTGCAGGTCATCCGAAACCCAGCTGTTTGGGTTTGCTGTGTCGCTGCTTTGGCATACATAACTTCCATCCAGTTCAGTATTACGTTTACTGTCATGTACTACGTTTGGATTCTTAATTATCCCATCTTGACGGCAGGATTGTTATCTTCCATCCCGTTGTTATCTCAATACTTGATTCAGTTTATCACTAACATCTGCAGCGATAGAATTCGATTTGTCACGGAACATACCAAAGTACTTTTGACCGTTTTGCTTTGACTTTATAAAACCATACTGTTTTAGATTCGTGTTTGTTGCACGCTTGCATTATCAGGATGCGCAACCGGCTTCATAGCGACCTCATTTATCGACCCCCAGTATCGGATGCTTAGTACTACGGTAACCGTGATCGGACTGTCATGTCTTGGATTCAACTCGGATGGTTTCCCTAAGTCAGCGGTGCTTATTGGCCCACAGAAACCGGTTTTAGTGATGAGTTGCGTTCAGGCAATTCTCACACTTGGGCTATTTTGCGGAAGTTTTATTGTGCCTGGACTGACACCCGACAGAACCGCCGATCAATATCACGTGTTTTTCCGGGTTTACGGAGGGTTGCTGATCATTGCGAACGTGCTTTTCGTCGTTTTTTGCAAAGCGAAAGCAATTGATTTTACGCAAAGCTCGAAGAAGTCTGTTTGTTAAACAATTTTACAAACTGTAATAAAACTCCTTGCTATAAAGACTGACAACCTAACTATTTTTATGATGTACAAATAAGTCACCGAAGAAATGAACATTTGAACAACAAGTACCTTTCCATCGACAATTTGACATCAGTCAAGAATTCAACGATCAAATTACAATTCAAAACACGCAAAATTGAATAATCATGGTTTTACATGCGTCAACAACCAAAGTTGCATAAGCCAGCGAGCTAAAATTAAGTCAATCGGGGGTGTCAACCAAAGTGTACTTCGAAAATCGTTTTACAACAACTGAAAAAGTGTATTCACTTTTTGTTTGGTGGTTGTGGTTGCGTTGAAAGTACTCTTTTGTTTTAAAAAAGAGTTTTATTTGTATTTTTCATCTTGGAAAAAGCTAAAAAAAACCATGCCATCATCCGGTAAATATAAGGTGTCACCCGTTCGTAATGGCACTGACGACATTGCCGAGGAGCCGAAAAATGCCTTCTTTAGTGTTTCACCACTACGTGGCACTCGGTTTCTGGTAGCAGTATCGGGTTCTATTTTGCTGGCTTCCATGTTAGGGAATATTGTTTGCTGGAATGCAGCGCTGATAAAAGTTGCCGAATTGGAGTCATCGCCGCTGTGGCCAATCTATGGGGACGCTATTTTAAACGGAAGTTTAAATAAGGCGGATGTCAATTGGGCTGATTCAAGACTGTTGTTGGCTGATAGAAGGATTGCCGTGACTCCGATTCAGATCAGTTTGATCTTTGCGACAAGCTTTGCGGGCGCTGGAGTTTTCGTTCTGCCAGCAACATGGATGATGAGAGTTATTGGAACTCGAAAAACTGAAGTTATATTGGCAGCTGTGACTGCGGCTTCGGCTGCGTTGACGCCATTGGCCACGGTTACGGATTTCAGATTCTTGCTGGTTTTGAGATTCATACAAGTTTGTTTGCGTTAATAGCGTTTGAAAAGTTGTTTATGGTTTTGAGTTAAGGGCATGTGCATCAGCAACCCCTTCCCCGTCATCAGTGTCATCATTTCGACATGGGCTGCAGCGAATGAAAATGGAATCTTTTTAGCTGTGTTGACCGGTTATGTCCAGCTCAGTGCCGTTATAACCACACCATTTTGTATTTACATGGCTAATGAATGTAAGCTATCACAACTAACCAGTAATTTTAAACTGTATTTAACATTCCAGTTGGCTGGCCTTCCGTTTTCTACTTCCAAGCTGTCTACATTACACTCCTGCTAATCATCTGGGCCTTGGCTTACCGTGACGACCCCGAAAAGCATCCATTCGTCGGCGAACGCGAATTGGACAAGATTTCCACCGGCAAAAACACGCCAACTGCATCAATTCGTGGAGGTCCACCCATCACACCCGAGGAACCGACCAACCTTCAAGTCATTCGAAACCCGGCTGTTTGGGTCTGTTGTATTGCGGCATTTGCATACATCACCTCCATCCAGTTCAGTATCGCCTTTTCGGTCATGTACTATGTCTGGATCCTCAAATATCCGCTCCTAACTGCTGGAATGTTATCAGCGACCCCTCTGTTGGCCCAATTCTTGATTCAATTTATCACCGACATCTGCAGCGACAGAATTCGTTTTGTCAGCGAACACACCAAAGTACTTTTTTTTTCATTCTACCTTTCACTTTAAGAAAATGGTAATTCAGATTCGTGTCTGTTGCACACTTGCATTGTCAGGTTGTGCAGCAGGCTTCATAGCGACGTCATTCATCGACCCTCAGTACCGGATGCTCAGTACTACTGTAATTTTGATCGGTTTATCGTGTCTTGGATTTAATTCTGGTGGATTTCCAAAGTCCGCAGTGCTCATTGGACCACAAAAGCCTGTAATGGTGATGAGCTGTGTTCAAGCGATTCTCACCCTTGGACTGTTTTGCGGAAGTTTCATTGTGCCTGGATTGACACCTAATCGAACAGCCGATCAGTATCATGTGCTTTTCCGTGTTTACGGAGGGCTACTTATTTTTGCGAACGTGCTCTTTGTTGTTTTTTGTAAAGCGAAAGCGATTGATTTTACTCAAAATTTGAAAAAATCCATTTGTTGAAAAAGTAAAAATGGTTTATAATTGGCAAAATAAACGCACATGTGAAATGCTATGTCTTTGTGTAGAAATAGGAACAAGAGTCAGAAAATATGAAATTCAACCAACTAAGCCGTAATTTTAGGCATGTTAGTTGGTCTGGTGATAATAGTTGTGCTCCGAGAAACGCCGTTCCTCTTTTTGAAGTATTTGTCAATTCCGATGAATTGGAAAAAGAGGATTTTGTATGTTGGGCTGAAACAGGTAAACTATTTTCGTTTGGAAAAACTAGCATATCATACTTAATCCACAAGAGAAGCAACATTGGTGGGTAATGTTGCATGCAGAAGATGAAAAATGACAAATTATCGAAAAATTGGCACATATTGACGCTTATAGTCGTCAAATAAACCGTAGTGACCCAAATGAAGAGCATCAACGAAGCCGCAGCTGCGTGTAGAATCATTCGTTTCTCGATTCGTGCTTTCGCACTGCTTTGTGAATAGCTTTGTGACTTCTTCACTGCCACGGCAATAAGGATAAATGAAAGTGCCGCCGACCCGGCAGTGGATATTTCAACAGTGGTCATCATCAGAGAGTAATGGTCGAGACATGTGAGCGACATGTAATACATTCGACAATGAAAATCTCTAAACGCGTGACCGTCGACCAAAAACGGGTACAAAATCATTAAAAATAAAAGTATTTTTAGCGATCGTCCGGACCAAATCTACAAAATGATGTCACATAAAGGCAAACTGTAAGTGAATAGCCCTTACCCGCTTGTGCAATATCGGCCAACCCATCGCAGTACATCGATTCAAGCTCAACATAAAGCTCCACACACCTGGACTCATGTAAAAATACCACTTATACAGCAGTCCAATACCCACAACTACGTTATCTTCTGCATTATCTAAAGCTTCACTGGTCCACCAAGCAAGGTTCGCAATGGAATCAGTCCAATACGAAATGTAAAGAACGTAATAGTAAGCATATTTCACTTCCGATTTGGTTTTTCGGAATTCTGAAGTAAGAAAAACAATCATAATAGTTTCAATTACTTGACCCAAAGCGTTACTACCTAATGAGAGCCAATAAAACCAATCTCTCAGAACCGCCATTTTTGCAACTGCGATGGAAGCGAAGCAATGCCACCCATAAAAGTTAGTTGACATTTAACAGAAAAAGTGTAATAAGGTTATTAATAACCTTTATTTACAAAAGACACGTGTCATATTATCAAAATAAAACAAACTCCGTGCTACATGATTGTACAATTATTGCTAATAAACAAAGACACCAAACTTTATTATTATAGTTGTGTAATTCAAATAATAGCACAGTTAATAAAACGAATAAAAGGTATTGAATTGGTCGAAAGCGAGTCCGAGACAACTACAAATTTACCTCAAAGTGATGCTACCATGCTTTGTGAAGCATCAGACGGCGTTGATTGTGCTTCGTCGAAGAAAGCAGAAAAGTGTCTCGCGATTGAGGTGGATGTTGACTTGGTTATACATAAGTCAGCTGCTGAGACGGACCATACGAGCGACAGCATGCCGAAACGAGCATCGAAACAACTTGACAATCACACAGGTCGTAAAAGAAGCGTCAAACAATGGATAGTTACCTAAACTTTGCCGCAAATTACTACGTGTTTGAAGCTATTGCTGTAAGCTGGCGCATTTTTGAACTATACCTCGAGGTGAAGACCCCGGCAAAGGGCGGCAAAGGTGTAGTAGTTCGGTTGGGCGTGTCCTGTCAAGCAGTTCACTAACTTTTGACCTTTACCTTGCGCAGTCTATTGATTGACTTTCGTTCGACAAGTTAACAAAACAGGATTACTGGCAAGCAATCAACTTTTAATGACAACACAGATTTATTGATCAAAACAGCAAAATTTATTGTTCAAAAGAAATTTCAACAAAATAATGAAAATTTACAAACAAAATTCACTTTATAGAGATACAACAAAGTAGAAATAACAATTCTCAAATCAATAATTGCAAAACGTTCAGCAGACAACGATGTGGTCGATTGATGTGGTCACCAGCTGGACGTCGGCGAAGGAAGACAACACGCAACATAGATCAAGGGGAAGTCCACACATACTGTAGAAACACACCACAACAAACAAAACATGAATATGAAAAGCGGTGGTGTTTCAACAGGTGCCGAGCATTCAACACACCACGTCATTGCCTTTGGCGGTTTGGGGTCGGACCTTCTAACCAGATCGGCCTTGATCAAACCTCATAGCCATCCGGACTGGTTAGTGGTTCAATCGAAGGCGATCTGTTGAAGGCCGCCCCATTCCAGCCAGGGCGATCGTGTAATGTGTGACGTCGGCAACACTGAGGAAGTGGGTGTAAAGCCGGCAAGTGGGTGCATGGTGAAGGTGAAGCCAATCAAAGAAACAGTCGACAAAACACTCAAAAAAGCAAGTTCAAAACAAATAAAGCGAAGCTCCATACCGACCGACGTCCTTCTTCGGCGCCCGTCTGCGAATCCGGTGAAATGGCATCATGAATGAACGTCTTCAGACAGCGGCGAACCAGATGATTTGGATGGAGAAAAGCCGCAAACGTCAGCGGCACTTCAGTTTGACAGCAGCCCAAACGATGGGGAAGAAGGAGATGATCATCTTGATTTGGATGGTCGAGGGTGCAGAAGTTCGACTGCCAGCTCGGTGAAGACTGAAACAATCATCGATTAATCTGCCATCAGAATTAGAAAAAGTTAACTATCAGAATTTGAAAGCCAAAAACTTACTATGTATGACAAGGGCCACGTCCCAGCAACGACAACTGATCAAAGCTTTACAGCTTCGGTTTCATTTTTACACGCGTAGACATCTATCCGAGATCGAGAAATGCTAGAATCCGCTTATCATCGGGAGGCGGTATGATTGGTGAAGTTGTTGGGCCAGTCGAGGAATCTGGCGGTGGGGGTCCATGGGCCGGAGATTTCAATCGCTCAGATCGTCTTGCCACAGAATCGGTGCTCTGCATTGACAACACGGCACAAAAGAAACGAAATAAAAGCAAATAATGACTTACAGTATTCCATAAACTCAATAATCTCGTTCGAAGTGACTGTTTCATGCTCCGTGGCGGCACTTTAGAGGTAGTTCGTGAGACGGTAGTGGTGTTGAATGTGACGTGGCATCTGACGACGAAGGTCCTAGTGGCGGAGATTCCAACGGCAATGTCAGTGGATCGAAGGTTTCAGAAGACGTCGGCCTTGCTCGGGATGTGATACACTGTAAAAACAACACCAGGACGCCAAAAACACACATTGTAAAACGACTTACAGTGTTACAATCCTGCGAAGAATTGTAAGCATATGGCACCGGCATAGGCATAAACTTTGCTCCGAGCTTCTCTTCGAATTCGGAAAGGGTCTGCTTGACATCCGGCGGTGGGGGACCGAGAAGCGCTGGTTGTCGGCCTTCAGGTGACACATGCCTCGATGAATTTGAGGTAGAACTTTGGCGACGTATAGGCGATTGTGACTCCGAGAACAGTACTTCAGTAAAGTCATCAAAACGGGAAGGCAGATGGTAGTTCTTCGGAAGGGCTTCAGGCTTATGACCGTTCCGATAAGATGTTGGTGCGGCACTGCAATGGCAACACGGCAAACCGAAACGAATGAAAAGGTGAAACTCACAGTTTTTGAACAACTTCGAAGTTCATTCCAAAGTGACTCTTCTTCGCTCTGTGGCACCATGTTTCTTGGGACGGCGTCGAACCAGACATGGGGTTAATTCGAGGCAGAGCTTCGGCAACGGATAGCCGACTTTGAGAAGGAGAACAGTACTTCGACAATGGGGTCATTGAGCGGAATGGAAAATGAAGGTTCAACGGCCATCAGGCTGATGACCAGGTTGGTTGTGCTATGTTTGTGGCTGCAATGGCACCACGACAAACCCGAAATGAATAATAAAGGAAAACTAAACTCACATTGTTTCAATAACATCGAATGGAAAGGTAAAAAGCGCTGGCAAAAAGTATAGTATGCCGTTTGATGACAAAAAGTTTATGGAAAACTCGAAACAAGGCCAATTTTATTTTGCCAACCTAAAGAGGACGTAATCGACGAACCCATGCCCCTAGGCAATGGACTATGGAGCATGCGCGACCTACAAAATGCGATGACGATGACCCAAAATGATGACGCATTGTCGTATGCCATGTGAAGACAAAGTTTTACGGAAAAGCGAACAGATTCAATGCCAAAAGAGTGGCAATTCGTCGCTGCATCGATGATAACACAGAAAGGCCGACGATTGCGATTGCAAAGTCATCACAGCCAAGTTTGCCCAAAATGCGGTAAAATTCATGGCCAAAAGACAAGCGGCGCTCATAGTTGCGGCAAAATAAGGCAACAATTGGATCCAATTAACCGAAAAACGGCTTCAGAAAGCCAAAATTTTACTTTTACGCAAATGCCTTGTGGGCTAGGTTTGTCAAAGGCAATCATAATGGTGTTAACCGACAAAAAAGTGAGCAGATTAGCCGAAAAAAACCAAACGTTGCAAGCGAAGCGCATTTGTCATCACGAAAATTATTTTGAGGGATACTCTCGGCCTAGATGGCCGGATCAGAACGTGCTACGCGAGAGATTTATCGCATATGGCCAAAATGCAGGCTGGTTGGGGAATTGCCGCTATAGCGGACAAAAAATCGGTCAAATTGGCCGAAATAGCCAAAGGTAACCACTTTGGCTAGGAGATACCGACGTTGGAATAGAAAATGCGGCACTGATAACGACCAGAACAATGACGCGATTCGGGAGAAAAGAAAAAAACGTGAAAAAGGACAACAACGATTCAGCTTCACGCAACGCCATGAGGCATGTTGGGCCAATAACAGCGGTCAAGAGGGAAAGCCGCTGATAAGCGGCGACAAAAAGGGCCAGACTGACCGAAAGACAAGGGCCATTCTGGGTGAGAGACTGATTTGTCAGCATGAGCCGACTGGCAGAGTCTCGCTCGATCTCGAGAGTCGAGACGAGGCAAGTCGTGATGACGCGAGATGGGGTGTCCCCAGTTCGACCTCGCCGAGAGTGACATGAAGCTAGGCACTGACTGTTATCACCGAAAAAGGCAGTTTGAAACGTGAACTGCTTACTCAAAGCGCGCGTGGATTGCGTGCAGAGCGACGTGTCTGCAAAGTCCGGCTCTCGCGCCGCCCACTTGCACCAGCCGTTGGCAAAGTGTCCGCAACGGAGCCTGCAGCTTGCAGCTTGCTTGCACTTCGCGTCTCCTTCGCGCGGTCGCCTCCCTAGCCGGCTGTCTGTTGCCCGAGGCTGTGCTCCGAATCCACCCGATGGCTGCCGTCTCGACCATCTACGAAGCTTCGACCATGTCGCCCGCCCCTCGGCAGCTTCTGCAAGACCTCGATGGAAGCTGTTTTCACGAGTTATGGTCCGTCCCGGCTGCTGGCGTTCGATCAGGTCAATGCTTACATTATCGCCGTCGAAAAGGGGCCTGAACCCGTCTACACCTGTCTTTCGGTGAGTTAGCTTCATCCCCAACAGCATTAAGATGCTAACTGACGTCGATTTCAGGTGATTGCCTTGGAACCACTGCCCGGGGACGACATCGAGATCGACAGCATCGCCATCAACCACGACTTCACCCGAGCCGCCCTCATCGGCCGTCGAAATGTCTACGCTTTCGTAATCCCGAATCCACGAGGCCAGGCTGGAGTCCTGCAAGTTACCGCCAGCGGCCACAGTCGTCTAACTGCCAAGTGAGCGACTTCATCCACCTTTTGTTCGAACTGGCCTTAACTTTATATATAAATTTTCAGTCTGCTCACCATTGGCCCCCTCCCCTGTGTCCACACTGTTGTCATATCCGTCTGGCTTCCTTCATCGGTTACTCGTGGCAATCGAAATTCCCCGATGTCATCGGTGTCCTCTATTCGGACAACGCCATTCGAGTCTACGATGTCAAGAACCCTCAGAAGGAAGTCAGTTTCAGTTTCCGGGATGCCATCGTCACCAGTGCCAAGGATGACTTCGACGACACCGAAAACCAGTGCTTCACGAATGCCACATCTCTCGGGTTGTCGAAGGCGATCATTTCGTTCGACTTTGGCCTTCTTTTCGATGAAAAGGGTACTTTCTTCACCGTCTTCGCGATCGACAACGATTCCGAGCTTTACTATGGTGGTATTGTGCTGTTCAGTGGCGAACTTACGTAAGTTAGCCTTCATTTTATCTAAAATTACCTAAACTTTTAAATTCGGTGAAGAGAAATTCAAAAATCGACGTTTTGAAAAGTTTTCTACGAGCGAGACTGTCTTTCTCTCGTCGTCTGGCGCCAGTAGCTCTCTCGTTCAATGTTTCATTTTGCTTTTCCTGGCATGCTGCCCGCCACAGTTTTTCTTTAGCTCATTCGAAGCATAACTTTGCGATCAATGCTTTGTTATGTCAAAATGTAGCCAAAAACATTGAAATTTTTATCAGTGTGTATTTTTAAGATGAAAAATGCAAGCATTGATGGTATTTCGACATTAAATTTTGAAAGCAGTACTTTTATTGCAACTTGTTTTTAATCTTTCCCTTTTGCAGTTCCTATCACGTCATGGGTCCGATTGCCTTCGAAAGCAGCTGCCGCTCCGTCGAACACGAGAACTCCGATTCTGTGACCCTTATCGCCGTGGCCTATCGCCAACATTGGTGGATTCCTGTACCTCCTCGGCTGAGACACCGTTCTAAAGGGCAAGGAATGCATGCGCTTCTTCACGTTGAATACATTCGAGACTGGTGCTGCCCTGCGTCGAGCCCAGCTACTTCCAGACCGATTATCTTCCGGAGAGTACCTTGTCTGTGATAATAACTCCGTCTTGATTGTCTCCGTCCAGCCATGGCTTCCAAAACTGGGCTCTTGCATCGTCACGGGGACGCTTTTCAACGTCGGCGTGGATGCGACCATCATTTGCCACTGTTTCCAGCTGATTGCGCAGGGCCGTATACAGGAGCAGCACGGGCAGCGGTGCTGTCCTAATTTTCGACTTTTTAAGGTGAAAAGGGGCGGAGTCTTCATAATTTTGATCGATTTTGTCCTCCTGCTGTCCTATTTTTTCAGCCCTATGTACGGCCCTGTGATTGCGGGTAGCGGCACCTTCCGAAGTGTCGCTATTCTTGCCGACACCGCGTTGAATGATAAGAAGAGTCGGCTCGATCGTTACTTGTTGGCTGTGGATTCGGAGGGACAGGTTCATGGACGCTTTGTTTCGTGAGTTTTAGAAAGTTCTCTGGGTTTAAGAGACGGTCTGGCAGCCGATTTAGGACGGCCGACACCGGTTTTTTTGACCCCCCATTTTTTTGTGCCCAGAATGTAGACCTATAAGAGTAAGGTCTCGAACCGCGGTAATTAGTTCTGAAAGTTGCGGATTCTGGAGATATGCCTTCTGGAAGCTTTTTCTTCAAAAATTAATAACGCGCTTCAACAAATAGTTACAGATCTAAAAATTTGGTTACGGGGGTTTAATAGTAAGGCAAAGCGAATGCCACTTTCAGATTTTTTGTAAAATTTCAATAATTATCGATTTTTGATTTTTTGATTTTTTAAATGATCATAACTTTTTACTGATAACCGATCGTCCCCGCTACCGAATACTGTTTGTAGCTTATCGTATTCGGCAACTTTTGACACTTCGACGCGCAGCGGATCGTGTCGGTATAAATTGGTTTATAGCGTTTGCACGCACAAACTGCTCAGTGCGCTGGGAGAGTTTGGGTGCGCGGAGTGTGCGCTAGGTGTGCGTGACTTTTTTGTTCAAAAGCGCGTTTAATGTATGCACAATCTTTAATAATGCACCAGAAACACAAATCGTATGCAAAACATGCATTCAGGTTAGAAAATAAACAATTTTGCACAAAAAAGTCACGCACACCTGGCGCACACTCCGCGCACCCAAACTCTCCCAGCGCACTGAGCAGTTTGTGCGTGCAAACGCTATAAACCAATTTATACCGACACGATCCGCTGCGCGTCGAGATGTCAAAAGTTGCCGAATACGATAAGCTACAAACAGTATTCGGTAGCGGGGACGATCGGTTATCAGTAAAAAGTTATGATCATTTAAAAAATCAAAAAATCAAAAATCAATAATTATTGCAATTTTACAAAAAATCTGAAAGTGGCATTCGCTTTGCCTTACTATTAAACCCCCGTAACCAAATTTTTAGATCTGTAACTATTTTTTGAAGCGCGTTATTAATTTTTGAAGAAAAAGCTTCCAGAAGGCGTATCTCCAGAATCCGCAACTTTCAGAACTAATTACCGCGGTTCGAGACCTTACTCTTATAGGTCTACATTCTGGGCACAAAAAAATGGGGGGTCAAAAAAACCGGTGTCGGCCCCTTCACCTTGGTCCTAAATCCTGTCAAATACTGTCTCTTAATTCGACTTTTCAGGATCGCTACCAACGCCCACTTCATTCCACGCGAACAACTGACCAAAGCGCACATTGAAGACGAGGAGCTGATCAAGACTCGCACCGCTGCTGTCGAAACGGTCATGCTTCAAAGGGACTACGCCCGTCGACAGCCCAGCTTCGCCTCCTATGTTCATTATGGGATACTATGAATGGTATTACGCTTAATGGAGTCTGCTCTGTTCGTATGGATTCATTGTATACCATGTCACTTGCCTTCGTCTCATTGCTGTTGTTATTTGAATCAGCAATGTTTTGAAGGTTGTTGACATGGTGTGCAATTGACTGCTGATATTTTCTTTAAAAATACGGAAATAGTCTGTCCATGCACTGCCGACGTCTTTTTTAGGGCTCAGACTACTGTGGAAAGCTGTATTCGATTTCTTGTCCGAAGTCTACGGTTTTGATGGTGATTGTTCACGGAGTCGTTGACCTTTCACTGGACTATGCTTCTTTTGCTACGGAGATCTGATGGATAATTCTACAAAGCGAATCGTTGCATACAGCCAACCAGTAAACAGCTTAATTTACAAGCTTATCGTAATTCAACGCTTTCAAAACTTTAAAAGTTAAGCAATGAAATCTTCGGAGATATTCTCACTTGCAATTCTAATACGGATTCAAGCGTTGCCGTAAAGTGTGGGAATATTAAAGTGACATTTAAACTTGATCGCATTTAACTAGATCTACAACTTTTCCAAGCCAGCCTTTAGCCCTTAACGATCGATACAGCGAAGTTCACATACATGAAAGTTTTGTAGCAACAGTCAAAGGTATCACGCAGTGCAGTTCACCAAAAGTAGCAGCGACGTCGCGTGGCAGGAAAGCAAACGGTATTGATAAAAGCGACCGTTTTGCTTCCGTTGTCAGATGAGATTGCAGTTCTGTTACCGGCTTCTCGCACCGCAACAAGGCTTGGTGAGTCATCGGACACTGTTGAGTTGTCGATGTCCGTGACGTGCAAAGCTACAGTAATGTAGATGTGAATAAACCGTATGCCAAAGTGTTCGTCTATACTGTAACTAACATGCATGAACTGTGGAGATGCGGAAAAAAACTGGGGAAATTCAATCTGATACGGCAGTTGATCGCAGAAATGGGCAGAAGTTGAATGAAATGAACGTAAAGCCATAAAAATTGAAAAAGAATTGTCAAAACAGGATAATTGTAAAAACTTTGCCGCGATTACCATTTATGTGCATCTGTTTCTTTGGACCTTTCCGCACGTTATGCGTTGATGGATTTCCATTAGACAAGTAGTCTTGACGTGCAAGCCGAATCTAATTTCAATGACAATATGTTTATGTTATCAACCCAAAGCGACTATTTCCATGCAGCCCCCTTGCAGTTGTATTTATGTTGTAAGGTCGCTATGGTCACATTTAGGTACAATCGTAATTTGTTTATTAATCAATAAGTCAAAAATCATCATTTGAAATACATCAAAAAGTTTATAACAAAAAATTAACATGCAAAGTTGGTAACGAAAAGGTAAAAACAACAAGAACGGAATGATTCTTGCAGCGAACAGTGAGGGATCTTTGAAGTTGGTGCAAGCGAGATGGTAGAGTGAGGTCGTCATCGATGGAGAGGGAACGTGAGATGGGGGTGTTGAGAATCGGTAGTCCGGGAAAGTCTGAAATAGTCATAGATTAGTACCTCATCAGAATAATAAGCTAGACAAGATTTAGTATCCAAAAACTTACAACAATCATTCTACAGGTAACTATACATCAGACGGACGTCGGCGAAAGAAGACAAAGAGCAACATCGATCAAACACCACTCCAAGCATACTGTAGGAACACATCACAACAAACAAGAACAACGAAAAGTGAACATGAAAAGCCAAAACTGGTGTTTCAACAGGTGCCGAACAATCAACACACCATGCAATTGCCTCTGGCGTTTTGGAGACGGACCTTCGAATCAGATACGCCTTGACTAAACTTTCTAGCCTTCCGGGATGACTAGTTGGTTCAATCAAAGGCGATCTGTTGAAGGCCGCCCCATTCCAGCCAAGGCAAGCGTGTAATGTGTGACGTCGGCAACACTGAGGAAGTGGGTGCAAAGCCGGCAGGTAAGTGCAAAATAGTGAAACACCAGACAAAACAATCAAAAAGGCACTTTCAAAACAAAGCAAGCAAAGCTACATGACGCCGACGTCCTTCTGCGGCTTCTGGGAATCGAATACATCGGGGCGAGTCAAGCTTGGGTCATGCGAAAACGGCTTCAGCGTCATCGTCACAGGCGTAGTCCATCTTGAGCTTGGCTGGAATCGGCGTAGCATGGGGCAGCGAGACAGCGGGAGACGGTGGTGGTTGATATACATCTCACGTTCAGTGTAGGTGGCCCAGCTGGTGGAACTGTAAGGCCAGTTGTGGCATCTGATGGCGGGCTCGTAGTGATGGTAGTCCTATGGTATCTCAGTTCATCTTCGGGGGCGGAGGCTTCAATGGCAATGTCAGTGGATCGAAGTTTTGGCTTGGCTTTGGTTGCGATGGTCGTGATGGGTATGTTGCGATATTCTGAAACAAGAACACGGCGAACCAGAAACCAACATATTCCGAAGCAACTCACAGATCTGCATTATAATCAAGCGCGAATACTCGCGACATCTGGCGGCGGAGCCCTGATGGCGGTGAAAATGGGCCAGAGTTTTGAGAAGTTGGAATCGTCTTGATTGGCTCGGGGTGGGATGGCCGTGGTATGTTTGAAGCGCTATCCTGAAAAATCAAGACAAACCAACCGAAAACCGTAAGTTCCAAAAAGACTTACAGTATCTTACAAGTTTCCAAAAACCAACAAAACCATCAAAGCAAGCAGCCGCACAGGGGTGGCTTGTGGGATTCATCGGAGAATGGCATCTAGCTTCTGACCGCTCGAAGTAATGAAGAAGTTTTCATTAAGTTAGGTAGGAAGCCGCTTGACGAGGAGGCGCACACATGTTCGAAGTTTCGGTTGATCGGTATTGTCTTCGCTCGTGGTGTGATGATCGTGATTGTTGACGGTGGTTTTCTGAAGAAACAACGCGCCGAAACCGAAAGATATTCCGAAAAGACTTACAGTACATGATCAACAGAAACATCAAAGCAACATGGCATGTAGGATGCGATGGAGAGCGTCATTCAGCGGGTGACCGTATCGAGGTGATGGTTGTGATGCGCTGAAATGGCACCACGCAGGACCAGCACAAGTAGTATGCAAAATTCAACTCACAAATCGTCTATCTCAAAGTGGTACTTCCAAGCGTGGCGGCACAGTGACCGAACTTCTTGAGACAGTGTTGAATCAGACTAGACGAATACAACGGATTCATCGGACGCCTGATTCGGGCGTGATAGTGTTTTGGAAACCGTCGAGCTGTTGGCCATGAAGCAGACTTTGGGACAGAGCTATGGGCAAAAGTCCGGAAGTTTTGAGACCATAGAAGTCTGAAAACTTCATCGAAAGTATGGTGCTCACAGATTTGAATAAAAACAAGCTAGGTAGGAAAAGAAACCAAAAACCTCACCGTAAATAACAAAGTTGAACCGGTGTGGAAATACCTGACTGTATCCAATGTAGAATCACGAGGATACAGGTGCGGAAAGTTAAAAAGATAAAAGTATGGGGCTTACCGTATCGTGGGATGACAATGATCAATGCACTCCGGCAAAGGGGGTATAAGGGGGTTTTAAAACGGCGTGACGTTACATCAACGACAAAAAGTGATGTTTTGAAACAATAAAGCGGTGGCAAAAAGCACAGTATAACGTTTGGTGACAAAAAATTTCACGGGAAAAAATCGAAATCATGCAATTTTTATTTTGCCAGCTCAAAGGGGGAAGCGTAATTAATAAGTTTATGCCGCAGGAAATGGGTAATGAAATATGCTCGATGTCGATGTCCCAAAATGATGACAATTGTTGTATGTCATGTGATGACAACAAGTTTTACGGAAAACCCAAAAGCTGGCAAGTTCAATGCCTTCAGGGTTGCGCTGTATCGATAAAACAGAAAAGTTGATGGTTTACATAGTCACCACAGCCAAGTTTGCTAAAAATGCGGTGAAATTTAAGCCAAAAAGATAAGCGGCGCTCAGAATTGCGGCAAAATAAAGCTACAATTCGATCTAATTAACCAAAAAATGACTTCAAAAAGCCAAAATTTTACTTTTACGCAAATGCCTTGTGGGCTAGATTCCTCAAAAGCTATCATAATAATGCTAACCGACAAAAAATGAGGCAGATTAGCCGAAAAAGGCGAACGTTGCAAGAGAAGCGCATTTGTCATCACGAAAATGACTTTGAGGGATACTCTCGGCCTAGAGGGCCGGATCAGAACGTGCTACGCGAGAGGTTTATCGCATATGGCCAAAATGCAGGCTGCTTGGGGAATTGCCGCTAAAGGGGGCTATAAATCAGTCAAATTGGCTGAGACAGGCAAAGATAATCACTTTGGCTAGGAGATACCGACGTTGGAATAGGCATTGATAACACCCAGAACAATGACGCAATTCGGGAGAAAAGAAAAAAACGTGAAAAAAGGGCTGAAAGGATTCACCTTCACGCAACGCCCTGAGGCATGTTGGGCCAACAACGGCCGCGGAAAAGAGGGAAAGCCGCTGATAAGCGGCGACAAAAAGGGGCATACTGACCGAAAAGTACAAGGCCCACTCTGGTCAGCAAGAGCTGACTGGCAGAGTCTCGCTCGGTCTCGAGAGTCAATACGAAGCAGGTCGTGATGACGCGAGATGAGTTGTCCCCAGTTCGACCTCGCCGAGAGTGACATGAAGCTAGGCACTGACTTTCATCACCGAAAAAGGCAGTTTGAAACGTGAACTGCTTACTCAAAGCGCGCGTGGATTGCGTGCAGAGCGACGTGTCTGCAAAGTCCGGCTCTCGCGCCGCCCACTTGCACCAGCCGTTGGCAAAGTGTCCGCAACGGAGCCTGCAGCTTGCAGCTTGCTTGCACTTCGCGTCTCCTTCGCGCGGTCGCCTCCCTAGCCGGCTGTCTGTTGCCCGAGGCTGTGCTTAGAATCCACCCGATGGCCGTCTCGACAGTCTACGAGGCTTCGATCATGTCTCCCGCCCTCGGCTGCTTCTGCAAGACCTCGATGGAAGCTGTTTTCACGAGCTATGGTCCGTCCCGGCTGCTGGCGTTTGATCAGGTCAATGCTTACATTATCGCCGTCGAAAAGGGGCCTGAACCCGTCTACACCTGTCTTTCGGTGAATTAGCCTCATCCCCAACAACATCAGCACGTTCACCGACGTCTGTTTCAGGTGATCGCCTTGAAACCACTGCCCAGCGACGACATCGAGATCGACAGCATCGCCATCAACCACGACTTCACCCGAGCCGCCCTTATCGGTCGTCGAAACGTCTACGCTTTCGTAATCCCGAATCCCCGAGGCCAGGCTGGAGTCCTCCGCGTTCCAGACAATGGCCACAAGCGTCTAACTGTTAGGTGAGCACATTCCTCGCCCATCTATTCCAATTAGCTTCAACTTTTTATATAAAATTTCAGTCTGCTCACCCTTGGCCCCCTCCCCAGTGTCCACACCGTCGTCAAAGCTGCTTGGCTTCCTTCATCGGTTACCCGTGGCAATTAAAAGTTTGCTGATGTCATTGGCGTGCTGTAGTCGGACAGTTGGGTCTACGACGTCAAGTACCAGAAGGAAGCCAGTCTCAGTTTCCGTGAGGCCATCATTGCCAGTGCCAACGAAGACTTCGACGACACCGGAAACCTGTGCTTCACAATTCACCGATTTCGAGCTTTACTGAGGTGGCATTGCTTTGATGGCGCTCACACGGAAGTTAGCTTAGACTTAATTTGCATTGCTCCAACATTCAAATTCAACAAAAAGTGGTTGAAAATCGAGTTTTGAACCATTTACTGTATGCGAGACAGCGTTTCTTTCGTTGTCTGGCGGCATGCGCTCTCTCGTTCAACATTTCGTTTTGCGTTTTTTCATTCACTGCCAGCCACTGTCTTTGGATAGCTCATTCGAAGCATAACTTTGCCATCAATGCCTTGTTATGTCAAAATGTAGCCAAAAACATTGAAATTCTTATCAGTGCGTATTTTTGTGTTTGAAAATGCAAGCATTGATGGTATTTCGACATTAAATTTTGAAAGCAGTAATTTTATTGCAACGTTTTTTAAACTTTACCATTTTTACAGTTCCTATCACGTCACGGGTCCGATCTTCTTCCAAAGCAGCAGCCGCTCCGTCGAACCGCTGGACATTGCCTTCATCGAGCACGAAAACTCCGATTCCGTCACTCTGCTCGCCGTGGCCTTCGACGATGGCTCGATCGCCAACATTGGTGGATTCCTGTACCTCGGCTGGGACACCGTTCTGAAGGGCAAGGAATGCATGCGCTTCTTCACGCTGGATACCCTCGAGACTGGTGCTGCCCTGCGCCGAGCCCAGCTGATTCCGGACCGATCGTCGCCTGGGGAGTACCTCGTCTGTGACGACCATTCCGTCTTCATTGTCTCTGTCCAGCCATGGCTGCCAAAACTGGGATCTTGCATCGTCACGGGTACCCTTTTCAACGTCGAGGTGGATGCGACCATCATTTCCCACTGCTTCCAGCTGATTGCGGGTAGCGGCACCTTCCGAAGTGTTGCCATTCTCGCTGATACTGCGCTGAATGATAAGAAGAGTCGGCTCGATCGGTACTTGCTTGCTGTGGATTCGGAGGGACAGGTTCATGGACGCTTCGCTTCGTGAGTTTTCGAAGGTTCTGTGGGTTAAATTCGACTTTTCAGGCGCCTGTACAAGCTCTTCAGCATCGATTACAAGTCCATTGCTTCGAAACCCGCTCTAAACTAGACGCCGAATTGATCGTCACGTCTAACATTGCTACCAATGTCCCGCTTTCATTCTACGCTGACAACTGACCTGATCAAGACTCGCCCCGCTGCTGTTGAAACAGCGATCACGCTTTGAAGCGACTACGCCCGTCGGCAGGCGAATGTCGCCCTCATTGGTCAACATCGGCTACTATTACTAATATTGTGATCAATGGATTCTGCTCTATGCGTATGGATTGTTGATTACTCCTCTTCATTGCATATCATGTCACTTGCCTTCGTCTCATTGCTGTTGTTATTTGAATCGGCAATGTTTCGAAGGTTTTTGACATGGTATGCAATTGGTTGACTACTTTCTTCAAAAATTGGGAAATCTTCTGTCCGTACAGTGCGACATTCTAAGTTGGTGGACTACATTGTGAGGACGGTTTGAGAGGTCATCGGACACTGTTGAACTGTCGAGGCCAGTAGAGGGCTTGCAAAGCTACAGTAATGTGCATCTGAACGAAGCGTATGCAAAAGTGTACTGTCGCAATCCTGGGAACTGTGAAGAATCAAAGCACAATGTCTTAATGTTAGGTGGTATTGCAGTTGATTGCAAAAGAGTCATAAAAACCAAAAACGAAGCTGTTGAGTTGCTGACGCCAGTAAGTTAAGAGGACCTACAGTTACATAAACGTACATGAAAATGTCAATATAGAACAATTTTCAGAACCTTATCTCACTCTTTGTTAATTTTCACACTCATCTCTTTCAGTGATTTTTTTTCACGCAATGTCTTTGATTGACTTTTATTAGACAAGTTAACGAACCGTAAAAACCGACTTCTATTCAAACTTTAATGAGAATGCAAATTTATTGATCATTTCAGCATAATACAACATTCGAAACACATTTGAAAAAGTAAACAACAAAAATTTTACAAACATAACACGAGATTACTTGCAAGAAGTTCAAATAACGTGTTCGCATCGTAAGTCCAAGAAAGTCTGCAATGGTCATCGACTTTATCAGAGTGAAGAGAAGCTAACTCTGAAGTCAAAAACTCACCGCTTTCCTTCCACAAGTTACTGTACACCAGCAGGACGTCGGCAAAGAGAGACAGCACGCAACACTGATCGAACAACACTCCAAGCATACTGTAAGAAACACACCACAACAAACAAAAACAACGAAAAGTGAGAAATAGGAAGCAAAAAGCGGTGATTCAACAAGTGCCGAGCAATCAGCACACCACGTCATTGCTTTTAGCGGTTTGGGGTCGGACTTCCTAACCAGACCGGCCTTGACCAGACCTCATAGCTATCCGGATTAGCTAATCGGTTCAATCAAAGGCAATCTGTTGAAGGCCGCCCATTCCAGCCAGGGCAATCTTGCGATGTGTGACGTTGGCATCATTGAAGAAGTGAGTGTGAAACAGGCAGGTGGGTGCAAGTGACGGTGAAAGCAAAACAAAGAAAGCGAAGCGGCAACGCGCCGACATCCTTCTGCGGCGGCCTTCTGGGAGGAAGTGTCAGATCATCGGAGCGATAACATCAAGCTCGGGTCATCCGAAAAGGGCTTCGATGTCGTTGTACCAGTCGCAGACTTCTGTCCGAGATTCTCATTGAGTTCGGCTACCTTGGCATCGGGTGGCGAGAATGGTCAACATACGCATCGCAGTCAGTATTGGTCAAGCTGGTGGAGGTCGGTTGTGGCATCCGGCAGTTGTTCGGTGGCGGAGGTTCCAATGCCGAGATCAGTAGAGTAAAGTATTGATGGCTCGGGAGGTGCTCCCCTGAAAGAAGAACACCGAAAACCCGAAAGCAACAAATCCCCAAACGACTTACAACATGTATTTCATTGCTTCGAAATATTATACAAGCCTGTGTCATATACTTTGTTCTGAGCTTCTCAGTCGATTCGGCGAGGATTCGCTTGATGTCCGGCGGTGGGGAACCGAGACGCGGTGGTTGTCGGCTCTCATTTGAAACACAGGATGTGCTCGGGAGCGTTCAGCTGATGGTGGTGTTGAGCCAACCTAATCGCAGCTTCTGACGTCGTTGGTGGTGGAGGTAATGGGCCAGAGGTTCAAGTCGTAATCGTATTGATTGAACTCGGGAAGGGATGGCCGTGATATGTGTGCAGAGGTATGCTGAAGGTTCAACAAAGAATAACCAAAAACTCACATTCCAGAAGGGCTTACAGTATCTTTGCTTCAAACTGTGTATTGGGGATCGGTATAGATAGTAGCGCGGATGAAGTCGTGGCTGTTAACCGCGGGGGGTTTGTAATGATGCGCTGAAAAACAACAAGCAAAACGAGAAAGATAAACGGCAAAACAACTCACAATTATTCAGAATCCGATCAAAATTTTGAAGTCATTTATTCATGATTCCGTGGCACCATGACCAAAATGGGAAACTTCAAAAGGAGCATTGAGCTTTGTTGGAAAAAGTGGAAAGGGGTTACGATGGAGGTGAAGGTGTCATGAAAAAAGACGTTTGTATTCAGTTATAAACGCGTTAAAAAGTACAGTATGCCTTTTTGATGACAATAATTTTAACGTAAAATTAAAATGATAAAAAACGCAGGTTTCAGGAAAAAAAGGGCATAAAATGCGTGTTTATTGAATAAATGAGCGCGAATGGATGACAGTATTGGGGGTAAAAGTCATAATGCGCTGATAAAATCGAAAACGCTGACTAAAGCAACGATGACAAAAGTAGTCTTTTGACGCCCAAGAGGACGTTAAAGGCTAATGCCTCCAGCAAAGGCAAGTTCAATGCCATCAGGAATACAATTCGTGATTCCATTGAAAATTTGATGATAAAACCCAAAACGACGCCTAACTTTTGCGTGAAAAGAAAAAATCGTAAAAAGGGTGGAAATTTTCACCGTCGCGCGATGCCCTGTGGCATTTTTGGGGCTAAGTTGCTCAATAGCCGGAGAAGGGAGGGAAAGCCGCAGATAAGCGGAGACAAGAAAGGGCAGACTGACTGAAATGACAAGGGCCACTCTGGATGAGGGACTGGTTTGTCAGCAACAGTCGACTGGCAGGGTCTCGCTCGGTCTTGAGAGTCGAGACGAGGCAGGTCGCGCGAGAGGCTGTCCCCAGTTCGACCGTCTCAAGAGTGACATGAAGCTAGGAGTGACTCTTATCACCAAAAAGCAAGTTCAACACGTGAATTTTGGGCAATTTTGATGAATTTTTAGGCACAAAAAGTGCCAAAGTCAATCAATTTGTATGTATATTCTACAGCTTCGCCCGATGGCTGCCATTACGACCATCTCTAAAGCCCCGATCAAGTCATCCAATCTCTGCAGCTTTTGTATACACAATAAAAGTCGTTTTCACAAGTTATGGACAACATCGAGATCATCAGCATTGCTATCGACCACAAATTCACGAGATTCCCGCAGCCAGGGTAAAGTCCTTCGAATGACAGCCAACGGCCACAAATGTTTGACTGGCAGATGAGCAACTTCCCCAACTTTTATTCAAATTTGCGTTAAATTAACATAAAATCTTTGAATTTGCTCACTATTGGTCATCTCTCACGTGTCCACACTGTCGTCAAAACCGCCTGGCGTCCTTCATCGGCTACCCGTGGCAATCAGAAGTTCGCCGATGTCAGTTGTGTGCTGTATTCGTACAACGGCATTTAAGTCTACGATGTCAAGTACCCTTAGAAGGAGGTCAGTCTCAGTTTCCGATCATCATCGCAAGTGCCAAGCAAGACTTCGATGACACTGAAAACCACTGCTTCATACGTGCCACTTATCTCGGGTGTCGAAGGCGATCATTGTTCGACTTTGGCCTTCTTTTCGACGAAAAGGGTACTTTCTTTACCGTCTTTGCAATTGACAATGAATCTAAGCTTTACTTTGATGGTATTGCGACGTTTAAGTTTTCACTGAACATGAATTTGGTTTAGCTTTGCAGCGAGCCCAGCTACTTCCGGATCGATTTGCACCTGAAGAATACCGCGTCTGTGTTCTCGCATCGGCACAGGGACGCTTTCCAACGTCGGCGTGGATGCGGCTGGCATTGCTACTGCTTCCAACTAATTTCGGGTAGTGTGAAGAAGAGTCCGCTCGATTGATTTCATGATTGACACTTTCCAATTTGAAATTACAGGTCGATACATCCATCTGTCTGTGAATAAATTGTGCGTTATTGATTGCCATGTCTTTGCCCTTCGTTTCATTGTTGTTAACTTTAACACCAACAATGTTTCGAAGTTTCTTGACATGGTTTTCAAACAACACTTTTCCGTTGGTCAGATTTGAAAGGTTTGTTTGATTTTCTGAATGCTTTCTTACATTTTTTTTGCAACTATTTCTTGAAAAAGTGCATAATGGCTTACATAAGGTCAATTCAGACCATTGCGGAGATAAGAAGTTTACTTGTCTCTCGTTTGTACGAATATCCCTCCGGCTGTAACTAGATACAATCAGATTTTCGTCAACTTGCAAGTTTCATTTTAATCGCCTACTTTTCATTCAACCGGATTTGTTTCTTTTTCATTGATTTCAGTCATACGGTCCGAGTGCTGCGAAATGTGAAATTTAAGGAAATTGACAAGAAAACTTTGTAAAGATTTTATATCAAGATGTAGAGGTTTCAATTGTCTATCTACGTCTGACACTTCGATTCCGGCAGTTACCCGTTTTTAGTTGGACGCCTTTTTTACTTTTATTTCACAAAAAAATTATGATTAGTTTATTTGTAAATCTTTTTTTTTTGTAAATCTAGCACTGCTTTTATGCAAACGTCTTTTGGCACATAATCAGATTTTGATTTTAGGTGCGTTATGTCCACTAAAAATCTAAAAGTGGTCATAGCGGCATTATTCGTAGCGGTTTTACTCGCTCATTTCTTTTATGATAACGTCACTGGTGTTCATTCTGGTGATACAGTTTACAAATCAGGCTAGTCACTCAGCGTTTTTAATTCTTTTGTAATTTTCATACATTTCAGTTAAATTCGCAAACACAACAAAGGATCCAATCAGAAATGGCATTTTATTTGACAACTGTATTTTAAAGGAATTGGACCCGTGGGACCCTGAGATTAACAAACTTTTGAACTACAGTTATACTCCATTTCACAATTGCAGTCAAACTGTTGAGTTGTTAACGAAACTTGAAAATGGAAAGTTGTACCTTCTCGATAAAAAGGAAAATACTCAGTGTTGGTGGCAATGTTTAACCACAAAATCGGATTACCAGTTAGTCCGAGAACCCTGGAAAAAACTGGCTAATGGTGATGTACCTGAGTGTGATGTCATCGAAACAACTTGTCGTGAGAATCAGGCCAACGACATAGCGACATTGACGCCCGATGATGACAGTTTTAAAAATACGAGCTATTACAACTTTTTGCATGCTCAAGTCTATCGAAAAGAGTAATTTCCTTCAAACCGTGTTTTTCTTACGATTATAATGTCGATTGCAGCTCACCCGTAAACTTGAAAATAACACCGTCATCCGATCTGCCAGACGTTCACATATTTCTTATCGACTCCGTTTCAAACTCTCACTCGATTCGAGGACTACAAAAAACACGACACTATTTACGTGAACATTTTAATGCGGTTTCATTTCCATATTTAAACAAAGTCGGACTTAACAGTCGACCAAATGGGTTTGCTTTTTTGATGGGTAGGCTTTGACTACTTATACTAAACTTTTACGATGCAAAACTTTAGGCAAGACCGTCTTTGATATCAGAAAATCGCCAATATCAGTTGGATATCCCCATGATTGTCCTAAGGATTCATCTTGTTGCAAATTGTTGGAAAATCATGATTTCATTTCGTTTCTGTACCAAGACGCCGGATACAAAACAATGATTAGTGAAGACTACAAACATACTATATTTGCGTCAGGACCCTGCCTTGGGTTCAATACCAAGCCTGTCGATCATTACATGCGGTTAGCTTTTATTCGAGTTAATTTTGGTTTTAACTGTTTCTTCCAGCCCATATCAGTTACGTGTCGATCACGAAAACTATACAACTCCACTATTGCAAAACAGTGTGTATGATGGACTGTGTCGCGACAGTTTTGTACCACAGTTCGATTACTTGAAAGATTTCCTGGAGAAGTATTCGGATAAGCCAAAGTTTACAATCACATGGTTGACAAAGTTGTCCCACGACGACCACAATACACTCTTCCACGCCGACGACTATTTTTACAACTTTTTCAGAAATAACAGTGAAAAGGTAATTTCGAAGTATCGCCGCAGTCAGTAATTACAATGCCATTTTAGTTGAACAACTCGTACATGTTTGTGATGGCCGATCACGGCACGCGTTACGGTTTGACGCGGCTTACTGCTGCCGGTGAACGCGAAGACAACAATCCGTTCCTTCTGATGTCGATGCCAGGTTCACTTCGCGGCGATGACCAACTTCGGACCGTAGTTCAAAGCAACGCCCGCCAACTCGTCAGTCAATACGACATGTATGCCACATTCGTCGACATTGTTGCCCCTCATCGACCTCAGAACAGCAGTGAACCTACCCTTTACGGGTCGTCCATCTTGAAATCGTTGCCACAACCCCGAAGTTGCGATCGTCTGCGAATCCCGTTTGAATATTGCATCTGTGACTATCCGAGAACCAAAATGCCGGATGACAGTGCTCCAGGACGTGACGCTGCGGAATTGATGGTAAAACACATGAACAACGTTATCAACAGCTCTGCTCTGAACGATTACTGTGTACCGCTGACGCTGGCCGAAGTCCCGGTGGCTGTGGAAAGCTTCAAGGCCGAAGGCATTCTGGTCATCCACAAAGTAACATACAAAGTTGAACCGGGCGATGGCCAATTCTATGGATATGTCAGTGAAAATGTAAAAACAAAGAAATTGAGCTTGCTCAGTAGTCGCTTACCACGTTTGAATTCATACGCCAAAACTGCCTACTGCGTCAAAAACGACGATTATGCTGCATTTTGTTACTGTAAAGACATCGATGCAACCACAATGCCACAGGCAACTACAACGAGTAGTTTAATTGGAAAACTGTTGGGTTAGCTTTATTGTTTACGAGTACTGTTTGTTTTTTTTTCAATTTGCATTGTAAAATTATTAAAAGTTGTATCAATCAAAAAGTTAATAAAGTTATTTTGTTTTCATCCTTGATGTTCTAGAATGCGCTAAACTATGCGTTTTCACATTTTGACGCTTTCTTCTAACGTACTTCACACATCTAACTTATGGTAACGCCTGCCCTGCGCGCATCGAAGGATGTTCCCGCAGGTATTAGATAGTGACCAAGCTAAACGCACCGAATAACCCAGAAAGTTCGAGGGTTTCTAGAAAGTCATAATCATATTGTCCCACCTACTTTCGCTTATTGCGTTTAGCATAAATACGCGCTCAGATCGTCGCAACCACCATATTTGAATCATTTGTCATTCTAACATCTTTCTCTTTACTATCCGTCACAGCTTTACTAAGTAGTAATAATCCAACTAATTCATTTTCGATATTGTCGCAACGCCGCAGCATTGCAACGTTCTTTAAACTATGTTCCCATATTCACATTATGCCCTAGGCTCTTAACTATAAAGCCTTTGCACATGTATCTTACCCGCGAGCATCTACCCAAGCATCCCGCGCACAAGCTTTGAGCTTTCCCACACCGCACATTATCTATATGTCCTACGGGATTCTCCGCCTCCTCACGATCGATCCACGATCAATGCACAACCCATATAAATAGAGGATTGGAAGCCCAATCCTCAGATTAGATTGGATTAGATTCCATTAGATCTCACTAAACAACGCGTGGCAGGCAACCTCACCATCTCTGCCTTATTACGCACATGTACATATTCCGCCCGTCCTAGTGTGGCATTCTCTTGTGTATTTATTGTGTTGTAATAAAGGTTATATATCCCATTTCTACATCGCTATCGTAAAACCTCCGGGTAGGGCGACATTCACAGACTTGGGAACCCACGTCGTACAGTACTTTCCACGGGTGCTGCGACATCTGGTGCATCGGCCTAAGTATTCAACTCCGGCCTCAACCTTTTCTTATTCTTCTCTTTCTGAATCCGCAGAATACGTCGCGTGTAAAACCTCCGGGTATCACGACGTTGTGGAGTCATCCTCGTGTGTAAACCTTCCGAGTATCACGAGCCCTTCTGCACCGACATTGTGGTGCATCGGCCTTAGTATCCACCTCGGCCATCTTTTCTCCACCTTTAACTCTTCCTCGTGTGTAAACCTTCCGAGTTTCACGAGCCTTCTGCGCCGACATTTGGTGCTTCTCCTCTTCATCTCTCTCCAAAACCCACATATCGCGCCGCGTGTAAAACCTCCGGGTATCACGGCTTTGTGGTATCGTCCTCGTGTGTAAACCTTCCGAGTATCACGAGTCTTCTGCATCAACATCGTGTGTAAACCCTCCGGGTATCACGATTTCCATCTCGTCGGCCATCAACTTCGGTCATATTTTTCTTTCATCTTCATCGCGTGTAAAACCGTTGGGTATCGTAAGCCTCCAACACCGTTCAGGTGCATCACCTAAGCATCGAACCCCGGCTTATTTTCTACTCCTTGCAATATTATTCTTAGTAACATTCTCTAACGCTCCAACGTACTTCTGTCGACATGACCTACGACGAAAAAATTAAGGAATCCAAGGAGCAGGCCGCCAAGTACGTACCGAAGGCAGAAGCCCTGCTGGAGAAACTTAAAAACGATCCGTCTGTTCCCAACGACATTAAAGAAGGCGAGCAGTTACTGGCGGATTTGGCTAAAATTCGCAAAGCGCTACAAACAGGATTTGAAGCCCTGAAAAACGCGACGGAGTCACTGTCGACCCGCGAGAAATCAGGCCCTATCCATCAGCGTTGGGAAAAGGAGACAAGTTCGGATTCAAACTCAGCGGAATCCGTCGACCGTCGAATTGTAAGGATCCACACCGCTCTCAAAGTAAAGTTGTTGGAACTTACCGTTGAAAGTCAAAAGACAACGAATGCCAACTTGCAAAGCCAGCTAGGCTCACAAGCAATGTTGCTTCACCAGCTGCAAGAGCAAATGAAAGCGCTCCAGAACAGTATGCTTCTGTCAAATGCCGCTCAACAACCTTTAGCTTCTATCAACGCCCTGGCGTCGTCGTCTACAATCCCGTCGTCTATCGCTTCGTCTTCTACTGAATCTACAATCCTCACGCCACAGCAGCCGCAGCATGTTCAAATTTCTGCGACACCATCGGCAACTTCAAATACCGTCGGTACATCATACACAGTACCAATCGCACAGCAACAAACATGTAGCTTTCTACAGCCTACGTTTGCAAGTGTACCACAACAAGCCGTCATGATTCCACAAATGGCGTGCCCTTCATTCATGCAATGGTCCCAGCAGATCAAACTCGACATCGAAAAGTTCGACGGAACCCCGAGTAGGTTTCTGACATTTTGGCAACAGTTTGAAGCGATTCATTCGGACCCTAGTATTCCGACGCTTAAAAAACTTCTTCTGCTACGTGAGTACACCACCGGAACCGTCAAACGGACACTCGATCTCTACACCCCGATCGCGCAGAACTACGACTGCATGATCAAACTGCTCCACGACGAATACGGGAGCAATCAAAAAGCCATCATCGACCTCTTCTCAGTCATGAACAGGCTACCCACACGAGCTCAACACGGTAACACGCTTGAGACAATGGGCGAACTACAATCAATATTGAACCAGTTAGAAGCTCACGGAGAAAATATTGACCACTGCGCTTATTACTCTATTTTTATGGATCGTTTACCGAAAGAAGTATTCACTCGAATCTCCTACATGGGTGGAATTCCAGATACCATGGTCGAACTGAGGAAGAAAGCTTACGAAGCCTACAAGAATATTCGCATTGAAAAGCAGCACGACGCTCGTCTTGTCGGCTCAAATCATGTCAACGAATGCAGTAGCAGTAAGCCCGCTTATCATGCAACTTCGCATTCATCTTACGACAAATGTGTATTCTGTGACAAACATCCATTAAAATACGAATGCCGAACGGTCACTGACGCCTCAGAGCGCAAAGACATCCTTATCAAAAGTGGCAGATGTCTCTACTGTTTCTCAGATGATCACCAGTCCAACCACTGCTATGATCGCCCGACTTGCTCCAAATGTGGAAACCTTCACAACTCGTTCTTGTGTAACGCTGCTACAAGTAAACGTCCCGAATCACTCAAGAAGGAAAAGCCAACAACCGTCGCATGTGCCGTCCAGCCAAAATCGGACAAATCCACTAACGCCAGCAATATTCTGCTTATCACTGCCAACACCAAAGTCCAAAATCCAGAGACAAAAGCCAGCCGAAAAGCAGTTATCTTCATTGACACCGGCAGCGAAGCTAGCTTCATTCATCGAAAATTAGCCAGACAGCTCAGATTGAAGCCGGAGTGTCAAGTAACTCTTAACATCAAGCCCTTTGAAGCATCAGAAATGCCTTTGGAAACAACGCAGACTACGGTGCGCCTACGACTAGCAGATGGTACATGGAAGCCGCTGAAAGTCTACATCGTGGATAACCTTATTGGTAAAGTAAAACGGGCAGACAACGACGACAAGGTATCCCCTTCGATTCGCGAAGAAATGCCGGACATCCTCATTGGCATGGATCAGTTAGCCGAAGTCAGCAAGCTCCATATGCAGCTCGACAACGCTACTGGCAAGCCATTCTTCGAGACCAGTTTCGGCAACGTACTAGCCGGTCCTCTGAATCAGTCCACTGGCTCCGCCGCACGGTCAACCAAAGTGAACTCATCAATAGTCACTAAAAATGATCAACCCCAGCGTGCCTCAAACATCTTCAAAGTGGACAATACGGCCGTACCAGCATCTATCAACTACGTCACCTTTGATGACAACACAACCCGGCAAAAAGCCGATTCTCCCGTCCAATCTGATGAAAACAATATCAAGGACGAGATACCTTCCGTCGTAACACGTCTACGACAACAGAGCAACGACCTGATAACGTACGACGTGATGGCGACACCGCTTAAAGACGGCGTTACTAAACAAGTCGTCAATTCCGAAGAAACGACTAACAACGAAGTAACTGTCGACAGCGCTCCGCTCACTACAGTAAACAGGCATCTAGATCCTGCAAATTGCCTTCAACCCGCAAACTTCTGCGACTCTGTCACCAAGTCAGGCAATTCTACAATCGTCAAAAAAGCCATCGATGACAAAAATAAAGTCCCATCCGAAGCAGAACCTTCCTCTTCGTCCTCTTCTCGCCGCCGGGAGGCCCTTCTACCGAAGGCATCCCCACCGGATCCTTCCATAACTTCCTACCATCATCCTACGCCGACTTCATGGCAATCCAGCAGCTTTAACACATGTCAATTGCGACACTTACGAGCTTACATCAGTCGTCGACTTCAAGCATCCAACAAAGTCCGCAAACGACAGTCTCGACGTAAGTTTACGCACCAGAATCCGATGTTCAAATGTCCGACAAATCAGCATCCGCCACGAAAGCGGTACCTTTCAAACCTTCAACTTCGACACCGTTCACCACCGAAGAATCCAGTTCGTCAACCGAAGCGTCCAACCGTTCATCGTCACGTTCGCGACCACCCTGACAACCACGCTCATCTAAAGATGAAATCTTCTCTCCGTCGGGAGTGTCGCAACGCCGCAGCATTGCAACGTTCTTTAAACTATGTTCCCATATTCACATTATGCCCTAGGCTCTTAACTATAAAGCCTTTGCACATGTATCTTACCCGCGAGCATCTACCCAAGCATCCCGCGCACAAGCTTTGAGCTTTCCCACACCGCACATTATCTATATGTCCTACGGGATTCTCCGCCTCCTCACGATCGATCCACGATCAATGCACAACCCATATAAATAGAGGATTGGAAGCCCAATCCTCAGATTAGATTGGATTAGATTCCATTAGATCTCACTAAACAACGCGTGGCAGGCAACCTCACCATCTCTGCCTTATTACGCACATGTACATATTCCGCCCGTCCTAGTGTGGCATTCTCTTGTGTATTTATTGTGTTGTAATAAAGGTTATATATCCCATTTCTACATCGCTATCGTAAAACCTCCGGGTAGGGCGACATTCACAGACTTGGGAACCCACGTCGTACAGTACTTTCCACGGGTGCTGCGACAATATTGTATTTGAGCAAGCAACTACATCTTCAAATCTTCGCAAATACAAAATCTACTACTTACTTTTTTAACCATGCCTTTGCACTTTGGAGATCAGTGGGATGAGATCGACTATATTATTTCAACTATTCGCCCACGTAAGTTTTGATAACATGCCATTGTTTAAATCATATCATAGAAGATGTTTTAGGCGAAGGACTAAAAATTACATTGACGCCTGAACAAAGTACCAAGTTTAGGGAAGCATTCGCATCGCTCCGTATTGAACAGGAAGAATAAATCGAAGTATTTATAGTCATTGATAACAACGGGTGTTTTGTCTTTTTTAAAGATTGATTGTTTAAATTTTGGTAAAAATAAATGCTTTGTTAAACTGTTATTTTACATTAAAAACAAATGGATGGAAATCATGGAGGTTGTAGCTTTTCTTCCCACCCAATTGTGACAATTAACTGGGTAACGCCAACGTTTCGAATGAACGGGTCAGCCCTTGCTTTTATATACCCGGGTGAATGCCATGCACGTTTTCCCGCGAGAAGGGTACTCCAACTGACCTTTTTGAGTCGGTCAGGCGATAGACGGCAGACATGTAGAGACGCCAACCGGCGCGCCGCGGACTGCCGTTGAAATAAATACTTTCCCGCGAAACACGCGTTCTCGCAACTTGGCGACGGTATTTGTTGACGCGTGTTTTCGCAGCAACGCTTTCGCGATTTGGCGTTGGGGCTGGTTTGCGCATGTTCTCGCGAGTGAGGTGCGAGAACGCGTGTCTCACGCGAAGTTATTTATTTCAACGGCGGTCCGTGGCGCGCCGGTAGACGTCTCTACGTGTCTGCCGTCTATCATCTGACTGACCCAAAAAGGTCAGTTTGAGGTACCCTTCTCGCGGGAAAACATGCATGGCATTCACCCGGGTATATAAAAGCAAGGGTCGACCTTACTAGTTTAATCGTGGTTTGCTCCTGGTAGCCATCCACTAAATTTCTGACGATGCGTATTAAAGTTTATATTATTGGCTTTTTTTATGATTGAGAAGCACTTTTTTGCCACATTTATTACATTACAAACTACCAAATTGCCAGAAATGAATCAAAAGTTTTAACAAATACAATCATTTGTTAACGTACAAGAGCAAACGTTAATGAAAGTTGCAAAAAGGCCGGACATGTACCAATTTACTTGATGTAGGCGGTGGCAGGGGCATGGTCGATGTCGCAAGTGTTTTGCTTGCGACGCAGACGGATGTAGCCACCTTCACCCCATCCACTGCTCCAACTGTTTTTGATAATCCAGTAATCCTGATCGTTATCACGACCATAACCAACAACTGCAACAGCGTGCCAGCCATCGTTGCAAGCCCCGCTCAAAATTCCGCCTTTGTAGTGCATGAATGCATCATTGACGTGGATGGCAACACTCATTGGACCATAGGTGCGAACCAGTTGTTCAATGCCGCATTCTGTGTTCTTTGAAAGAACCAACATGCCATCGATTCTGATACGATCGCCACCTGGGACTTTGCAGTTGCCTTTGGAAGCATGGTAGGGATACGCTTCTTCGTGGACAACACCATTTGCCGCGACGTATGTAAATTCGTTGCCAAAGTTGTAGTCGTCAACACAATCGACGACTTGTTGTTCGGAAATACTGATGAGCCTGTTGCGTTTGATGCCGTCGATTCCTTCAATCGCAGCGTTGACGGCAAAAATTGTGCAGGAACCCATTGATTTCTGATCCTTGACACCGGTGACTTTGCCTCGGGCACGCCAGTCGACTTGAGCGCCGTCAACTGATGGTTCAACACTGTCGACGTCAAAAACGTGAACAGGACCGGTGTAGTTGCCCCATGGTGAGCTGGTTCCACTGGTATACTTGGTAAGAAATTCATCGAAGCTCAAATGAGAGAACTGGTTGGTTTCGAACCATGTGTAAGGGTAATGCTCGGCATTGAGCTCATCGATGCGGCGAAGATTCTCAGCGAAGACGAGAGTGCGCCAGGCAAACTCTTTCTTCGACATCTTGATGTTGTATCTGCAATATGTAGGTTAAACTTTTGTTTTAAATTGAAACAAAAGACATACATACCTAGCGAGATGATGTTGGAACTGCTCTGGGGTCAATTGTACTTTAGCACACCGTCCCACCGGAGTAGAGCACACCGCTGTCCAGCCGGAGTACAGCCACCCACAACCAAGTTTTTTGCGGGTGCTTGTTCTTCAACATTAGGGGTGGCGCATCTTCAACATCCTAATATAGACTTAGCAACAATTTTTTTCAACAAATTTTAATTCAACTAATTCTTTAGGGGTGGCTATTCTTCAATGACGCGGGTGGCCCATTTTCAACATAAAATTTTTAATGTTGAACATCAGCCACCCCTGATGTTGAAGATGAGCCACCCCGATATTGAAGATGAGCCACCCCCTTCCACCCCCACGATCTCAATGGACTTACCGGGGGGTGCGGGGGGCGGAGCCCCCCGCTTATTACTTAGACTTCTCAGACTTAGACTTCTTAGACTTAGACTTAGTTTGGTGCCGTCAACTTAGAATCTGATTTTGAGTGTGCGGTGACCTTATCTACAACATCTATGTTGAAAATGAGCCACCCTCATGTTGTAGATGCGCCACCCACATGTTTTACATTAACCACCCCCAATATTGAAGATGAGCAACCCCCTGTGTGATGAAGTCGGAAGACGTGAAATTGAATTCGTAGTGTTGAAGATGAGCCACCCGCATCTTTGTGGGTGGCTTATCTACAACATTGGGGGTGGCTCATCTTCAACGTAGTGGTGAGTTGTACTCCGAAGTAGTAGCGGGTGGCTTTAATTAAGACCCGCGGTGTGTCGTAGTTCAAAAGGCCCCGGTCGGGGTAGTACAACACACCGCCCAGCTTACTTTGCTGGAGTTTGACTCTCCCAGTGGGGGTGGCTGTACTCCGATGGTAGTACAGCCACCCCCTCTTCGAGCCGGAAACAAGGTGAGCGGGTGGCTCTACTAAAGTGGTGGTGTGTCGTACTGGGGCGGTGTGCTGAAGTTCAACAGACCCGGTTCATGACCAAAACTACCATGTCTAATCGTCTTTTGAACTTTGCTTTTATACTAGAAAACTTATCACAAAATTCACATACGACCCTATCATCCCATCCATCATGCCATCCCAAGGTTATCATTTTATCTCTAATAAACAGAAAAAACTTGTTTGATATCCATTACGGTTACAAAAAATGATTCAATGACGGTATTGCTCTGTAAACAATATGACGTTTACGGTTACAAAATGCCGTTTTGTTAGATTTTTTCATCTTACCAGATCATACTTTGACTGATTGATACAAATTACAATGTAACTAGAACAGATTTTGATAGGCCGACTGGTTCAGGACAAATATTTGCGCCACACTACCAGAAATACTGATTTCCTTTTTGATGTATCGCTCGGCTCCGATAAAACGAAAGAAGAGATTTTTGTATATTGGGCTGAAACTGTCGTTATAAATAAACTACTTTGTAGGTACAGAAAAACCTACTTGAGCCACAAAATGAGCAGCATAGGCGGATAATGTTGTAGAAAGAAGATGAAAAATGATAAATTGTCGAAAAACTGATACATGCTGAAGATGGCACTTGACAGATACACGTTCGTTACCCAGAGTAACAGAAATCCAGAAGCAATAGCCGCATGAAGAATCATTCGTTTTTCAACTTTAGCCTGCATGCTGGTGCTCAAGTAACTTTTAGATTGCCGAATTGCTACGGCGATAAGAATAAACGAAACTGCTGATGCGCTAACAGTCGATATTTGAACTACGACCATCATTGACTTGTAATGATTCATGCAGTCGCCTGCTGTGGAATACATGCAATTGATGTTCCAAAATGAACGACCATCCACCAGAAACGGATATAGGATCATTAGAAGGATCAGCGCTATCAGTGACTTTCCGGACCAAATCTACAAAACAGTGTTATACAAGCGTAAAATGGATTACCCCACCTTCTTGTGTAGCATCGGCCAACCCATAGCCGTGCACCGGTTCAAGCTCAAAATCAAGCTCCATGCGCTTGGACACAACAGAAAATACCATTTGTAGAACTCTCCAAATATGACAAGAATGTTTCCTGGCTCATTGTCTAAAGCTTCACTGATCCACCAAACAATATTACCAAATGTATCAATCCAATATGAAATGTATAGGACGTAGTAATAAGCGTGTTTCAAGTCGGAATGAGGTTTTTTGAATTCAAAAGTTAAGAAGACAATCATGACAGTCTCTATGATTTGTCCAAATGTGTTGCTACCAATAGCTAACCAATAATTCCAGTCTCGTATCACTGACATGCTTACTAACGATAGATTTTTGGGCAAGTCACATCTACTGTCGGTATGGCACTGTTAAGTATTTTGGGAAGCAAAAAGAAAATGCAGCAGAAATAAACGCATAAACTTCCCAAAATACAGTGTTAGCACCCCCATGTTGTGTAAAAATTTGATTATTGTTAATGAAATCTTTGCGTTTATGTTTCTCGAGAATGGCCCTACATGAACGTTGTGTGTTTCAGTGTTTTCTTATGCAAAGTGCTATTGCACGGTATGGTCTCACATCCTGGGTCGATAACGGTGATATAGTCATTTGATCAGATGGCCACTCAAATCAAAACTTGTGGATCCAAACACGTAGTAGACTTCAGCCATGTAAAGGTGTAAATCGGTGCGTCATTGGCCACCGTTGTCGTCACTTTTTCATGCCACCCGCGTTCTCACCTTGAGGGCGTGAAAACACATAAACACGTTGAAAAAAGTAAGTGTGACACATTACTTTTTTTGCTATTTTGAGTTTTGGTTTTTAACAACATCAATTTATTATCCGTTGCATTGCGTGTGGAATTACCAATGAAGTTGGCACTGATAACGACAGGTTATTGCAAGGAAAAGAAAATAATAAAACGTGGATTGTTAATCTCAACACTACTCGATCATATTTTAATATGCCGGTTGTTTAGGAATTTGCGTCATACTAATTCCAGAAACGGTGTTGTTCTTCTTGAAATATCGTCTGATACCAATGAAACGAAAGAAAAGATTTTTGTATATTGGGCTGAAACTAGGTGGATAAACGACTTCAAACGTACCAAAGAACATACTTGAGCGACAAAATGAGCAGCATTGGCGGATAATGTAGCAAAAAGAAGATGAAAAACGCCAAATTGTCAAAAAACTTGTACATACTGAAGATTGCGTTTGACAAACACACGGTAGTAACCCAGAGTAAAAGAAACGAGGAAGTCACAGCTGCATGGAGAATCATCCGCTTCTCAACCTTTGACACTGCACTGCTGTGAAAGTTACTTTTTGACTTCCGAATTGCCACGGCAATTAGAAGCACTGAAATACCCGCCGCACTAACAGTCGATACTTCTACTGTGATTGTCATAGATGTGTTATGATTCATGCAGTCGTCGGCCGTAGAGTACATGCAATGGAAATTCCAAAATGAACGGCCATCTACCAGAAATGGATATAGGATCATTAGAAGGATCAGTGCTATTAGTGACTTTCCAGACCAAGTCTGCAAAATAAGGTTGCGAAACAAGCTGAATAATAATAAAAATGGTAACCCTTTTATGCAACATTGGCCAACCCATAGCGGTACACCGATTTAAGCTCAAAATTAAACACCATGCGCTTGGACACAACAAAAAGTACCACTTGATAAACTTTCCAAATATGACAATTATGTTTCCCGGTTCGTTGTCCAGGGCTTCACTGATCCACCAAACAATATTACCAAATGTATCAATCCAATATGAAATGTACAGAACGTAATAATAAGCGTATTTAAGCTTGGAATTGGTTTTTATGAATTCAAAAGTTAAGAAGACAATCATAACAGTCTCTAAGGTTTGTCGAATAATATTGCTTCCAATAGCTAACCAGAAATTCCAGTCACGTGAATCCGTCATTTTTGTTAGATGTGGTCGAGTCAAATGAACTTACTGTATTGTTTGACACTGTTTTTTTAACGAACACGAAAGAAGTTGGAAATGAACGCAGAAATGTTTTCCATCACAATATAAAAAATTTCATTAACAACATTATTAAACTTTGTATTTACGTTATTTCAAAATGACATTGAATGTACGTAAAAGAGTCGGAGGCGCCTCCAGAGGCGCTCTGACTTCTCGCTTTTTTGCCCGTATACAAGCTGCGAGGTGCTACCCTTTGGGAGGTCCGAAAATCAGATTTCCCGTTCCACAACCTTAATCCGGTAACTGACCCTTTTCTTTTATCAAAGTTTTTAAATTTTCTGTCGATAACATCGTTTTGTTGCATTAAAAATGAGCGAAAACAAACATTTAACTAAAAAAGCGGATTTAAGTTTGAGAGGCGCCAAAAAAATCGTCTCCACCTCTGAGGTCGGAGGCGCGAGATGCGGCTCTGAGGCGCCTCCGGAGTCAGAGGCGCGTTACACTGGTTGCACAACGTTTTTGTGGCACTTATTTATTGAATTCGACTCTTCATACATGTTGACTACAATTTAAAAGTCAAAAACGGCGTCGGGCATTTATCTCAAGGAGTTTAGCATGCAAATGCAGGCAGTTGTTTCTGATTCCCTCCAGAGCAATTTGGTGAGCTTGGAAATTCTTCTCTTCGAGTTGCGTCATCACCGTCTTCAGAAGTTTGAAGTACACTCCAAGGCGTCGTTGAGCATCACGTCGACGAAGACGCAGAGTTTCGTCACGGGCGCGGCGTGGTCGTCCTCGGGTTGGTACCACGTTTTCGGTGTAACGAATCCCACTCAACACCTGGCGGTCCCATTGGTGAGAATCAGCAAGCTTCTCGACGGCCAGCCGATAATCTTCCTCCAGATCGACTTCTTGGCGGATTCCTTGATAAATGGCTTCTGCTCCGTATTGCTTGACTTCTTCGTCGAGGGTTCGCAGCTATATAAAATTTGATTCATTTGGATAAAGTGAACGATTGACTTACCTCATTGCGATAAGCTCGCACGCGATCTGCTATGGTTCTATTAGTGGACATAAATAAAAGAGTCCTGCTTACGACGATTGAATGTTCCTTGATTCTATTAATGTGGCTCAGTGACCCTTACATTAGTAGCCTTTTGGTACGCTTTTATACGTCAAAACACGTAGGACGCACTAGAAGCCAGCGGAACGAGGCTGCCTAGGGGCGGTGCATTCTTTCTCAAAGCACACAACAACAACCACACGTCCAACACGCCTAACTTTTGTAATAGGAATTACAAAAAGTTTTTTTTCTCTTTTTTGTAATAAGTATTGCACTCAAAAATGAAACGTCCCCGCTAAAAAAACTAGTTTTCGCAACATTTATAGTTCATGTATAAAGTAATTTGGTAAGCCAGGTATTTTAATTAATTAATTTTTGAACACTAAAATACTTGATAGAACGCTATTTAGTGTCAATTACCGAAAACTTGCTCAGACAAGAAATAATTGAGCTAAAAAAAGAACGATCGCATTAGCAGATCGGAAGCGTCTTACATTGTCTATTGTCTTTGCGTTTTTTCCAATGACTCACTGATCAAGCTAGATACATTTCCATTAAGCAGAATGGTCTTTTGCAGATGCGACACCGGGAACGTTAAACACATCGCAACCGATGGTGTAAATCTAGCAGCTGTTGCATGTTGCACTATTTGGACAAAGTTTGGCCATTCGCGTGCATAAATAATCATTTTGAGTTGCATTGTGTTAGAAACAATGCTTTTATTGACAAATATGAACCAGTCGATCAGTTCTGCTTGGTTCTGGAGTGGATGAAAACTACTATGTACTTGAATGCTCATTAACCCCCTCACGTGCGTTTTGTTGCAAATTTTTTGCGTCATAAAGTTGATCTTACAGGGCAGTCGAGAGCTGACTCATTTCATTCATCGCAAATTATCAATTTAGACGTCAATTGACATTAATCATTAAGAAACTTGGTTCCTCTGACGCAGAACAATACATGATTAGATTGCGCATTTTGTAACTGATATGACCCTACTGACGCATAAACGGTACTGTAAGTTTACTGTCGCTACTCACATCGTTGAAATGTTAAAAACAAGTTTATTTTAAATAATATCAACAAATAACACAATGCATGGTTGGATTTGATACGTCTGGCTAGTTGTCAATGACTGTTGGTACCGTTTTCACCGATGATATTGTTATACAAGTTGAGGCAGTTGGTTTGAATCTCTTTCATGAGGATCTTATAATTCACGGGGGTTTTTTCTTTGAGTTGGCACAATACGTCTTTGAGAAGCAAGAAGTAAACGCCGGGTTTTCGTTGTGCGTTGTATCGACGAGTGTATTCACGGCTGCGTTGACGTTGATTCTCTTTACTGTCGTTGCGTTTACGTCCACGGGTTGGAGCTACGCTAACAGAGTAACGAAGCTGTTTCAGGAACTTGGAGCGCCAGTTCGGATTGCGCTTGGCAATTTCCATGACAGCAAGTTCATAGTCGGCAGACACTTCAAGTCCGTGACAGATTGCATGGTAAATGGCTTTTACGCCGTACTTTTTGACTTGTTCGTCGAGGGTTTTCTTCTGAAATTTGAATTGGCATTGTTTACATCAAAAGTGTCTTTGACTGACCTCAAGGCGAAATTGTCGGACCTTTTCGGTGCCGCTTTTGACCTCTACTTTACGAGGACGCCCGCGACCACGACGCGGAGATGGCGATGGGCTGTTGCTGGAAGATGATCCGACAGATAGTATCGATTGTTGAGAATCGTTAGATGGAAGCATTGAATCTGGGTAACCGCTGTCACTGTCCATCATTACTGTGGTAGCAGTGCTGTCGATCGAGGGTGTTGAGTAACTGTCATTGTCGAAGGATTGAAACTGAGGTGATGTCGACCGCGAAGTCAGATAGCTGCCATTATTGGTCGTTGCCGGGGAATGGACATGGCTGTAATCAGAAGGTTGAACGTTTGCATTGTCGAAGGTCTGATACATAGGCGCAGCCATTGGAGGAGTCAGAGCGTCAGGGGAGAGAAGAAACAGGTTGTTGCTGTTACAGTAGTCGTAATGGGGAATTGTTTCGGTTCCATTAAAGGCAATAGAGTAACCATCGGTGTAATAAACATCATCAGTACCTTGGGTTGGGGCACGGTTCAATGTTGACTGGTAGGTTGCATCATAACAATTCGAAGCTGGCTGCAATTCGGCAAAAACAAGCGTATTATCAGGCATATCATGGTTGGCATCGGCATCAGATGGGAAGTCATAATGGTTTGCGGTTGCTTCTAAAATCACATTTTCATTAGGAATTTATAATTTTTATCATTTTTTGTGGATCGCTTTTACAACAGTTCCATGCGGTTAGCTAACAACTGCCCTCATCGCAATACGAAATCAGTTTTTATTGCTTAACGTAATCAAAATGAAACCATTTCCACGTTTTCTTTGTAATTTTCGTGGAACAGATTCAATAGTTCGCGTAGTTAGCATAAACAAGGCAAAAATCAGTTTGCATGGAAACCTACCCCTATTGACATGAAAGCTGTTGACAGAACCATTTATGATTGGAGTCGTCGAGGGAGAAATACGACGCTCGTAACTGGGCGCCAGAAAATTGCCTTCGCCGTAGTATCGATGAACAATAGCGTCTTCATAAATGCCAGTAGAAAATGTGTCGCTGCCGGCGGAAGCAATCATGATTTGGGCCACATCGGAGGCAATGCCTGAGGGCATCGATCCAGCATAGCTGTTGATGGACATATTGGTGCCTGTGTAATGGGGCATAGCGACATCAGTTTCAAAATGGTCTATTACTGCAATTGATATCAGTTGAGGGAGGCAATGATCACGTTCCTTTCCCTTTAAGTAGGAACTCGAGGGCATTACATTGTAATCGGAACATTTCAAGGGGGTGGGGTAAACCCAACTTTTTCGGATAATGGAAGAACGGCGACAAAAAACACGCCCCAAAGATTGAGACAGTTGGCAAGGGTGAATTAAGTTGATAGCTAATTTGATTGCTTTTGTGATTTACGAATTTGACAAAAAATGAAACAAACGAACTGTAGATTGCTTATGTTTTGCAAGCAAAAACGAACAAATAGCAAAACCGTCTGCTCGTTCGGCACTTCCTTCGAGTTCAACAACAACAGATCGCAAGCGACACCAGAACTACCAGTTGCATTGGCGCTTCGTACGCCTTTTTGCTCTTTTTCGCCGATGACTCACGGTTCAACCTACACACACTGGATCACAACAGAATGCGTTTTTTACACCAGCGTGCGAATGCAAACTGGCCGCAGGGGTGTTCTTAATCGACCCGTTGTCGCTTTCACGTTTGTATGCTATTTTTGATTGGGGGCAAGGATCACTTGCACGTGTTACTCATTGTGAGCATCGTTTAGTAATACTTTTATGGAGTTTTCATGTTTCGAATTCGAAAAAGATTAAGTTGATATACCTGCCTAAGCTAATCCATGTTTGTTTGCAGATCAACGAACGCAAAAATGACGAACACTAGCCTTTTTGCAAATCTTTACTCGACAATAAAGAGACCAAGCACTGCAGTACCAGGACATGACTCACGGTCATCCATCTTCTCTTATCAACACCAATGTCAAAAAGACTTTATGTTGACATCTTTGCATAAAACATGTGAACGAATGCTGTACTTTTACGAGCAAAACCTAATGAAGTGTGAGTCAAAATTACTGTATATCAGTTCGAAAGGTGTTTTTGTAATAAATTTATTTATTTTCATTGGCTATCCGGAATAAATACATGTTACAATTACAATTTTGGAAACAAATTACTACAAGCTATTGCGTCGAGATTTGGTGTTTTCACCGATAATGTTATTATACAAGTTAAGGCTGTCTCTTTTGATTTCCTTGAGAAGCCTTTCGTGGATGTTGGAACAAATTTCCTTGAGTTGGGTCAAAACATCCTTTAAAAGCAAGAAGTAAACCCCCGGTTTCCGCTGTGCATTGTATCGGCGAGTGTATTCACGGCCGCGCTGGAGTTCGCTTTCACCGCTGTCCTTCCTCTTTCGTCCACGGGTTGGTGCCACGCTTTCGCAGTATTGGATTTTGCTCAAAAATCGGGGCTTCCATCCGTGCTGTTCGGCGATTTTGGTCACAGCGAGCTTATAATCTTCGGATACGACGACTTCGTTAGTGATTCCGTGATAAATGGCTCTCCAAGCGTAGGTTTGAACGGCATCATCGATAGCTTGCTTCTGAAATGACGATTGTTAATTTTGATTTGATCTAATTGGTGAATGCAACTCACTTCCGAGCGGAACTTTCGCAACTTCTCACTGCCGAGCTCGACCTTTACTTTGCGCGGACGACCGCGGCCACGGCGTTGTGATGGTGAAGGGCTATTGGTTTCAAAAGACGATGAAGATGTTGATGATTGGGAGCAATCAAACGATGGCGATGGCGAAGCTGAATAACAGCTCTGGCTGGTTGTTGTCGCTGGAGAAGCCAATTCGTCGTAGGGTGCTGGCAGATAGCTAGGATTATCGTAGTATTCATATTGGGCGAGAAGTGTTTCGCCTTCAAAGCTGTCGGTAAAGTAATCAGTGTTTTGCCACTGCTCATCGGAAGCTGCCATCATTGGAGTTTCATCAAATGCAAATCCATTCGGCTGTTGCGGAACCACTGTTTCTTCAAACACATGGTTGACAGGTTGCAATTCCTCGAATACCAGAGTACCATCAGAGATGTCTTCGTTTATGAAGCCATCAATATAGCCGATAAGATAGGGATCGGAGTCAAATGTGTCCATAATCGCGGGTAAAAACAACGAGGTAACTGGTGCTGGGCAAGGGTTTCGTCAGCGTTTAAATAGAAAGCGTGAACCCGGAGACCATTACACGAAGACTATGATAACAGAGGGGTAGGGGCGTGCTGACTGGGAAAAAGAGCGCCCAAAATGCGAAAACACAAAGAAGACGGACGCTCCGATAAAAAACCTTCGCCTCTCTTCTATTACAAACGACCAGGGGGCTGCAACGATCGACGTCGCTGCCTTCGCAATTACAAAATGTGTTTTTTGTTCGTTTGAATCACCTCGCTTACGCAAAGAAGCGAAATACATTCGAATTTTTGTAATTCACAAGTTGAGGAAGTTGAATTTTGCAATTGGAGCATGAAATGTCAGGTTAATGAAACCCTTTTAAGCATGCTTTAGAACAAGTGATAACTGCGCCTCACAATGCTTGTTTTATTGCACCTGCAAAGCAGTTTGACCTAGCCCTTTTCACGGGTCAATCAATCATTGAAACATCGTTTGAGTGTAAAAAAACCACTTTCCAAAAACTCCATATGTAAACGCATTGCTTGGCAAAACAAATAACAGTTGCATAAACTGCATAATTCACATATAAAAATAACCGAAACAAAAAACGTGTTGCATCAGAGTCGCATGATAGCGAAATTCACGTCCTTGTCAACACTTTTTTCACACACTGCTCAACTTGATTAATTATCTGAGTAAACTAAATACATTTGATCAAAGCCTGGCGTTCACAAGGTTGGGTGTCGTTCAAGTGCTTCAGCATAGGCAGGAAATCGCAAACATCAATCAAACGGGTATCGCTTGATTTTTTTCGTTCGCGTCAACGCAGCAGTCAGCTGCCACTAGAACGTGCAGGGTCAACATCTATTTGTAATTGCAGCTTTTCGTTTTACAAACTCGGCTTCAATTTTGAAATCGCTATCAAAAAGGTAAATATTTAATGACGATAGTGCAGAATGTTAATTGTTTTGTAGTTTAATGACCCTAAAACTTCGATATTAAAGCTATAATGTGCCTTCAAAGCACAACTTGCACAGAATTGATCTGATCTTGGGGACACATTTATTAATATTACTGTTTAGCAGATCAAGTTGTAGTTTGACATTATTCAGGATTGCAAAACAAATAAATTTAATTATTGCTATTAGAATTACAAACGACTGGCTAATCGACCAATTTTACCTTGATTGGATAGTCAATCTTTGCCTAGGGCAATGTATACTGTGTGAAGCATTGCCCTAGGCAAAGATGGAATGATGAATGAAACAGATCTGATTGTCATTAAACCACGGCATGAATTTGCAGCCTATTCGCTTTCAAAACGAAAGTAATGTTTCACTGGACTGATATGGCTCTACACCTGCACAAATTAGAGAAAACCGGCCGTACAATACGAGGGATTAGTGGGTGATTTCATTCAGTGTGCGTACATTTTTTGCACAGGTCATACTACTTGCCGTCCATTGAAAAGGCATGGATCGGCCGTTGCAAAGTCAGCCAAAGCCGATAGCACGGTTCATTGGACATCATCGGCTAGAAACACGTCTCCGAAGAGGACAACACGGCCCTACAATACGAGGGATTTGTTGACGATTTCGACAAACGTGCGTACGTTTTTGGCACACGCCGTGCCATCAATCGTCCACTGAAAGCGCGGCTGATCAGCGACGCGCGACTATCCGACCATGCAAACGGTGTCCCAAGCCGAAGCAAACGCCTCAATGGACATGTCTGGCTTTAAACGGACCTCCAAAGAGGAAAGGACGGCCCTACAATACGAGGGATTTGTTCACGATTTCAAAAAGCGTGCGTGCATTTTTGGCACACGCCGTGCCATCATTCGTCCACTGAACAGCGCGGCATCAAATGAAACAGCCAGCCGGACAAAGGGTGCGCGCTTTTTGTAATCAGTGTCGCGCGACAGTCCGGCCATGCAAACGGTGTCCTAAACCGAAGGAAACGCCTCAATGGACATGCTTGGCTTTAAACGGACCTCCAAAGAGGAAAGGACGGCCCTACAATACGAGGGATTTGTTCATCATTTCCAAAAGCGTGCGTGCGTTTTTGGCACATGTCGCGCCATCAATCATCCGTTGATGCCTTATCCCAAGACGGAAATTAGTCAGTACGTTTTACGAGTGTCTGATCCATGTCAAACAAGCTTCAAGAAGATGCTTTTTGGCATCAGCAGTTAAATATGATCTAACTGCTTTTTAATTCAACCACAGTAATAATAATAAACAATCCGATTAATCAAAGCCGATTGCAAATCGAATACCACTGTTAAGACCGGGACAAGTGTTATTTTGACGTTATCTTACATATGTTTACAAACTGTTTCGGTCAGGACAGAAGTACTGTCTACAACCTGTTGATTACTACAGGCTTTCGTCCCTGGGTTCTTGCCAACTCGACTTATTTTACTGATGTCGAGATATATCGGTATACCCTGACAACTGAGTACCATTTTACAATAAACCATTCTAGGCTTTACTGATCCTTAACCTAACGTTACTCTTCCGTCGTCCATTGTCATTAATAAGGCTAAATATGTTTGTGGAACGTCTTGATAATTTTGTTGCTTTCTATGTATCACAGATGGTGAAGCCATTCTCAAATTGTATCCAACCAACCAAGAGTTGTCAAATGTCGCGATTTTGATCTCTGCGTTAAAGGATGTTGCTTTTACAGATTTTTTTAAACGACCAAGATGGCGAATGGGATTTCAGCTACAATTATTCCAAAGTCGAAAAAGCTGTCCACAACGGTTTAGATGGAAAGGAGCCATATAAGAAGCCATCTCTCTAAACGTTTCTGGCATGTTCGGCTTTAAAAAATGGAGAAAGTCTTGTTTTGTAACTGTTATCGTCCTTCCAGCTGCCGAACCCGGAGCATTCTCTGTCATCTGAGATGATCCTTTGATGAAGTCTACCTTCAAAAGCCGTCGCCGTCGAAGACAACTTCAAATGCTCTTTGCCAGGTATTCAAAGGCACTGCCATTTTTGACAATTCTGAAACAACGGGTTCAAATGCCAATAATCTCAGCACGTTTGAAAGTGAAGTTTACGGTGGATTGCGTGTTGATAGTCTGATTTTGATTTACATTCGCCCTCGTTGGTTGATGGCAGAATCGGGCCAAAATATGAAAAGGTAAAAAAGTTGTTAAAAAAGATGGCATTTTTTAACATGCGGTTTTTGATCTGATTGGTGGTTGACAGCGTCGTTAACGTTGACGGCACGCTTCCACGACCGACCAACGTTTCTGAAAGATGTTAGCTCAACTGATTCTTGGCTTTTTAACAATTTTTAAAACAATCTCTTCAAAACATTCACAGTAGGCGAAGTTGACCGTTATTTTAGAGGTTTGGGCCGAAGCGCAAACAGATAGTAATGCTTAGTTTGCGAATGCGGCATCTGTGGGCAAATAGTTAATCAACGAATCCGATACCACTTTGCAGTGAAGACGCTTTTGCAAAACCTCCACATCGAGTCCGTCGAAATGCATCGACTGAAAAATAGAAACAGAAACACTGTTGGCTATGTCTCAAACGCCCCCGTGAGCTGACTTATGAGATAGGCTACGGTTAAAAACATGTAAGGGTGTCATTGATTGGACGTGTTGAACTCTAAAAAGAGGCAAATAACAAGTGTGATTGTGTTATCAGTGCATTGGAACGCTATTCGTTTTTGCGTGGTGGCTAAACGGAAAACCAAACTCGGACGTAGCTGATAAGAAACACTTTTTTTGCTTCAACGCCCCCACGGATTAGTTTTTTCACCCCAACTTTTGTCTCCAACCTGATGCAGCAAAATCAGATGACAAAAGAATCAGTGATTATCATTATTAACGTGACCCCTCGCACCAAATTCAACCGGAAAACAACAGAGTTCGAAGTATTCCAGTAGGAGTTGGGGCGGGACAAATGCATCACAATGGGCACGGCCAACTGTATAAAAAGGGTAGATGCCGCAGTTTCAAGCATACTTCTGACATTGTGAGCCAACCATGATTCGGTTTGCTATATTCGCAGCAGTTTGTGTTCTTGGAAGGTGAGTACGGTGACTACATTAGCTTCTTTATACAATCGAGTTTCAGTTATGGTCAATACTGTCACATTAGTGACACTGCGTGCCAGCAGGCCTACCAGCAGACAGTACTGACATCGAACTACAGGAAGGAGATTGAAACTTACAAAAAGATAATAGCTGAAACCGAATGCAGCGTTTGCACAGGAACGAATCCGTGTTTGAATGGCGGGGTCTGTGTGCCAACGGGATCCTCAAAATATGTGTAGGTTCAGCCAATTTTAAACCATTTCAAAAAATTTGCACATTACAGCTGCGAATGCCCTGACGACTACACTGGCACTAAATGCGAGACCCACATTGTCTGTGGCGACTGCGATTGCGGCACCAACGCCATCTGCACCGTCTTCAATCACCGTAAATCGTGCAACTGTCCGTTTGGATACACTGGCGACCCACGCGTTGAATGCAAAGAGAAGAAGCATCAAGGCTGCTTCAGCGGAGACCCGCATTATCGCACCTTCGATGGTGCCAACTACGACTACCAAGGCACGTGCCCTTACGTCGTCACTGAAACCTGCAATGGCACCAACTTCCGTGTGACCGCCCAGAACTACAAGAACAAAGACGGCGACAAAGTGTCATGGATTCGCTCCTTCGAAGTGTTCACTCAAGGGCATCTGATTTCGGTTGACAAAGGCGGAAACCTCTTCTTTGACGGCTTCATCCGTTTTTATCCCTTCTACTATCCCTCGGCGTCTTCGGCATCGATTTCCGTAACCAATACGTTCGGCTCGATTGAAATCCGTGATCTGTTGAACGGCGCCGTCGTGACCTACAAGTCACAGTCGCTCTGTGTCAGCGTGCCCGAAACACCCGACTTCTACGGCCCTGATAAACTGTGCGGTCTTCTGGGCAACATTGACGGCAACTGCAAGAACGACTACCGCCTTAAAAACGGCACAACCATCGCCGTTGACAACTGCCAACAGGGCACATCGCCGCAGGCCGTCACGTTCGCGGATTCATGGGTCACGGAACAGGTCGACAACTGCGTTCTCGGCACCCTCGACAAAAACAACACGCGTTGTGTCGTCGAAAATGCCCAGATTCAGTGCAGTGACATCAGACTGGCCATGAATGCTACAGGACCCTTTGCCGCGTGCCAGCCATTGGGCCAAGACATCATTTCCAATGCCTTCAACGACTGCGTCTACGACCTCTGCCACGACAGCGACCCTTGCACCGTCTATGCCGCCTTTGCCGGCTACTGTCTCGACAATCTGCCATTCGCGGATCTGGACAACTGGCGAGATGGTGTCAACTGCCCATACGACTGCCCCGTGCATTCCAAATATTCTTTGAAAACTCCCAAGTGCCAACCCACGTGTTCCTCGCCAAGTGCCAACAACAGCATCTGTATCGATTGTTACAAAGAAGGCTGCATCTGCGACACTGGCTACTTGCTCGACTCCAGTGGCACCAGTCCGAAGTGCATCCCACAGGACGACTGTGGCTGTCTTGACAAATGTGGAAATTATTATCCGCGTAAGTTTGACAACGCACCAACATTCATCAGAATTCACAATTTCAGCCCACACGCAATGGATCGGCGACGACTGCCACAACCAGTACCAATGCGCGAATGGCACTCTGACCATCAAACCGATGACTTGCGGCGTCAACGCTGTCTGTGTCAATGACAACGGCCACGAAGCATGCAAATGTCAGCCTGGCTTCAACGGCGACGGCCACTCCTGCCAAAGTGTCAACCAATGTGCCCTGAATAGCACACTTTGCACTTCCCACCTAGGTCATGGCAACTGTATCAACACACCGGGCAGTTACCACTGTGATTGCAAGGCGCCTTGGGGCGGCGACAACTGCGATCAGTACCGTCCAACTCGGCATTGTGCCGACCTCTATGTCTACCACGGCATCCATGCCAACGGCGTCTACAATGTCTCCATCGGCGCCGTCTACGACGCTTCCTCGAAGGCCACTTTCGATGGCATTTTGACCGAGGTCTACTGCGACATGGAGTCGGAAGGCGGTGGCTGGACGCTCATGTCCGCAGGCAACGTGTCAAGTGATCGCAACTTTGACCAATACAAAAACGGCTTTGGCGACCCCCACGAACAGGCAGTGTGGCTGGGCCTTGAACGGCTCTATTTACTGACGCATCAGATGGAAACATCGTTGCGTCTGACGCTGGAGCGGTGTCCGAATGCCACTCGCCCCCAACTGACAACAACATGCACTTATGCGCAGTTCAAAGTGTACGCCGCCAATACACGGTACGCCGTCTTCCTTCCCAACTACTGCGAAGGCAACGAATCGAGCCCGAATCAGGATGGCTGGGTGGATTGGCCCATCAACGAGGTCGGCCCGGCCTTCCAAACCTACGACATGGCGCCGAACTACATCAAGCCCTGTATCGACATTTATCACAAAGCTGGATGGTGGTTCAGCCGGAGTAGCTGTGGGCTCGTCAATTTGAATGGCTTTCGACCCAAGTGTGCCGACATTGGCAGCGACAAGCAAAGCTACAGCTACTTGACTTGGCGGTCGGAGACGTTAGAGGACGCTTGGCTGTACCTTCGGCCTCGCCAGTACCCACACTATGATAAAGTTGTTTGACTGTTTTTGACACACTTTATTTGGTGAAAAATGATGTAAACGTTATCCAGTATTTGCATTATTGAAAATGTATTGTTTAACTTATAAACTTCGTCAGCACAATGTTGTGAATTACATTAAACGTCAATTGCAAAACACATGATTCACTCGTCACGGTTGTACTTGACGGGCATCTCGTCGAGTGTCTTGAGGAAGTGTACCAAATTAGGTATGTACAGGGCTAACCAAAGTCAAAACTTAGATAGATACTGGTTTTTTGTGTTTTTAACAAAAATAAAACTTTTCGCTACGAGACCATTTTGGGGGCACCCGCGCTCAATGAAATTTACACATGTGTACGCGTGCATCACCCTCAACTGCGCTTTTTTTGCTTTTTCCTGTGTTACTGCAGTTCCACCAAGTTTACATATCACACAGTCAGTAAGAATTACTTACTCATACGATAAAACTAAATTCAATACGTAAGAACCAATAAATTGCATTCTTTAGGGTTCGTTGTTTTCCCTTCGGACAAGAAAGGTTGTTGAGTTCGACACATTTGCTGTTTTTGAATTCATAAACTTTTTCTACTTAATTTTGTGAATGCATTTATTCAAAGTCAATTGCAAAACACATGAATTATTCGATACGGTTGTACTTGACGATCATTTCGTCGAGGGTCTTCAGGAAATGAACCAAGTTGGTCTTGTACGTGGCGGTTTCGTCCTGCCAGTAGCACACGAAGAGTTCTTCGAAACGGAGGTAGGCTTCATGAACGAGCTTGCGCACGGGCAGAGTCTCCAGGGATTCGTACGGCATGCGTTGAATCAGTTTCTCGAACTTGATGCCGTCGCACTTGATGAGTTCTTCGTCGGCGCGATTGATGACCTTGACGATGACGTTGTAGAACTCGGTCTTCTTGGTGGCCCAGACGCTGTCACGGAGGATGTACAGCTTGCGGACGACTTCGGCCAACAGCTCCTTGATGGAGCCCTCTGTGACAGTGCGGTAGACGGTGGACCAGCCGTGCTTGATGTAGTACATGATGTCGGGGGTCTGGTCTTTCATAAACTTGATCAACACGGTGCGGAGGTGCTCGATCTCGCCTTCAGTCAGACGTTCGAGGATGCCGTCGTGCTTGACACGGACAAAGTCGATAAGTTCCTTGAGGCTGAATTCGTTGACTTCAATGCGCGTGCGTTCGATGCGCTCTTCGAAGTCGAAACGGTCGCCGAAGAGGCGCTTCTCGCAAGCCAAGGCAAACTTGGTCAGACATTCGCGGAGAGCCAGGGTCTCGTCGGCCGAGAAGGTGTCGATCATGGTGTACAGCTTGCCGTAGGCCTCACGCAGCAATTGAGAAGTGAACATGACCTCGAAGGAGCCTTCAACGTCGCGTTCGATGCCGACACCGGGCTTGGCTTGGACGGCGTTGAGGCAGCCGACAACACAGAGAGCGACAATCAGACGGGACTGCATTGTTGCTATGGTTCAAGAACTGATTGAACTGTATGGAATAGGCCGTCCTTTTATAGAGCTAGCTTTTGATAGACAGACGTTGAATAAGCAGCAACGTGTGAATTCTTAAACCATGATGCATCCTGTTTTGAAAATAGCAATAATGCTTGCAATGCTTTACTACAAAACAAAAACTTTTATATTCCTTGGTCTAATAATATTTTAAGAATACGAAACTAAAACATAAAAAACAACGTAACAAACAAACTGCGTATTATAACTTTAATTACATTACAGAAAAAATGCTGGATTCCGAAACTCTGCAATGTATAATTTTTTTAATAAAAAATGCTGGATTCCGAAACTCAGCAATGGATAAAAATTTTTTGAAAAGACGCCGATTGTGCCAATGTTGTGGCCCCAATCAGTTACCATTTAGTTTCACTTAACATTATTGAGCTAATAGATGTTAATAGAAAACATTTGAACTCTTAGCCATGCCAACCCCATTGACCGGAACCGGTCCAAACTGTAAAATACACAGACTCGATCTAAGTCTTGGGTAAAAACGCTGATAGTGTCAATGTTCTGGCCCCAATCAGTTTCAATTTGTCTTTGTTAAGCATTGTTAAGCTTATAGATGTTATTAGAAAACATTTGGATCTTTAATCTTACCAATGGCAAGGTATCCATGTTACCTGGGCGAAGGACACATTTGATGCCTTCGAAGTGTTACACCCGTTAACAAAAGTTTTTTCCAGAATGTATCAGTGAATTGAATCGAATGTTACAGTCTTTTTATTCATTATCTGTATATAATTCAATTTCTTCCGATTACAATTTCGCAAAACCATTCTTTATTTTAAATGACTTTATAAACTGCTATATACAAATATTGTCTTTGATTCTGCTTTTTGTAATGTTCTTTTGACAGCTTTTGGGTTTTCGGTTTGAAAAGGCGCCGTGTTCAGGAAGCATTGTTGCCGTGTTGGGGGCACTGTTATGGATGTCGAAAGTCAATTTTGGTCTGAAAAGCAATTTGTCGGTAATGATGGCTAATTTCGAGAATTTAACTTACATAATAGCCAACCGTACGAAACACATCATCATTGTTGTGTGCATTATCGGTTTAAAGCGTTACAATGACAGTTAATTTTGTTTGCAAATAACACATACCTTTTTCGTAATTTGTGAATTCATTGTCGCAATTCGAGTTTTAATTCCATCGGAAATTATCGATGAAAACATCCTTGAAGTTCCAAACACTGCCAAAGTCGTGCAGGGGAGGTCGTCGTACATGAAAATGCATAATTTGCCCCATCTTTCGAACATTTAACAAAATACACAGACCTTTTTTCGTAACGTAACGGTTGGGAAGTAGGCCGGTCAAAATCGACCAAGTACAAGTCCAATTACAAAATTAGGCCAGAGCTACCGCATACTAGCCCATTTTGACTTTGTTAAAACCAAATAGAAAGCATCAACAATGAACTTGCTGCGGCACCGTATACTGTGGGTCAGAATGAGCTGAAAAAAGAAACTAGTTATTCAACAATGACACCGAAACTTGATTGATGGTCTAAAACTACCAAGTCGAGGAACAAAATGAAAATTTGGCCAGCGCTTCCGCGCACTGGCCATTTTGGACTTTTTGAGAAGGAAAAATGTTGAAATTTCAAAACTTTTGACCAAAAACTTAATCTTGATAACAATTTTCTAAGTTGATGAACACGTTAAATGCGACCGCAACGCTGAAACTTAAAACTGGTTATTGCAAATGGTCAAACTAATGTTGACAGTCCAAACAATACACTAAATTCGGTCAAAAACGACTAAGTGATAAACCAAAATGAAAATTTGGCCAGAGCTTCCGCGCACTGGCCATTTTAAACTTTTTGGAAATCAAAAATTGTCGAAATGGAGCTTATAACTTGCATTTGTCGACTATATTGACATCGATGCGTCAAGTCAGGCCAACACGCTGAAAAGTAAAACATGCTACTAGTAGTTCGTACACAACTGGGGTTGCCAATCTAATCAATACTTGATTTGGTCAGAAATTACCAAGTACGGAATCGAATTAAAAAATTGGCCAGCGCTTCCGCGCACTGGTCATTTCGGACTTTTTGATAAAGAAAAATGTTGAAATTTCAAAACTTTTGACCAAAAACTTACACTTGTTGACAGCCTTCGTGTCGATGATCACGTTCAATTCGATCGCAACACTGAAACGTAAAACTGGTTATTTCAAATGGTCAAAACAATGTTGACACTCCAATCAATACGCCTAATTCGGTCAAAAACGACTAAGTGACAAATCAAAGTAAAAATTTGGCCAGCGCTTCCGCGCACTGGCCATTTTAGCCTTTTTGGAAATCAAAACCGTCGAAATGGAGCTAACAACTTACAGTCGTCGCCGTTTCTGACATAGGTGGTGCGTCAAATTAGGCCGGTACGCTGAAACATAAAACATGTTACTAATAGTTTGTACACAAATGGGGTTGCCAATCTAATCAATACTTGTTTTGGTCAAAAATTACCAAGTACGGAATCAATTTGAAAAATTGGCCAGCGCTTTCGCGCACTGGCCATTTTAAACTTTTCAAATAACAAAAATGTCAAAAAGTAAAGGGACAGACTTACAATTTACCCAGATTTAGGCTCAGAATGGCCAATTGATTGAGAAACAAGTAACGGAATGAACTTTGGTGGCATCGGCACGGTGTGAGAACGAAGGCATGTGGTAGTCTTCGTGGGCGAGGCGACCATGAAAAGTTGTTACTGTAGTAACGTTATAAAGTAAAAAAAAGACAACCTGGTATGTTTTGCGGCGTCCCATTGGTTCCATGGCATGGCTAGGCGGGGTGCCAGCTGGAGGCGACGCCGGTTGGCGGAGCGGGCGCCGGTTGGCGGGTCGAGGAGCCTAGAGGGGAGAAAGCTGGAAACAAAGGGTTTAGTAAATTCAAACAGTGATACCAATACAAAAACAAAAATGCGGCACGGTCAACGGAGTCCTATTTCCGTTTTGTTTTTGTTGAAGGGCCCAGACTTCATAGGGACCCTCCGCCGACCGTGCCGCCAGCCTCCAACTGGGCCCTATAGGCCCCCAGGCGAACCTGGAGGCGGCCCCAACACAATAGTGTCGAGGCCAGGGGTGCCCGAAGGCGGGGTTAGCCCGAAGGCGGGGTTAGCCCGAAGGCGGTTGGTTGGTTAGCCCGAAGGCGGTTGGTTAGCCGGAAGGCGGGGTTAGCCCGAAGGCGGTTAGTTGGTTAGCCCGAAGGCGGTTGGTTAGCCCGAAGGCGGGGTTAGCCCGAAGGCGGTTAGTTGGTTAGCCCGAAGGCGGTTGGTTAGCCCGAAGGCGGGGTTAGCCCGAAGGCGGTTAGTTGGTTAGCCCGAAGGCGGTTAGTTGGTTAGCCCGAAGGCGGTTGGTTAGCCCGAAGGCGGGGTTAGCCCGAAGGCGGGGTTAGCCCGAAGGCGGGGTTAGCCCGAAGGCGGGGTTAGCCCGAAGGCGGGGTTAGCCCGAAGGCGGTTAGCCCCGACAACTATGTCGAGGCATCCCACGGCCGCCTGTGCCAATATAAACGGCCGAAGCCGCGAATTAAAAAGCGCTTTATACTCATCTGCGCGAGTTTCTCGGAACTACCGTAATTTGTCGGATAGTTCTTATTTTAAAACATTTAAAAGTGGTGTAACCTTATTACTATACAAGGCTACACCATTTATTAATATGGGTTAGCCCTGAGCCTGTTCACGTTGGCTCAAGGCTAACAAAAGTCGCACTTCAGTGCACTGGACCCAAATGGGCCATCCACAAAATAGGTAAAAATTATTGCAAGTTAATCAATAGTTGTTTTAACTAACTAATTAATCAAAAAGTTTAAATAAGCACTGTTTTCGTGCTTTATTGCTAGCGGCAATTTGGCAAATGTTTGAGTTTCTTTTCAAAAACACACGCAAAAGCGTGTGGCAATTTATTTTAATGATATTTTGCGTCATTATAAGTTAAAAAGTGAGCCCTGAGCCTGATTCAGTTAGCCCAAGGCTTACAAATCCGCAATTTTGTGCTTTGGTCCCACATGGGCCATCAATAAAATGGATAAAATGTAGAAAAAAATCAATCAATAGTTGATTTTAATAATTAGTTAATTACAAAAATTCAAATTAGCACTTATTTCGTGCTTCATTGCCGGTGCATGTGGCTGATGCCCAAAAGGGTCCTTTTTACAGTTCACAATGCGTTGCGTGCAGCCTGCACACACACATCGCAAGCTTTTCGCGACTTGCTCGCGTCCGCTTTGCTGCCAGCGGCGGCTTTTACCGCAGCTTCACGCTGCTTTTCCTCCTGTTCCGCCGTGGAACTTCCCTATTTTCCATCTCCCGGCTTATCATGACCGGTCGAGGTTCCATTTAAAACTGTTTTGCGTGCAGTCTGTGGCAGATCTACTGCCTCAGGCAAGGACATGTTTTTGCTCATGGCAATCGCCTGTTTATTCAGCTTCACGCTGCTTATTCCCCTGTTCCGCTTTGGAACTTCCTTTTTTTGTTTCTCCCGGCATATCCTGACCGGTCGAGGTTTCTTTTTAAATGGTTTGGCGTGCAATTCGTAGCACGGCAAACCTGCCTCAGGCGAGGAAAAGGGTTTGCTCAGGGCGATCGCCCGCTTTTTTAAATTCCGCGTCCCAGATCAACGGAAATGCCCGCGCGGGGATAAAAAATAGCCTTAAACTAACGTTAATGCATAACTCTATGTTTTCAATCATATCAGAGACAATTTTGATGTCTGGGGGCGCAGTTTTGTACTTCCCCGTGAAAAATTATATAAAAACTTGGCTTGGTTTTGCCAATTCTCCCTCCTTCTCTCGACTTCCTCAAACCTGACCCAGTGATGGGCATTCCGGCGCGTGACAACGCCGAAGGCAGTGGTCAGGCACTTTCTCAGCGAGGACTGTCCACTGATGTGCGGTCGATCAGTGCCGTCGGCCGTTGGCGCTTTCAAACATCCGAGTCGAGTCCCATCTGATTGGAGTTGGCCGCAGGGCATGGATCATCTGTCTGGGGCGTCTGGACTCATGTCCGTTGTTTCCTTGCGTGTTGCAGGGATGAATCTGTGTGCTCGCTTTGGTCGTTGTCCTGAAAATGCCACATTTGTAAATGTCCGACCTTTTTTTATGTTATCCTTCCTTACCTGACCCACACAGATTCCGTTCTTCATTGTCCCAATCCGTGAAAGCTCAAGGCTATCAATGTTCGTGGCCTTTGGGGGTCCTTCTGTCTGATTAGTCTCGATTCCCCGACGTATTTCCCCTCGGGCTTCATTGAAGGCTTAATCGGTCTGACTGGTTTCATCGGTGCAGATACCGGCTTCCTTGTCGTCTTTCACTGTTTTGATTCCTTCGCGACGCATCTCTGGACCTTCAGCGCGGTCTCGGGCTTCTTTCTGGGCTTTTGCGGCGGCTTGCCAGCGGGGTCTATGTTCTTCTCCGGCACGCGTCTGAACTCAAGTTCATAGTAGTTGGCGCGAGTTTCAGTCGTTTTGAAGTCGGTGTCTGGAGGTACGGGGCGCGGGTATTGATTGGGTTCACGGGGTATTGATTGGTTTATCAGCAAATCTGAAAAAAAAACACGTTACTTTATTGTTTGTACTTTGAAACGTCTTTCACCAACCTTTTGGGACAATTTTGGTACATTAGCGAGTTCGTTCATTCTGTTTACATAAGTGCGGTTTCATGTCTGGTTTTGCGCATCAAGGGCGGCTTCTTTTTTCAAGTTGTCTTCAGACTTCAGTGTAGTCTGGCATGTTTCGCGGGGGTTAGCGTGAATCATATCCTGCGGCTTCAGTTGCGGCGGATCTTCGACCGGGTTTGTTGCTTCTCGACGGGGTAGCAGAAGGATTGCTCGTTGTTTCATCGGGAGCAGGGGTCGGTATCGACATGGTGCCATCAGGAGGCTGTTGTTTGATGAACAGTTGAGCATGTCGGCCACCTCAGTGAATCAAGTGGGTTTATCGGTAGATGCAGAGTGTCGGCAAATTTGTTGGTAGGGCCGTTTGTAGCAGTTCGATTCTTCGCGGCAACTTCGTATCTATGGGCATCGGGGTAGTTTGTAGTCGGGTTAGAGGGGATGGTGGATGCATCGGGACCTGTTTCGGTGGTACTTGATCTGAAAAAAGCAACCATTATTATCTGTTTTGTACTCATACGCATTGTATCAACCAACCTTTGTTATATTTGAGCAGTTATTGAGTTTCTTTGGCAACTCAGTGTGAGAGGTAGGATTCTTCGGTGTCTGCTTCACCGGTAATATGAGTCTGTTCTGGTTACGTAATCGTCAAATTGTTAGTATTGTCGCGTTGTGAGTGTATTTGGGCATGATGGTGACAGGTTTTGCGTGGATTGGGAATTAGTTGATGGTTTTTGAATAGCCTGACGAGATATTCGGTGGCTTCGTGAAGGCAGAGACGGCCGGCGATTGGTATCATAGGTCAATCGTGTAGTTCTGGCGGTCATGGAAGCATTTGAGAAGCTTCTGATGGCGACAGATGCCACGAATGGTGGCTGTATTGCGATGAAGGAAGGCTTCTTCGTGTCGCTGGTGATTGTTGCCGACTTATAGACAGTCTTTGAGATGAACTGCTTGCGGGAATGTTGTCAACGGTGGACAACTTGGCTTGAGGCTAGCCAGTACGGTAGCGGCAGGCGTCTTGGCAGAGTGGATGTCGAGATGGATGGTGGTCCTCAAACAGGCTCTGCGGTTTCATGATTCCGTCCTCGTAGCAGCCATGGACAAGATGGTCGCCTCCGGCAGCTTGCAGAAGTCGGGTGGGAGTCAACGGATCGGATGAGTTGGTGAGGTAACGGAAGGCTTTTTGGCATTTCGGATGGCAGGATTGACGACGTTGGTGGTTTCTGAACTGGTCCTGCGGGCCACGAATCCGTCCTCGTAGCGGCCCTGTGGCATAGTGGTCGCCTCCGGCAGCTTGAAGAAGTCGGGTGGGAGTGGCGGATCGGATGTGGAAGGGGTTCATCACAATGGTAAAAGTGATACCGGGTTTGGGGCGGGATTGGGGAGGCTTGGCATAGCAACAGGCATGATGTCCGGCCTTGGTGGTCCTTAAACTGGTCGCGATTCCACTCTCGTAGTGACCAAGTGGTCGCCTCCGTCATCTTGTAGAAGTCGGGTGGGAGAGACTTGGTTTCGGGCACATCTGGTTTCGCTGTCGATGTCAAAGATCAGTTTCGGCAGTCATAGATGAGTTGATACCAGTATTGGGGTGGGGTACGGTAGCGGGAGGCTTCTTGGCGCAGCGGATGGCAGGATGAACAGCCTTGGTGGCTCTGCGGGTTCATGAGACCGCTCTCGTAGCGGCCAAGGATACGGTGGGCGCCTCCGGGTACTTGGTGTAACCGGGTGGGAGGAAACGGTTCAGATGAAAGAAGCATGGTTTGGGGGCGGAAACTGGATGGCTTTCTGGCAATGTTGATTGACAACCTTGACTGACCATACAGGGTTACGATACTGTCCTCGTAGCAGCCGGTGACCAGTTGGTTGCCTCCGGCATCGTGAAGAAGCCGGGTGGGAGTCGACAGATCGATGGACAGATGGATGGATGGAGACTGGACGACGGCTTCGGCAGTGAGATACTTGCGATGGTCGCCTCCGGCATCTTGTAGAAGTCGGGTGGGAGAGACGAAGATCAGTTTCATCAGCAGTCATAGTTGAGTCGGTACCAGTATTGGGGTGGGGTACGGTAGTGGGAGGCTTCGTGGCGCAGCGGAAAGCAGGATGTACAGCCTTGGTGGCTCTGCGGGTTCATGATACCGCTCTCGTAGCGGCCAGGGATAAGATGGGCGCCTCCGGTTGCAGCAACCGGGTGGGAGGAAACGGTTCGGATGAAAGAACCATGGTTTTGGGGCGGAAACTGGATGGCTTCTTGGCAACGTCCACGGAAGACGTTGAACTGGACATACAGGATCATGATACTGTTCTCGTAGCAGCCAGTGACCAAGTGGTTGCCTCCGGTGTCGTGAAGAAGCCGGGTGGGAGTTGACAGATCGTTGGATGGATGGATGGATGGATGGAGACTGGAAGACGGCAGTGAGATACTTGCGATGAGTTTGCAAGACTTGGCCATGATTCGTCCGGATTCTGAAAAACCTGTTTGTTAGTTCGAATTGACATAGTTTTGCCACAACTCACCTCCTTTTCCTTCGAAACTCCTTCTAAATATCCATATTCATCGTGTCCTGGATACGGTAGCGTCACTCTTTTCGTTGGAAAAGTTGATTTGTCCGCGATTTCATCCAAATTTCCCGCAAATTGATCATAGTTGATGTTCTTCCGTTGCCATTTGCCGCTCCCAGTTGCCATGAGCGCAGAGGTCGGGACAAACAAAGAGTACAGAAGTATAATTATGTAATATGGGGGACGATAAGATACATACAAGGATCAAGCTGTCTACCGACCAAACCGTCATCCATAAACAGCCTTTGGCCGGGACTGCCTATGTCGGGTAGTGATCGAACTTGACCCAGGGGAAGAGAGAGCGGGAGCGAAGGAGAAGAAGAAGAGGAAGAAGAAGAAACAAAATACAAAAGTAGTTGCAAAGCAAATAAGAAATAAATGAATAAATAAATAAATAAACAAAGAAGCTTAAGCCAATTAAATAATTAAACAAAATAACATGAACTTTTTTCTTTTTTTTTTGGGTTTTTTTTATTTTCTTTTTTTTTTTGATTTTTGGGGGTTTTTTTGAAACAAACAAAGAACACAAACACCGACCTCATGGCAACAACGTGGGGGATGCCGACGCGGCTGGCAGGAATCGGTGGGTCAAGCCTGAAAAGTTGACAATTTTGTTTTGGAACGGTTACTCCAGCTAATGGTTAGGTCGCTTTTTCAAAATCTACACAAAATTTGCAGTCGAATGATACCTCGCAAGCTATTTGCCCTCTAAACTTGTTTCATGCCCTGCGGCACTTGCTACTGCATCCCTGCGCGTGCGTGAATGCGTCATTGATAACGTGCTAACTACACGCAACACACTTCCCTTCCTTTTTGTTTGAAAGTGCGTGCTTTTTTGTTGCGTTTTTTGTCCTATTTCAACGACTGCAGACCACTGCCGCAGGCTGACACGCTTGAAAAGTAGAAAGAATCCGTTATTCTGATCGGTCTCCGTGGAAATGTGTCGATTTTGACGTGATTTATCCAAAAAACTACTGATTGTTTTCCAAAAAGTGCCCTTTTAACGTACAGTATGCCCCAGAAAGATTTGTTTGATTCGTGTTTTGCATAAATGTGACTGATTGCGTGATTGAAATTGCGAAATGTTTTGAAAAGACGTGAAAAGCATCAATCAGAAAGGCGCCATGCTGATTTGTAAACCGCCGGAGGGCATTGACACTTTTCAGTTTATGCGGGACTTTATCCTCGATGTTTCCAAAGTCGCGTTTTCCGGTTTTTCGATACCTTTTTGCGTGGAATTCCCCCAATTGTACAAGCTCACTAATGTTTCTGCGCTTTTCAGAAGCCCTGTCCAACCCCCCATATTGATTAATCCACCAGAATCACCGGAACTCATCAACTATGCAGTTCTGGACAAATCAGGTAAGCCAAAAGTTCAAAATTTGAAAACGTAAAACCAACCTTTTCAGCCCTACTCCTCCTCCTCATCTTCTTCCAACGTCAGCAGAGGGTCGAAGCCCTCGCCACACATGAAGGTGCGGCCCTCTTCGTCGGTCGCGAAGACGGTCTTGCCGACGACGGCGATGTCCGTGAAGACGATGTCGCCGACCTGGCCCTCGACCTGAACCGGGAACCGGCGCATGGTGGCCGGCGTGACGGCGCGCTGACGGTAGCGGCTGGGGAAGGCGGAGGCACCGAGCTGACCCTCGTCGTTGGCACCAAGGGACAGGAAGTGGCCCGCCTCCGTGATCATGACGAAGAAGTCGTCGCCGACTTCGATGTCCTTCACCGGGTCCTCCGGCACGTGGTAGGCCAGCACTGGCTGGTAGATGGCGCGACGAAGAAGCTCCGTCGTCGCCCTGACACCCGGGAAGCTTCCTTGGAAGACAACCTCGCCGTCTTCGTAGAGGGCGACCTGGAAGTCGTCCGTGAAGCCGTACTTCTTGATGCGGTCCTTGGTCAGCGGCCGACCTTCCAGCAGGTCGAAGTCCTCATCATACTTCGGCGGAGCGGCGGGCAGGTCGGTCATCTCGAAGTCGTCGATGAACTTGAGTGCCTTCCAGGCGTCTTCCAGCGACATCTTCGGCTGGCGGCGAGGAGCACGGCGACGAGGCGGCACGACCTCTTCCGGGATCTCGACGGGCACGCAGGTGCAGTTGCGGCCGCAACGAGGGCAAGCCGGCACTGGCGGTTCGGCTGGGACTTCGTCGTCGGAGAGCATGTCGGCCAATGGGTCTTCTTCGCTCGACAATTCATCAGACGAAAGGTCATCCAGGGCGGGGGCGACGCTTTCGACGTCAGAAGCAGCGGCAGCAGCAGGCGCGTCTTCTTCAAAGTACCCGTTGAAGTCGGACAAGGCGTCGTTGACTTCGTCGATCGGCGGGAACATGGTGTCATCGCAACGGCAGGTGGGGCAGTGGCGACGGCTGCGAGGGACGTCCTTGCTACAGCACGGACCGCTGGATACGGAAGAAGCCGTGGAGCGACGGCTGCGATGAGCCTGAGCGATTCGACGAGCCGGCGGCGTGTCGTTGATGTCCGCGTCATGCGGCACACGACGCTTGGTGGCCTTTGGCTTGGGCTTCGGACCGCTGGTGTCCATCGGCTCCTCAGAGCTGGAGCGGTATGCCAGCGCCCGGTTCCATGTCAGCTCGTCGATGTTGGCGGAATCGTACGACGGTTCCGTGCGTTCAGCGACGATGGAGAGCGGCGTGTTGTCAAGGCTCATGTAGTCGCGGTCGACTCGGAGCAGCTTGCTGGGGGTGATGCCACGAAGCTCTTCATGGATGGTGCGGACGGCGGCTTGGGCAGACGTCTCGGGTGTGGCTGGAGGCGTCGAGAGCGTGGAGGCACCACCGGTGGAGGCAGATGGCAGCGTTGCGACCGACGAGGCATCAGCAACAGGGGCAGCAGCTTCGGCAGATGCGTTCAACGAGGCCGGCGGCGACGAAATCGTGGATTCGAGACGACCGGAAGAAGCCGACGGAAGCGTGGCTACCGACGAATCTGCGGCAACTTTGGCGGACGTCTCGCTGGGAGAGGCCGGCGGCGACGACAACAGAGAGCTACCATTGGAAGCCGATGGAACCGAGTTGACGGAGACGTTTGCGGCAGCGATGGCAGGGTTCGGCGACGCGGTTTCAGCGTGATTGGTGGAGGAAGGCGAGGCTTCGGGGGTCTTTTCCGCGCTGAGGGACCGGTACGCTTGCTCTTGGTGCCACTGCGGTGTCTTCAGCGTTTCGGAACGGCCAGACGGTTCAGACGACTCGTTGATAGGCTTCAACGGGGAGCCATCTTCGTCGAGCTCGAGACGCGGGTACGTGAACGGCTTTTGCTTCGGCGTTTCCTTGGCAGCCTTGCGCAGCTCACGGATTTCGACGTCGGTCGACGTTTCCTGAGGCGGAAGCGAGTTCGAGGCGGATCCTGAAACGTGCCGAATTGATAATGTCATAAGATTGAGGATAACATAAAGGTATGTCTTTGCTATTGTGATTGCCATTGAAGATTGATAATTGAACGTACCCGTCATTTCAGCGAGATCTCCCGTCGAATCGAAGGGAATGTCAGCGCTGCTGCCATTCAGCGACGCACCATTGGCACGGACGCTAACTTCACCGGAGCAAACAGCCGGCAACGAGCGACGGCTTTCATTGGTGCTGCTTTCGGCACGGGAACTGGCTTCACCGGACGAGCGCGACGACTTGGAGCGGTCATCGGCATCGGACTTGGATGGCGTCCCGGCAGGAGTCGAGTTGGCCGAATCCTCAGCAGCGACGACGTTCTCGGTAGCAGCGGGGGCAGTACGGTTCAGAGGACCGAACACTGGGCGTTCGGTGGCGTCGGCGACCGGAAGCGAGCGGCGGCTCTCGTCAAGAGTGGCGTCTGAAAGAAGAATGGCGTCAGTTATCGTCAAATGGATGAATTGAATGGTAATGAAAGGTCAGTTTTCTATTTTGAATCAATTTGAGGCAAAATTTTGGGGCGAATTTGGTTTAAAAGCGTTTTTGAACTTTTGGAATCGATTAATTCGCTAATTCGTTGCGTTTTTGCCATTAGCAAAGCCTATTTTTGAAACAAAAAGGTACAAAAGTAGCTTTTGGGGAAAGGGGTGATGTAGTTTTACAGTATTGCGCTTTGTAAATGTTCACTTTTCTATAAAACCGCACGCTGATAGTCATTTGTCGAAACCGGGTTACTGTATTTTGACAAAAAACGCTTTTTGGAGTTGCTCTGCGTCGATCAATACGAGATTTAGCGCTTTAGACGTTGTGAAATTGCGTTAAATGATCGAAATTTGACAAAATTTGTAGTCAGACAGATTACAGTACTCATAGTCGGGGTAATTGGTGCGCCAGATTAGTAACAATGTAAATAAGACTCACCCTGTTCAGCCTGAGGCGTTCCAGGGACGACCACAGCTTTGACAGCTTTCTTCGGGGCGACGGTTTTCTTGGGACCAGACATGATAGCAGTTCAAAATAGAACGATAGTAAGATCAAGTGGAGTTTAAACTGAAAACACAGGGATGAATAAAGTGCCAAAAATAACATAAGGTTCACAAATTTAGAGGCCCTGGGGATCAAATTGGAAAGTTGAGTGAGTATCACGCACGCATACGGTTCAAAATCGGCAGATAAGTTCAGATAGCTAGCGGCAATGGGGTGAAAAGCACCAAAAACACGAAAAAGTAGGCACTTTTGGGGTTTAAAACGTGAATTCTGGCGAAGACTGATAACACGAGACGCGTAGTTCAGTTTCAAATGATATGGGTAAACGGAGAGTCGCAAATACATGTTAATCGATAGCTTTTGGTTCGCGTCGAATGAGTGCACAGCGTACTGTAGAGATGAAAAAGGTTAGCTTTCATACATAAACTCGCGAAGAAGCATTCAAACTACAGTAAGCCTGTCAAAGCAATGAGCAACGCCGGAGGAATTCAAAGAAAATGACGAAAATGTATACGAAACACGTCAACTTCAGTGTCTTTTTTAACAAAGCTGTAGGGAAAATGCGCTAATCAGGGTTTTGATCAACGTCAAACGATGCAATATGCGCAATGCTAATGTCAAAAACACACCAGTTGTGTCAAAATTCGCGTATTTAGCTTCTTGTTGCGTCGAATTCACAGGCTTTGGGTGTCTAAAGTCGGGGAAAGCGCTATCAGTAAGGCAAAACGTTCATTATTGTGGGTAACTGTGAAGGCTAATCATGGTAGATGTTTCAAATGGCTGCTTCAATAGTTTGAAGGACAGTCGGGATTAGAAAAGTTGCGTGGATATAGCGGAAGTTAGCTTTTGCACGCGATTGGCGATAGCTTTTACTAGTCTAAATCTTTGCGCAAGCTGATAAGTTCATAAAGAGGAGGACGGTGGAGCAAGTTGAACGTCAAAAGCGAAAACGAAATAGCGTTTTATCAGTTAATCGGGGTCGAAAATATATAATAGGAAGGTATTGCCGACGGCGATGGAGACAAAACGAGGGAATCGGAGTTGCTTGTTAAGCAATCAGGCTTTGGCGTGGTGATTAGACGGACAGAGGAGATAGATGGTAACACCTGTCTTCCTGGAAACAGATTCAGAAGCGGTGGAGCGCTGTTGAGAAAAAAGCGACACGCAGATAGCTTGGCCCATCAAAACTGCGGCTGATAAGCGGATAAACGGGTCAAAATAGGGGATTCGGGGTCGAAATGACGTTAAATGGGGCTGAGATTCGGTAAATCAACTTTAAAAGTGTTAAAAACACCACTGATAAAGGTTAATTACGCTATTTCTTATCGATAAGCTTCTCCGTGCTCATTTGACGCATCCCGGTCAGTGGTCAATCGATTGCGTGGGCTGAGTTTGCGCGAAAACTGTCTGTCCACCCAACTGTCCTTCTGTCTTTCCTTTGTTCTTTTGCCATTCCCTCTTTCCACCGACTGGCGGCTTGACAATGTCGCCATGGCCCAGGCTAATCAATCGCCCCCTGACTTGATTTGGCTGGCTGCTTTTGTTTTTGCGAGTGGTCACTTTCCCTTCCTGACTCGAAGTTAGCTTTTGCTAGTTTGCTCGAATTTGAAGACTGTTCTGCATGTTTTTGACTACATTTCATGAATCTACGACTTTGGTAATCGATTAACACTGCTAGATAAGTGTTTTTGCCTTCACGGATGATAACCGCATCATCAGCCCGATGTTGCGTTGCTGTGTTATTTGAAGTCAGCCAACGCACTTGGGGTCGGTGATGAGGTGTCATCTGCTGTGCCTGTGGCGGAATTTCTCGAAACTGGCAAGCTGGACTTGATTTTCGGTGACTTTATCACTCCGTTTGAATGGTTTTGTCTTTTTGTCGATGCAGTTCGGGTTTTATCTTTTCACTTTTGCTGTTAGCTGCCAATTTTCTACATTCCTACTTTGATCCGTCACAATTTCAGTTCAAATAACAGTTTCCTCAGCGCCATCAGCTGTTTTGCTGCTATCCACAGCACATTTGCACTTGTCTCAGAATTGGGCTGCCTCTTCGACTGGTTTTGATACAACTTCCAGTCGGAAAGGGATTCCTGTTCTGTGGCATGATGCGTGCCGGTCGGAACAGCCAACTGGAAGCAGTAACAGCCGTTAGCTGGATACTGTGTTGATGCGATTCAAATTTGCAATTTCACTCTATTTCGTGTTTCAATTTAAGTTTTTAAATAGAGCTGCGTCGGTTAGCCGAGAGTATTGCTATCCTAAGAGTGACAAGTTTAAACATGTCATGTTTTGGATGTCACTTTGTATTCAATTTCCAGATGTTTTGTAAAATTTGAACTGATTGGATCAGTTTGACATGTTGTCACGGCACTTTTTTGATTCGTCATCGATTGAATGCTGCACGAAGCCTGGAGTAGCCCTCTCCAAACTTCAAAGCACTTCAAATAAGCAACAACTCTGGGAGCTGCCATCTTTCAGAAAAAGCAACAACGAAAGCTTGTTTAGCTGGCAATTACTATTGTTATGACGATAGGAGAAGCTCCACAACTGTTTTTGCTTGTCGATTCACATTGAAAATCATGGCACCAATTTTTGAAGCTTTGCTGATTTACAAAATCACAGCATCGGTTTCAAAATCGGTGGCATGGTGATCAAATGATAAGCGAAACAGAGTGGAGCCGTTATAGGCTATGCAATTCACCATCAATACGTCCTGGTTGGTTCACTTCCACAAGTCGTCGAAATGCGTGAGTGCCGCTGGCACTTCGACGGAACGCCAACTGTGTCGGGGAGTGGGTTGGGGTAATCTCGGCTTTTGATGGAACGGTCGAATCTGAAAACACAACAAATAAGCAAAATGATATGACAAGCACGGATGGTTAAGCAATGACGACTGATAAGAAATAAGTCGAGTGCCATGACCATTGGATCGGCAATGATTTAGTCGAGAGCCAGTGGCGTGAATCGATATACGCAAACTTGACGTTTTCGCTGACGGACAAAAAGCAGTTAGCGATGTCTTCCCGAAAGCAGTGTTCAAGACAGTTTCCCCAGCAGCTAATCCATTTCAAGAACGTCATGGAGGCTTGAATGTGACAGGTATTCAGGCGATAGGAGCTGTGACACCACCAGACGTGTGCGGGCGTCGAGAGTGCACAGTGCTTCGGGATGATGAATCTGCGGCGGGTTTTTGTGGACTAAAAACGTAATTTTATATATAAATTTCGTAGATTTACGCAAACAGACCTGATAAAAACGTCAGAATAGGGCGTCGGATCAACTGGAACAAGTCAGTCATCATGCGAAAGACTGCCATCGGCACGGGACTCGATCACGAACACGTCAGACGGGTCTCTGCGGTCGGCGTTGATGCATTCGTCATTCGATGTCTAAAACATGAAAAAGGCACATTGGCAAATTGAAAATGTAGTGAAAGTGGTCATGAACCACTGGGTCAATCAAAAAAAGCAATTCAAACCATCAACTTTATTCAAATTTACAAAATAGCTCATTCAAAGTGAAACAAACAACGTGAAACAAAAAGACTGGCAGAGGGCAGTTGGGATTCCGCGGGTCGGCGCTTCGGATCTGGACATCAGTGCTAGTGGTGGACAGATTCGGGGGGACAGGCTTCGGCGGGGCAACAGCCGCGGGCAAGGGCCAGTCGACTCGGTCTGGCTGCGCGGAAGGGAAGCGCAAAATGCGAGCAAGCTGCATATGCGTTTTGACACACAAAGCCAAGCGGATTGACGGAGGCGGATCGCGTTTCGCACTTCGTTTCCGGTGCTAACGGCGAATCCTTGCTTCCCGTCGCCGCTGGCACGTGTCATCTGCGAAGTGCTCCCGCGCCTTCACAGCCTCCCTCGACTCGACGGTCGGCTCCGACTCGGACAGGCGGCTGCGGCCATCGATCGATATGGGATGACGCATGCGTCCCTCCAAATCGGTGACTCGTTTTTTGGACCACCCGCCCTGTTTTCGATGCTTCTTTGCGGCTTCTTCCTATCCGCCAACGACCACGATACCCCCTCTGGGCATTCCTGCCACAGTTATGCCTCAGGACACAGACTGAAAGTGATGGGTTTTCACTGTTTTTGACGGTTTTTTCGGGTTTTTTGCGGGACCATCGGCCCTCCCCCAGACGAACGTCTCGTTTTTGGACCAGCCCACCCCATTTTCACCGCTTTTTCGGTGCTTTTCCTCCATGCTAACGGCTCCGATACCCCCTCAGGGCATATCTGCACAGTAATGACTCCGGGATTGGTGTAATAGTGATATGTTTTTACTGTTTTTGGTATCTTTTTCTCATTTCTGCTGTATTTGGCCCTCGTTTTCTCTTTTTCCAAGCTGTTATCACTGACACTCCATAAACTTTCATCCATTTTGTCCACGATGTTGCCAGAGGGCACGGTACCGATTCGATTTTGCTTTTTCGGTCTGTTAGGCCCCATGGATCGCGTGTTTTGCCATGTCTTCCCCACTTTTTGTCCAAACCCGTCTGTTTTTGGCCAATATGGCTTCGATGACGAGTTGTTATCGTCGTCACGCGTATGAAATCGATTGATTGTGGCCTTTCGTGATCCATTATCGTTGTTTTGAGCCATTGTTTCACATGCATGCCTGTTTTGGCTGGATTTCGTGTCGTGTGCGTGTCCGAACCCCATTTGAACCACATTGCCCGAGGGCATTGACCATTATCACTCTAAAACATGCTGTTTTACCCCTTTTTTCGTGCTGTTTTGCCGTTTTTGATCCTTTGCGTTCACCCGTGATACATTTTCTCCATTTCAGCTCATCTCACATCCACTTTGACTTCTTTCGACCAAACAAAGTGTGCTTCACTTCGAGATGAGCTCCACCTGCACCGCGCCGCCCCCGACAAGAGGCTAACCATGGGCCGCGGCTGGGTCGACGTCAGCGATGACGTATAATGGTCGCTCGGGCGCCATGCTTTCAATTGGTAAGTTCATTTTTGACTTTCTTTTTGCTTTCCGATTCTCATTTCCGCTCTTTTTCAGGTATGGCCTGGAACAGAAGAGACACCGTCACAGACGGATGTTCCGCAAGCTCACGCAATACCCGCGTCTGCCAATGCACAGCCTCCGGGCAACGTGCTGGCCACTACGGAAGGGCTCCGACTGCCATCACGGTCGGGGCCAAAGGGAGGGGCCTCTTCTGGCCCGTGCCTCCGGCCACAGTAATCCCAGGTCTCGACTGTGTTCTTCGAGTCTGGTAGTGCCCGGTTGGCCAGTGCCGACACCTTGGGAGGCCCTCTCATGCGGCAGCATTGTAGGCCTCGAGCTTAGCTCTTGGCACGATGTTGTTTGCGCATGTTTCCACAACGTGCAGCCTCGGGACTGAGTGCCGGTCATGGTGCTCAGTCTTGTCGACTTCCGCGGATCCACCTGAAGCAACTGTAAGTTTGAACTTCTTCTTCTTTATCTGGATTCACTTTACTTCTTTTCAGCCAATGTCCAGCAACTAGCTACCGGATCCGCAGGTGCGTCACTTCAGCGCCGTCAACGGCAGATTTGGATGTTTTCATCCACGCCAACGACTCAACAAGCTGAAGTGCGCCGATTCATAGAGGAAGTTCATCACCGACAGCTGGCATCACAATCTTTGAAGCCTTTCCTGTCCTCTGCACAGTCTTCGACCCCTCCGAAGTCTACTCCAATCTGTGCTCACCACTTGCATCACACCCGTGCTACCGTATCCTTGATACCGTCATGCTTGTGTCTTCTTTCCGGTCACGCTTGAATCGCGTCTGGCCCCGCCGATTGTCACAGTGCCCACAGCGGCCTGTTTTGACTCCAATCTCCTCGATGAATCATGTGGATCATTCCGATTGACGTTTTGTAAGTTTACTTTTTGCATCTTTTGCTTATCAGTTGGTCACCTTTGCCCTGTTTCAGATTGAATCTGTCCTCGCTACTGTACCCTCGGGTCTTTCATGCGGGCAGTTTTCTTGGACTGGCTATGCTTGTCTGCCTCTGGCCCTCGTCGTCCCAACCCCCTCCGTATGCCAACAAGTGGCATTTTCAACTATGGCAACCTCATCATGCCAAATCCACCATATTCTGAGTGCGTGAATCTCTCAGAATCGGATCTACGTCGATCGAAGGATGCATGTGATTGTATTTTCGAGGTTAGTTGTGAGTCTACTGTATATCAAGTTGAAGTCTAACAGTTGTACGCTTTCAGGCTATGATCCTCCATCAAGCAACGCTTGCCTCACCACCGTCTTCGACCCCTCAACGCGAGCAGCTTCCGTGCGACGAGCCATGCAAGCCTGCCTCTGGCCAGATTCGTCGTCTCAACCCCAGCCCCGGCCGCTTACGATCCACGACGTTTCCGTGTCGATCAGGCCCATCAGTCCACGCCAGGACTTGTTATTTATTTTATCAATTATGCTTATTTTGTTTCTTTTATATATTTAATGTTGTTGTGCCGCCCCCCGGAAGGCATTCCAACGGCCCCCTGGTTCTTTTGAACCAGCAATCTATCATTTGCACTGATAGTTCTTGGGTTACGTCCAATCCTGGGGCTAGTTCCTTCCCTTTTTAGCGAATCCCTTCGGTGTGCGAGAGTCCCGCCTCTTTTCATGGGGTTTGGTCCGGGACTTTTTATCATCGAGGGGACTTGCACGACATACACAAGGACGAAGCTTCGGGGTTGGACGTCGTCTAAGCGTTCGGTGCAAATGCGCAACATACATGACGCATAAACCAGTGGGCCGAGCGGTTTGCCTTCCGAATAATGGGCTAAAAAAAGAATAATTATAACTTATAACTGTGATTGATCAGCATTGCATGATTTTATTTAGTGTTTTGAGTTTTGCTTTCAGTCTTTCCGGTTTGACCCATTTAGAAGCACGTCAGTGTCACCTTTAGCGGCAAGTTTTCGAAATTTTGCTACCCTGATGATGGCAGCTGTTGATCGTTGTTGGTCAAAATGGCTTGAAACTGACCATTTGAATAGGTAAGTATCTATTTCTTTGTACAAATTAAGGTATCCTTCCAGTTTTGCTAACTTATTTCAATCCGTTTCAGGTAGTCGCTCGCATCTGCTCATATCTTCGGTGCTGTCAACTTGAACTTTTGATTCGGTGGATTGCTTCTTCACGTGGACAGCAATAAGCAGCGTCTGGCATTTCGGAGTTCCTGCACGTTTTCGTCTGCAAAGATCGGGAACGACACGTCGAAAAGCTACGTTCCGTTTGTCGTACTGTATCCGTATTTCGTTCGATTGCCGCGGCAAACAGGATCTTCTCTATGTACGTTTTCCCAGCCTTGTAGCCAGTCTTCGGTGTCGTGGATACAGGTGTTGTCGGTGAACGGTAGGTTTCGAGACGCTATTATGCCGTTGATTCGGTTGGCTTACCTACTTCAATTGCGGCTGAACTTTTTTGGACCGGGATATATGAAAACGTACATTAGAAGCACGGTTTGTCGTTGTATGACGTGGCGTCGTTGTGTAAAGTTTAAGAATGCATGTTCCTGTTTGAAGACTGACGCAGCATGCATTGCTGGCCTTCGCCGGTGCCAGAAGTGTTTCAACGAAGCTATCATACTTGACGATTCGGGGTTCTCGCACGTTTCCGCCTCTATCGACTGGAACAACTCGTCAAAGTCACCCTTGAATTGTTGACGTGTTTGGCTTTGATACGGCCTGGTTGCTAAACTTTTGTTTATGCGATTAGTGTTGGAGTGAAAGAACTGCTTTGGATACGGTTTTTCAGTCGTGTAGCCAGTCTTCGGTGTCGTTGATACAGGCTTTGTCGGTCGTTTTGTCGGTGGTCGATGATTGAGGCGACAGACGGCGTCATTTTTACATTCGATGTCGGTTGTCGGAATCGTGCCGAATACCAAGCGGATGTTTTGCGTATGCTTTTTTTTGTTTTTGGAAAGCGTTTGTCTTCCGAAGTTGCGATGCTTTTTGCAATGTCATTCATTCCCAGCCGTCTCGTCCATTTCCACAAGCTATGTTCCGGCAAAATGGTCGTCCGCCGAGCTCAGTGCAAACTTCAAAGGATCACCGCTAGTTTTTGGATTCCTGACGACGCGTGCTGGTGGTCGTCAAACGTGCTGAATCCCTCTGGTTCAGTTGGACGTGAACAATAGGATGATTTTTGCTTCAGTTTGACAACGGGAGTAAAGATCATGGATGATTTCTATTAGATTTGAGCAGTTCGTATGACACTTTTGTCAATGACGAGAGGGTTCCAGCAGAGGAATACGTTTCCATCGAAGTTGGATCCATGCTCGATTCGGAAGTACTTTTTGTTTATTCTGCCGTAGTTTTTATATATAAATTTTGTTCTAGTTGCGTCCAAACCGAAATTCATCTTCTCGACATTGTGCAAGGCCGATGATAGCTCCGAGAAGACGCTTTCAATCAACTAAAATGAAGACAATCCGTCCCGCCGCGCATGAGCTCAAGTTAACATTGGATGTCATCGATGAAAGGTCTGGTGAATGAGATTGCACCTTCGGGTTTGCTGGTCGCCGATGAATAGCGCTTCACCAAGGACTCATGTCACCATCGCCATCTTTCTGCAAAGCTCAAAGACAATTACTAGCCGTCGACCTTCGGACCCTATGCAGTTCACAACCTGCTCAACCTCGGCTCAGTACGAGTTCGACAACGCCGAGGCAAACACGGTTCTAATGTCAGAATTGAGCACAACTTAGCCAATCCAATTGCTTCTGTCAACTTTTTGGTGCACGGACGCCGTCAAAGTTGAACATCCCACGTTCGGGGAGAAGAAGGCAGAGCACTAACAATGCGAAGCAAACGATTTCTACGATTCGGATGAAGACAAATTCAATTTTGTGATCACACTGATCAACCGGATGGACGTTGACTGAAGCACAGAAGATGGAATGCTTTCCTTTGCTTTTCCGAATCACTGAATGTTATTGCGTCGCTGATCCCATGTTGCGTTTCTGTGGATAATTGAGTTCAGCAATGTGCGCGGGCTCAATGGCGCGATTACGTTGCAGTGTCTGTGGAGGGTTAATTGAAACAATTGAAACACAGTGTGAATTAGATACATTTTTATGAGTTTATTTGCTTTATTCATCTAGTATGACTACTATTAGTACAGTTTTGCTACCACGAAATCCGTTTGATATTACCATTCATGTTTGCGAACACATTTTTAGTTTATGCAATCACGTGTTACGACGTTATTACTTTTATTTTGGCCAAACGATTCGACCGCTTTGTTTTGGAATTCACAAAAGTTGTAAAGCTCAAACAACAAGTTGACGTCGGGAAACGTAACAAAGTAAAACGCAAAAACGTGAATTGCTCCGACACAAAACATCCTACGTGCATTTTGAAAAAGAACATCAAACATTGATTGAAACTACATGACCAGAAAGAAATAATAGGATAAACCGACCAGTTAACGTTAGCGGTAATGCTTCGGGCGACAATTTTCAAGTTAACGACATTTGGCGCTCTAGATTTCAGTTTTTCATTTTTTCTACAAACTGTTTTTGAAACTGTCAGAAATCGAGTACGGTAAAGGCGCTGTTAACAATCGTGCACTTGCTTGTTCGCATTCGGCTGTCATTGCCATTGGTAAAATCGGCTATTTTAAAATAATCTTGACGTTCTGGAACTCCGTTAAGACATAAACTAAAAAAAACTGAGATCAAAAAATGAGATGCAGATGAATGGAGTGGTAATCCCACTCCGCAGTTGTGCATCGATGACCCAGCGTGAAGTCGACACTCAACGCTAGTAAGCCGGCCCTTGCTTTTGTATACCCGGGTGAATGGCAAGCGGGTTTTCTCGCGAGAAGGGTACTCGAACTGACCTTTTTGGGTCGGTCAGGCGATAGACGGCAGACACATAAAGACGTCAACCGGCGCGCCGCGGACTGCCGTTGTTATCAATGCCTTCGCGCGAGACACGCGTTCTCGCAACTGGCGGCAGTACTTGTTGACGCATGTTCTCGCGATCAAGTTACGAGAGCGTGCCTCCTGCGATAGTGATGATAACAACGCGGCGCGCCGAGTAACGTCTCTACGTGTCTGCTGTCTATCGCCTGACTGTCCCCAAATGGTCAGTTCGGAGTACCTCTCTCGCGGGAAAACATGCATGGCATTCATCAGGGTATATAAAAACATAGGCCAACTTACTGCTATCTAGCGTTGGATATCACCCTCTTCATTTGTCACGCATGCTGGCGTTAGAAGTTTTCACGTTTATCACAATAACTACTTTTTTTATCTGATTTAATGCTAGTTAATAAATGTTATTGATTTATGTCAGAACTACTGTAAATTATTGCAAAAAATATTTAAGTACAATAAAGTCAGTTTAACAAACCAAAAACTGATAACGCACAACATGCCAACAACAACAGACTCTGTGCAACAACGCAATGAAATGCTTTATCAAATAATGTGTCGCAATAAGAAAATTTGAGATTCCAATACCAAAACAACTGCTAAACTTTGCGCTTCTGATACCCAAAACAACCTAATAATTCTGTCCCAGTTGCCTCGAAAGCCGAATACACATCTTTGTATGCGGTTTTCCTACAGTTACTGCCATTAATGTGCATAAAAAGTTTACATTGGACAATCCTGAGAACAGTTAATAGTGTATATCAGCTTTAAACTTTAAAGCTTTTTCAAGGACCATAAGTGCGCTGCTGTTACTTGGTTTCGTCAGTTTGTAGGATAAATGATGTGTTTTAGTCAGCAAGTCGGATGTGCTTGTCAGTTTCGTCAAAAGTCGCAACAGCTTCAGTGCCTTTCATCGGCATATGGGAGATTCCATTGCCGAAAAAAGATTAAATGATCCCTAAAAAACCGTCAAACGTAGCGTGATGGGTGTTTCAAACACCCATCACGCCCCAAGTCGACGTCGAAATCATTATTTGCTTGAGCTGACAGTACTATAATTACCTTTACATGTACCCAATCTCAACAAACTTGTGCCAAAAAATCGTCGAATTAAGTTTTTTTATTTTCGAGCCGTTTAAAACAGGAAGAGACTGGCATTTTGAACTTTATCAAAACCTGCGACAATTCAACAATGTCCATGATACGAGAGTGCTTTGTTCATCGTTGCAGCTGCCGTCGGTTGGTTTTAATGCAAAAGCGGGGATAGTGTGCCTGATATGCAGAGACAGGCGATTAACGGATTGAAGATCCACATGAAGGCATAGTGCAATCAACACTAACACCGAATTTTGATGCGATCTTGAGGTTGTCACGGACAGTGGAAAAGCCTATCATTCGAGTAGCCCTTTCCGAGGTTGTGAGACTTTATACCTCCAATGGAGGTTTTGTCCCGTTTTCAAGTCGAGAGAGCTGCCAAAAACGCGTTGTGTGTGCGCATGTTCGGCCGTGTGAGTTTTCGAAAACGGGACACATTGTCCTACTCACAATTTGTCAGTCAAGTAAATATTTCTGTCACACTTCTGTGCAAGTATGAATCTAGCACAAGAACAGACATTCAAATTTTGCTTGAAATGAAAAAAAACAGTAGGGCAAAGTGTTCGTCGATGGTTACCACGCATTCTTGAGGGTTAAAGACTGGAAAATTAAGGCCCCTGACAACGCCATAAATTATAACCTATTGTTCCAATTTCACATTCTTAAAAAAATACCAATCTTAACACATATGAAGCATTGCCTAATCACCGTGATTATATTATAAGTTATCCTTCAACCCTGACGAAAATCAACGAGATATTGGAGCTGAACACAGTGAGTTAACGTAGCATCATGCATGTCACAAGTCTTTGTCGATTTGAGGCTTTGTCAATGCACCATAAAGTTGTGTAACCAACGTTTTGGGTTTAACGTATTATAATTTTGTTATGCTTTTCCATTACAAAATGTGTAGGGTCTGAGTTGCATTACAAAATGCGTACATAGTCTGCCCAGCAGCACTCCCTGCTTGTTAGTTACAAAAGGTGCAGCATCCTGTCTGTATCACAAAGAATGGTACGCAGGGTATATAGTTTTCATGGTAACTGTTATCAGTAATAAGGTTAGGCACCCTTTTTTATTTAAGATAAAGTGACAGGACGCATTGTTTTTTTGTACAAACACCAAAATGCGCCAGTATAAATTGTCCAACAAAGTCCGTCTTCAGTGCAATCTCTGAATCGGTTCGCTATGAACCACCTTGTACGGTCAGAAGACGATTTAGAACGCGGTGATCACATCCAACGCTGTCTTACGTAAGTTTCAACAATATGACAGTAAGAGTTTATACGTTTCAGAGGATTTCCGTTTGCTGACCATCACGCAATCTATCTTGGAGGTAGCAAAGTCGCCCACTTTGCCTCGCCACCGAGTGCCAGCGGCAAGAAGGTCATCAAATCAGAGGGTAAAATTAACATTTGTCAGTATTTGCCTTAAAGTTGATTTAGGAAGCATTCGAAAAGATTTTTATTATACTTTTGCTGATGGTCAAAATGTATTTCGTGTACCACATTACAATTCGAAGAAATCAAAAGAAAAAGTGGCAAGAACTGCTGAAGAGTATGCCGACAAAGGACATTGGAAGGGACAATACGATTTAATATTCAAAAACTGCGCCCATTTTGTTTACTGTTGTTATGGAGAAAAAAAAGAAGTTCCTATTATAAACCGTCAATTGTTTCACTTCCATAAAGACAACACAGGAGAAATGGTCATTGCCGAAAACGGTTTAGACACGACTGGTATACCATATATAGGATTCAAAGGAAGAGTGTCGGCCGTCAGAAATGAAATGAGTTTTAATGATGATTTCACTGTTCGTGCAGCCCTCGGAACCGCTGAATTCGGGTTAAAACTTAGGGACCCTAATGTCTTACTTGATTTTGGGGTTCGGGCAAACGCGAGAGTTGCTAGCATGTCTTTTGGTCCAATGAGTGTTGATGCAGGACTATCGCTAGACACTGGATTAAAGATCGGAAAAAATTGTTTCGGAGTATCATTCACTGAGAAAAAAATAGTTACAATTGGCGCTTGCGTTACAATTTTTCCATGCAAATCAGGATTACATGCGTTACAGGCATTTTTGCGTTACAAATTATAATGCTGTGGCATTACAGCGTTACAATTACAAAATGTAACGCGGATTTGCATTACAATTCTTACACTGCATTACAAAAGCCGACACTTTGCAAATTTTGGGAAATCGAAGTCCAAAAAAGGCCAACGATTCAGTAGTCACGTAAAAAAATTTGAAGCTGTGTTTGTGTTGTTCGAATAGCTCAATGCGGTGAGGCGCGTGCGTCGCGTGCCATCGATTGGATGTTCGAAATCTTTCCTTTTTGTTTATTTTTTACTGAATTTTATGCAAATTCGCGTTACAATCGGTAATGCGAATTGCGTTACAGATTGTAATGCGTTTTGCATTACACCGAATGTAATCCTTGAAAAAATTACATTTCGCTCCTATAATGCAAAAAATTGACAAGCGCCGATTGTCATTCCGTGCGTTACCCTCGGTAACGGAATTGTAACTATTTTTTTCTCAGTGTTCGCGGGCATTGGTGTCGAGATTGGCAAGAAAACTAGTGTTTCATTTCTCGGATTCAAACTTGGATTTGACTTTAGTTGATCGAGTCAAATGGCTCTGTTTACTTGGTATCGACGCATTGTTTTTCTGTCACATGTCTTATCTTTTTATGTTAACAATTATTGATTTTATTCGGCTTGGTTTAACTTATGTACGTATTACACTGATAATTTTATAAATATATTTATCTCTAAGCGTTTTCAAATAACAGACATACGTTAAAACGGATCTCCGGAGAAATCTCCGGAGATTACTCCCGGGAGCTCCCGGCAAAAATTTCGCTTCGCAATCCTGGTTCAATGTCACCGATCTTCTTCTGTCAGAGGTTCAAGATCTCTACCGTTAAGTAGACATCAATCGCAACAATTGCCGGCAACAATTCGACACAACTTTGACAATCGTAAGGTTAAAACTAGAAAGTTGGCGGCAGTAAAGACTAATCAATCAAACCAAACACTAAAAAAGTTATACATTGCAGAGTTTTGGAATCCAGCATTTTTTCTGTAATGTAGTAAAAGTTATGTTACGCAGTTTGTTTGTTACATTGTTTTTTTATGTTTTAGTTTCGTATTCTTAAAATATTATTAGGCCAAGGAATATGGAAGTTTTTGTTTTCGTTTTATAGTGAAACATTTCAATTATTATTGCTCTTTTTAAAACATTATGCATCATAGTTTAAGAATTCACACGTTGCTGCATACTCAACGTCTGTCTATCAAAAGCGAGCACTATAAAAGGACGGTCTACCTCATACAGTTCAATCAGTTTTTCTGAACCACAGCAACTATGCAGTCTCGTCTGATTGTCGCCCTCTGTGTCGTCGGCTGTCTCAGCGCCGTCCAAGCCAAGCCCGGTGTCGGCATCCAACGCGACATTGAAGGTTCCTTCGAAGTTATGTCCACTTCCCAGTTGATGCGTGAAGCCTACAGCAAGCTGTACACTTTGATCGACACCTTCTCGGCCGACGAGACCCTGACTCTCCGCGAATGCCTAACCAAGTTCGCCCTGGCTTGCGAGAAGCGCCTCTTCGGCGACCGTTTCGACATCGAAGAACGCATCGAACGCACCCGCATCGAAGTCAACGAATTCAGCCTCAAGGAACTCGTCGACTTTGTCCGTGTCAAGCACGACGGCATCCTCGAACGTCTGACCGAAGACGAAATCGAGCACCTCCGCACCGTGTTGATCAAGTTCATGAAAGACCAGACCCCCAACATCATGTACTACATCGAGCACGGCTGGTCCACCGTCTACCGCACCGTCGAAGAGGGCTCCATCAAGGAGCTGTTTACCGAAGTCGTCCGCAAGCTGTACATCCTCCGTGACAGCGTCTGGGCCACCAAGAAGACCGAGTTCAACAACGTCATCGTCAAGGTCATCAAGCGCGCCGATGAAGAACTCATCAAATGCGACGGCATCAAGTTCGAAAAGTTGATCCAACGCATGCCGTACGAATCCCTCGAGACTCTGCCCGTGCACAAGCTCGTCGATGAAGCCTACCTCCGTTTCGAAGGTCTTTTCGTGTGCTACTGGCAGGACGAAACCGCCACGTTCAAGACCAACTTGGTCCACTTCCTCAACACCCTCGACGAGATAATCGTCAAGTAAATACAACCGTATCGAATAATTCATGTGTTTTGTTATTGACCCTTAATAAATGCACACAAAGTTGTGTTGATTATGTTTATTACGTTTTAACAAAGTAAATCGAGAAACAGGAAATGTGTCAAACTCAACAACCTTTCTAGAAGGATCCACAAAGTAACGAATCCTAAATAAACGCAATTTTTTGTAATATTTATTAGTTTTTGTCTACTTATTTTGGTCTTTTTGTATGCGTAAACAAATAAATTTTACTGACTTTGTGAATGTAAACTTCGTGGAACTGCAGTAGTAGCTGGAAAAAGCATGAAAAGTGCAGTTGAGGGTGATGCACGCGTACACATGTGTAAATTTCATTGGGCGCGGGTGCCCCAAAAATGGTCTCGTAAAGAAAAGTTTTATTTTTATGAAAAACACAAAAAATTATTATCTTTCTAAGTTTTGATTTTGGTTAGCCCCCAAACTACCCAAATTAGTCTACTTCCTCAAGACCCTCGACGAGATGCTCGTCGAGTACAATCAAATCGAGTAATTTATGTGTTTTGCAATTGGCTTTTTAAATAATTCACAATGTCAATGTTTATTACAATTCACGAAATTAATTTAAGAATGCAAATACTGGATAACGGTTACATTAGTTTTTACCGAATGAAGCGTGTCAAAAACAATCAAACAACTTTATCATAGTGTGGATACTGTCGAGGCCGAAGGTACAGCCAAGCGTCCTCCAGCGTCTCCGACCGCCATGTCAAGTAGCTATAGCTCTGCTTGTCGCTGCCAATGTCGGCACATTTGGGTCGAAGTCCATTCAAATTGACGAGTCCACAGCTACTCCGACTGAACCACCATCCAGCTTTGTGATAAATGTCAATACAGGGTTTGATGTAGTTCGGTGCCATGTCGTAGGTTTGGAAGGCCGGGCCGACCTCGTTGATGGGCCAATCCACCCAGCCGTCCTGATTCGGGCTGGATTCGTTGCCTTGGCAGTAGTTCGGAAGGAAGACGGCGTACTGTGTATTGGCAGCGTACACTTTGAACTGCGCATACGTGCATGTTGTTGTCAGCTGGGGGCGAGTGGCATTCGGACAACGCTCCAGGGTTAGACGCAAAGACGTTTCTATCTGATGCGTCAACAAATAGATTCGTTCCAGGCCCAGCCACACTGCCTGTTCATGGGGGTCGCCAAAGCCGTTTTTGTACTGGTCAAAGTTGCGATCACTCGACACGTTGCCTGCGGACATGAGCGTCCAGCCACCGCCGTCGGATTCCATGTCACAGTAGACCTCGGTCAAAATGCCATTGAAAGTGTCCTTTGAGTATGCATCGTAGACGGCGCCGATGGAGATATTGTAGACGCCGTTGGCATGGATGCCGTGGTAGACATAGAGGTCGGCACAATGCCGAGTTGGACGGTACTGATCGCAGTTGTCGCCGCCCCAAGGCGCCTTGCAATCGCAGTGGTAACTGCCAGGGGTGTTGATACAGATGCCATGGCCCAGGTGGGAAGAACAAAGTGTGCTGTTCAGGGCACATTGATTGACACTTTGGCAGGTGTGGCCGTCGCCGGCGAAGCCAGGTTGACATTTGCATGCTTCGTGGCCGTTATCATTGGCACAGACGGCGTTGACGCCGCAAGCCATCGGTTTGATGGTCAGAGTGCCATTCGCGCATTGGTACTGATTGTGGCAATCGTCGCCGATCCATTGCGTGTGGGCTGAAATCGAGAATTCAGATGGATGTTGGCGCATTGTAAAACTTACGCGGGTAGTAGTTTCCACACTTGTCGAGACAGCCGCAGTCGTCCTGGGGGATGCACTTTGGACTGGTGCCACTGGAGTCGAGCAAGTAGCCAGTGTCGCAAATGCAACCTTCTCTGTAACAATCAATACAGATGCTGTTGTTGGCACTCGGCGAGGAACACGTGGGTTGGCACTTGGGAGTTTTCAGAGAGTATTTGGAATGCACAGGGCAGTCGTATGGACAGTTGACACCATCTCGCCAATTGTCCAGATCCGCGAATGGCAGATTATCGAGACAGTAGCCGGCAAAAGCGGCATAGACGGTGCAAGGGTCGCTGTCGTGGCAAAGGTCGTAGACGCAGTCGTTGAAGGCATTGGAAATGATGTCTTGGCCTAATGGCTGGCACGCGGCGAACGGCCCTGAGGCATTCATGGCCAGCCTGATGTCGCTGCACTGAATCTGGGCATTTTCGACGACACAACGCGTGTTGTTTTTGTCCAGGGTGCCAAGAACGCAGTTGTCGACCTGTTCCGTGACCCATGAATCTGCGAACGTGACGGCCTGCGGCGATGTGCCCTGTTGGCAGTTGTCAACGGCGATGGTTGTGCCGTTTCTGAGGCGGTAGTCGTTCTTGCAGTTGCCGTCAATGTTGCCCAGAAGACCGCAGAGTTTATCAGGGCCATAGAAGTCGGGTGTTTCGGGCACGCTGACACAGAGCGACTGTGACTTGTAGGTCACGATGGCGCCGTTCAACAGATCACGTATTTCGATCGAGCCAAACGTATTGGTAACGGAAATCGATGCCGAAGACGCCGAGGGATAATAGAAAGGGTAGAAACGGATAAAGCCGTCAAAAAAGAGGTTTCCGCCTTTGTCGACCGAAATCAGATGGCCTTGAGTAAACACCTCGAAGGAGCGGATCCAGGAAACTTTGTCGCCGTCTTTGTTCTTGTAGTTCTGGGCGGTGACACGGAAGTTGGTGCTATTGCAGGTTTCAGTGACGACGTAGGGGCATGTGCCTTGGTAGTCGTAACTGGCACCATCGAAAGTACGGTAATGCGGGTCTCCGCTGAAGCAGCCTTGATGCTTCTTCTTTTTGCATTCAACGCGCGGGTCGCCAGTGTATCCATACGGACAGTTGCACGATTTACGGTGATTGAAGACGGTGCAAATGGCGTTGGTGCCGCAATCGCAGTCGCCACAGACAATGTGGGTCTCGCATTTAGTGCCGGTGTAGTCGTCAGGGCACTCGCAACTAGAATATGCAAATGGTTTGACTGTTTAAAAAAGGCTGGACCTACACATATTTCGAGGATCCTGTTGGCACGCAGACGCCGCCGTTCAAACACGGATTCGTGCCATCGTGTGTGCAAACGCTACATTCGGTTTCAGCGATTATCTTTTTGTACGTATCAATCTCCTTTTTGTAGTTCGAAGCCAGCACTGTCTGTTGGTACGCCTGCTGGCACGCAGTGTCACCAATATGACAGTATTGACCATAACTAAAACTCGATTGTATAAACAAGCTCATGTAGGCACCGTACTCACCTTCCAAGAACACAAACTGCTGCAAATATAGCAAACCGAATCATGGTTGGCTCACAATGTCAGAAGTGTGGCTGAAACTGCAGCATCTACCCTTTTTATACTGTTAGCCGTGCCCATTGTGATGCATCTGCCCCGCCCCAACTCCTTCTTGAATTCGTTGTTTTCCGGTTAAAATTGGTGCGTGGGGTCACGGCAATAATGATAATCATTGATCCTTTTGTCATTTGATTTTGCTGCATCAAGTTGGAGACAAAAGTTGGGGTGAAAAAACTAATCCGTGGGGGCGTTAAAGCAAAAGAAGCATTTGTTTCTTATCAGCATCGTCCGAGTTTGGTTTTGCGTTTCGCCACCACGCAAAAACGAATAGCGTTCCAATGGACTGATAACATTATCATACTTGTTTTTTGCGTCTTTATAGAGTTCAACACGTCCAATCATTGCCACCCTCTTTCTTTCTTAACCGTATTATAAGTCAGCTTATGGGGGTGTTTTAGTGTTTCAGCTTATAGCTTTGAATAGTTTTCGCCGTTCGATGAACTTTGTGTGGATGTTTAGTTAAACCGTTTTGGTTGTAACAACCAAATGCCATCGGCACGGCTTACAACAACTTTTTCACAGTATTATCGGATGCGTTGGACTGAACTGCCATTAACTGAGTGCACCGATCAATCACAGTGAGACTGAAGTTTGTGAATACGGGCTCAAGTCGGAATACAACAGTCGTACGTATTTTAAAAGTTTTGCTGCAGCGGCATCGGATTCTTTGATCAATTATTTGGCCACAGATGCCACATTCGCAGACCACGCATTAAACGTCGACTGTAAACCGCGTTAATGAAAAATCAGAACTCTATAACTTTTTTGTTTTATTAGATACTATCAGTTTGCGCTTCGGCCCAAATAAAGTCAACTTCTCCCACCAATGAAAGATTGTTTTGAAAATTGTTGAAGAGCCAAGAATCTAATGAGCAAACATCTTTTAGTTATGTTGGTCGTAGAAACATGCCAACGAGCGACAATCCTACGATACCACAAGCTAACATGAAATGAAAACTCAATTAAAAAAACCGCCATTGATTTTTTTTGCCTACAAGCAGCTTGTTTCGAAGTCTTGCAAAGTTCGCACCTGTTTATGTATTCAGAGTTCTCGCGGCGGAAAGTCTTTGTCAATCTTGCAGAAAAAGCTATCAGCGAGCATATCTCAACCATGAGGCTAATCGCCAGGTAAACACGGCTTTACAAAGGGCGTGCGTTCCGTGCTTGAATGCCGGATTACATCAGTACTCAAGGTCGCAGCAAATGGCTCGTTATAACAATGTGAATGCTAAAAACGGTTCAACCGGTTTCATTGTCCGACATGAATGACTGTTTTTCATTCTGATATTCTTTGCGTATTCATTTTATTACACAAATGTCAGAATTACACATTTCAATCATATTTACCATTGGATGTTAATGTCTTCGTAATTTGGATTTTAGAAAAGAAACCAGCTTATCGGGTGTTCAAACAAATTTATAGCAGTGCCGTAGCTTTGTTCGGTTAATCTATTAGTGGCTTTAGAAGGGAAGAGTTGGACGCTTTAAGATTAATATTCAAACAAATTGATAATACTGTTTTGTCAGATAACATTTAACTTCACATCCGGCAAAACTAACATTGTTAGTAATTTGAAGCATTGACGTCGACATCGTGAAGTGTTGGGAAAAGCCGGTCCGATGGAAACACGGTCTTATACAGGACATGACTTTGTATCCCAAGCATTGATGGCTTCCAAAACGAAAGTTATGCTTCACTGGACATATATGGCTCTAAACTTGAAACAATTGGAGAAGCACGGCCGTACACAACGAGGGATTAGTGGGTAATTTTAAGCAGCGTGTGTACGCTTTTTGCTCAGGCCATACTGCTTGCCGTCCATTGAAAAGGCGATCGGCCGTTGCAAAGTGAGCCCAAGCCGACAGCTTGCTTCATTGGACATTCGTGGCTTGAAATTCATCTCCAAAGAAGAAAGGACGGCCCTACGATACGAGGGATTTGTTCATAATTTGAAAGAGCGTGCGTACGTTTTCGGCACACGCCGTGCCATCACTCGTCCACTAAACTACAGGGCATGAAACGAAACAGCCGGCTGGACCAAGAGTGCGTGCCTTTTGTAATCAGCGACGCGCGACTGTCCGACCATTCAAACAATGTCCCAAACCGAAGGAAAACGCCCCAATGGACATGTCTGGCTTTGAACGGAGCTCCAAAGAGAAAAGGACGGCCCTACAACACGAGGGATTTGTTCACGATTTCAAAAAGCGTGCGTACGTTTTTTGGTCGGGTCATACTGCATGCCGTCCATTGAAGAGGCATGGTTCGGTCGTTGCAAAGTCATCCAAAGCCGAGAGATCGCTTCATTGGACGTCCTCGGCTCAAAACACAACTTCAAAGAGGGAAACACGGCCCGACGATACGAGGGATTTGTTCATAATTTTAAAAAGCGTGCGTACGTTTTCGGCACACGCCGTGCCATCACTCGTCCACTAAACAACAAGGCATCAAACGAAACAGCCGGCTGGACCAAGAGTGCGTGCGTTTTGTAATCAGCGACGCGCGACTGTCCGACTATTCAAACAATGTCCCAAACCGAAGGAAAACGCCCCAATGGACATGTCTGGCTTTGAACGGAGCTCCAAAGAGAAAAGGACGGCCCTACAACACGAGGGATTTGTTCACGATTTCAAAAAGCGTGCGTACGTTTTTTGGTCGGGTCATACTGCATGCCGTCCATTGAAGAGGCATGGTTCGGTCGTTGCAAAGTCATCCAAAGCCGAGAGATCGCTTCATTGGACGTCCTCGGCTCAAAACACATCTTCATAGAGGGGAACACGGCCCGACGATACGAGGGATTTGTTCATCATTTCAAAAAGCGTGCGTGCGTTTTTGGCGCATGCCGCGCCATCAATCATCCGCTGCTCCTCCTCAGCAGTTCTCGATGAGACGAGCGTGATTACACAGAAAGACCCTTTTGACTTCGGATAACAATAGTTTCACAAGTTTGTCTACAAAACATCGTGGCCTGGTATGACAAAAATGCAAAATATCGATTATATTGTCGATTACTACGTCACAACTGAACTATTGGTAACGGAGCTCGGCCTTTTGCTGCAGAGAAGAGGGATGCTATGTACTTGAAAACAATGCTTGATGGGCCAGAAGCCCTGTATCCGAATGTTGTAACCAAACGTGGACGCTGGGCCGGGCCAACCCGGTCCAGCCCGGCCCGGACGGGCCCAAACCGGGCCGGGCTGAGAGAAAACTGGGCCGGGCCGGGCCCGGCTGACGATTTTTGAGAAATTTTGCTCAAATCATGCGAAATTAGGCAAAAATCCCGGCCCAAACCGGGCCGGGCCGGCAATTTGTAAAACCGGGCCGGTCAAACCGGGCTGAAAAGTGTCCGGGCCGGGCCCGGGCCGAAAAATTCAGGCCCTTGTAACTAAATGAAACACGTCCATGCAGCATTTGATTTATAGTGTAAAGCCGATATGGTTGAGCCAGTTGCACACCAGTAAGAACTTTGTTATGTCATAACAGGCCCAGCCATTGTTAGTGCTGTTAAGCTTTTCACCGAATTCATTGTCTCCTGAATGACGGCAGCCTACTTTTCATCCAAACCCACATAGTGCAACGGTAGTAAAACTCTGGTTTGAGGCTTTACTTTGATTTGAACGGCATGGTTTCAGACGCCGTATTTCAAAAGAGTTTTTGGCAGCGGCAGTGCCACAAATGCAGATATAGCAGACATGACGTTCTTTAAAGAACTGTCTTTGAACAGCGAGACGTATGTATTATTAGTGATCAATCTAGTGGTTTCTTTGACATTGTCCTCTGTAATCTTAATCCATTACCTTTTAGGCTGATCCCGACACGAAGTGTTGTTTGATGCTGGGAATCGTTTTAAACAAATTGAAAATCTTATAAATGCAGACTTTGTTTTTAAAAGTTAACCTTTGATAATTAAAAGCATAATCCATTAGAGTAGGCCTTGGATTCGGATGGTCCAGGATGGTCCAGGATGTCCCAGTCTGAAGTCAAAGATTAATGCACAAACTACAAACTGTTGCCAGCTTCTGATGTCGCTTGTGTCTTCAACTTCATCGCCGTTTTCTTTTTCGAAGTCCGGCACTGCTAATGAGATTTTCAAAAACACATCCTTGTCACTGAAAAAGGTAAGTCAGATGGTTTTTAAGTTCGTCGTCAAACTCACTTTTTATTAGAAGTTGAAGACCTAGCACAACGCAACGGGGCAGATTCATGGCACATCGACACGTCCATCTTATCGGCACAGACCACTTTTCTTGATTGCGCGAGTTTGACGCAAAAATTGTTTACTTTAGCGGTACCGGTTTCATTGATCGGTTGGAACATGATGTCAATTACGACAAAAACGGCGAAAAGCATGTTGACAGACATGAACAGGGGCGACAACGACTTGACAACAATCGATTGATTCGATGCAATGACTGAATTTGACTATTTTTCAACTGCTGTTGAAAGATTATGCAAATTATCTTTCACTGTATAATGATTCCTTTTCCGTATGCAAAATTCGTTCGATTTTGGTAATACAAAAATTTAATTTGAATCAACAATGATACAGTGACTGATCGCCTTTCTTCTGTCCACGCTTCTGTTATTCCATTTTCACAGTTGTTGTCGCTGATGTTTGGGATCCCAGTACTTCCGTGCTGACCGTCTTCAGCCGCTCTTTGCCATCCGTGTGGAACACTTGGGTCTCGTCCGTCGACTGTCGTGTCGTCCTTAAATCGCTGATTGATCTGCTCCAGTGGTGTGCTGTACGTTTTGTCATTGGCGGACTCGTTGAAGGCTTTTTCGTCTTTCTTCTTCATGTCGGCCAAGAGACAAAGCGGAAACGGCAGCGAATACAACTTCATTTCGGAGAAGCTGTCATGAATGCGCCTCATGTGCGCGTAGACACTTCGTCGGATCTGGTCCTTCAAATCCTCTCTGAAGAAGACCGTAAGCAGGGCCGGTGCGGAGAGCTTCTCGAAGATAGCCTCGGCTTTGACTTCATTCGAAATCTGGATTTCGCCGCCATATTCACAGGCGAATGCATACCAGCACACGTAGCCGGGTGTGGATGCCTTTGCGATGTAGCGGCGGGTCGTCTTGTTGAAGCTGCGCCACTGGCCGCGTTCGAAGACGGCGCCATTCTGACAAAGAAACTGGCGTGCCCTTTTTCTGTAATCAAATGTGTGAGTTAACTGCAAAGCAATTGTGATGAGCGACTTACAGGAACCCGTGGACCTCTATGTAGGCCTGTGATACGATGAGCAAAAAGAACTCAAGCTCGTCGATAGTCGACTGCCGATGCGGCTTCGTGTTGTAGTGTCGCTGGATCTCCTTCAACACGGCGCTTCCTCTAAACTTGAGCAATCCATTTGCCTGCAAGCTCTTCGCCGCGTTTTCGATGGCCCTGTTGACATCATAGGGTTCGGCTTCGGGCGTCTTGACGGCCTTGGACGGTGTGACAGGGGGCGGAGTCGGTTTCTGTACGAAAACGGTCTTTGGCTTGTCTTCGGCTTCTTGCTTCGTAGTCTCCGCTGGTGATTTGGCCGGTGTCTTTGGCGTGCATGGGCTTACGGTAGGCAGGGCGGCAGGCGAAGTAGGCTGGACAGAAGGAGACGTAGCGATGATGGCGGGAGGGGTGGCGGCAGCTGGGGGTCTTGTACTTTTCTGAGATGGTTTCGGCTTCTGGGCGTACTTCTTTTTCTCACACCGGTTGGCGCAATAGCCCATGAATGCAAAGAAGCCGACTACAATTACGCTGTAAACAACAATGTTTAATTTTTATGTTAGCGTATTGAATCGAACTAACAGTGTTACCGCTGCGCCGCAGCCAATGAGGATCCAATTTGTGCCCTTTTTGCTCTCTGGTGCATCGGTGACTTCATCATCAGCCTCTTCATCCTTCTTTTTATCTTTTGAACCGGACTTTGGCAATGATGCACCATTCTGGAAGCACAATTGTTTTACAAAGATTCCATCGAATGAAAACTCACTATAATAACACTACACTTCGGCAGCTCGATCACATCAAAGTTCAGATGGTTTTTGGAGATCTTTAACGGACAGACTTTGACTGAATCCTTATCGAAGGTACCGATAACATTTCCACGATTGTTTTCGAGTAGAACAGCAACTGATGATTCCTTTGATTGCGGACTTAGGTAAATGCTGCAGCCTCCCACTGGGCATCTCTGATCAACATTACGAAAAGGTTCTCTGAAAGTTTGTAATTAAAGTTTGTGTCACGGTTGCTTTTAAAACTTACGATTCATCAGAGGTACGTTCCGCCGTGTAGCACAATAACAAATTACCTTCGCACGTTTCTGGCACAGTAAACTTCGGCACATCAGAGATAATTACTTTGACTTTTCCCGTTCCCGTGAGTTCGACGCCACCTTCGATTTGTTTGGCAGTGTTGGATGCGTGGAGGTGGATGATGGAAAAAGTCATGAAGACGGTCAGGAATTTAATGAAGGACATATTGTTTCGATAAATAAAAGAAAATGGCTGGCGAAGATTACAACAGATGTGGCACGTTATAGTATCAGAATCCTCCAAGACCTTTCGAGGCGCTATTTAAGTTAACTCGTATGTAAATTTTAAAAAGTTGTCTATTTAAATGTGCAGCTTTAAGTATTATTGTAAAGTTTAGTAGAACAAAGTGTGTCCTAACACATGTTTTTTAATATAGTGTTCGTATTTTGTTGCGTCGTCTACCACATCCCAGCGGCCGAAATTGCCATAGAGGTCGAAGGTGGCGTCCAACTTTTGAGTCCAGGACCCATTCAACTCATTGTACCTGACATATTAGCCTTTACAATAAAAAATCAAACTGGATGCCAGGGAGATTTCGAAATTTGTTACGCGGTTGAACCGTCTGCTCGGTCTAAATTGTGAGTTGTTTACATTTTGTACACAGTTTAACAGTACCATTAAGACGGTCCTACATAAATGTTGGCACTATGTGTCCTCCAGACAGTTGTACTCTTATTATGACTCATAGCGGTGGTGTTTATGGTCTTGGATCCGAGCGACATGATGGTAACTTTTACGGTATATTGGTTGAAGGCTCGGGTAAAGCGTGCCCTCGGCACATTGTTAATGGTCGGTCCAGTTGTTGTAGTAAGTACATACATACATATAATTTTGTGATGGATGCAACTTTAAAAAATACAGGAAGGCGCAATGTTACCAAAAAATAAAGAAACAAGAGCCAGAACGGCTAAAGCAGCCGTATGGATTGTCCCAGTATGCGTTGGATTAGTTTTACTGTAAGATCTAGTTGTTTTTCGTTAAAATAATGTTTGTTTTAGTGTCGGTGCTGCTGCTATTATTGGTGTCTACTTTTGCATGCGATCAAAGAAACAGGCGGTCGTACCATCAAAGGTACCAGCATCACATCGCAGAAAGTTATCTCGCAGCAATCGATCGAAGTCGAATCGTGGCGTCTCGGCATCACCAAGAACGCATACATCAAAAAATAAAGCATTTCAAGAAGACAGCGCAAAGAGTAATGATAATATTTGACAAACTTTTAACTTGCTAAACCCCTGTTTTTTCTTTAAAAAAAATGTCAAGGCTGCAGCTGTTCCGCTGTGAGTAACCTCAAACGCATCGATTTTAATAAACTTTCCTACCGTGCCGTCGGAGGTCAAAACAATAAGTTGGCGTATGTTCGTGTATATCGACAACTTTGATACAGATGAAGGCAACTGCGAGAACGGAGACATCGATAAGATCTGACGCCAATTGCCATTGCCACTTTCCATAGACATCAGCGATTGGGATCATTTTGTTGGTGGCATGCTCTTGTCATCAGATGGAGTTTATGATAGAAGAGCTTGTGCAAACTTGGATACCAGTAATGTAACTTCCAAGATACGGGCTAAATGAAATCGATTCACAACGCAAATTCTTTGGCTTGCTCTATTAAAACTTGACTAATCTCGGCGCCGTTGACAGTTTTGTCGCTTCTGGAAGGATGACCGTATTTAAGCATTGGCAGCAAACAGGAGTTGAAAGTTGATTTGAGAGTTTATGATAATTTGATAAGAATATGATTTGTGTCGATGATGTTGTAGGATATCAGCTTCAATTGATGCCTAGCAATGTGACAGCATAAACTTCGGAGCTGCGAGTGGAAGTTTATGCTGTCGTGGAAGTTTATGCATTCGCACAGGGCTGAGCGGAACGCGGATTTTACACAAATCCTTCAAAATCGCAAATCGTAAGGGGGACCCCTTACGATTTTTCGTGCGCGCTCAAATGTGTCGTGCGTGGGTCCGGATGAGAGAGGATAGCGTGCCCGTGTTACCGGTTGGTGCGACGTGGATTTGCCCTCGGGATTTGCCTTTTTTGGGAGTTGATCAAAAGTGTCGTCGTGGGCCCGGTTCAAGGTGGAAAATGAACCCATTTCTCCAGATGGCACGTCATGCATTTGCCCTCAAGGATTCGCGGGCTGGCGGACGGTGTTCCCCGCGGACAGAGTTCCCGGTTTTCGCTGCGTGACGTAACCTTATATGCCAAACACATACACAGACAAACATGTCCGTCCGTAGTCGTAAAGCACAGCATAAAAGTTACGTCACGCAGCGAAAACCGGGAACTCCGTCCGCGGGGAACACCGTCCGCCAGCCGGATTCGCGCGGGTTCAAAAGTGTCGTGGATGGGTTCGGATCAAGGAGGCTTACGTGCCCAAGTCTCCGGATGGCACGACTTGGAGTTCCGCTCGGGATTTCGAACTTGCTTAAAAGTGGCGTGCGGGGGCCCGGTTCAAGCAGGAAATCGAACCCATGGCTCCGGATGGCACGTCACTAAAGTTGTCCTCAAATTTCGCGCAGGTGCAAAAGTGTCGTCGATGGGCCCACATAAAGCAGAAGAGTATGCCTGGGCCTCCAGACAGCACGACATGGATTTGCCCTCGGGGCATCGTCATCTGGAGGCGGGATCAAGCCGACATGCTCTGACGTCACCGCAACAGTGTCCCCGCCTGATCGTATCAGCCATCAGTATCTGTGGCTCAGTTGGTAGCACGTCCTGTTACCACGCCCACCGCCTCAGGTTCGAATTCCCAAGGTGTCAAAAGTCTTTCGTCGGATTTGTAAAGTCGTGCCATGGCATTATAAAATTTGGGCAGAGCCTAATATGCAAATTTGGGTATGCAAATTTGTCCAAAAGTTTCCAAAACTTCAAAATAATGCTAGAAAAATTTTACAAAATTCCAAAGTGGTCAGAATTTCACGACGAGTTCAAAAATCGCCATGTCATCGTTGTAACGTTAATTTTGTTTTTTCAAATGCTCATATCTTTAAAAGGAGAGACGGATTGGGGCCGCCGAAGGCGGCCCTGATTCTTCTCTCCCAAAACCTTTTCTTCTGTGACTTTTTATTCCTTTGTGACTTACCATGCTGGGAAACTTATATGCAGGAGTCGCGCGAGCGCCGGAGCCCGAAAGTTGCCGGCCGAAGGCCGGCAACTTTTGGGCGTAGGCGCGAAGCGCCCCCAGCGGAGCTGCCAGCCCGTAGGGCTGGTCCCACCCCTAATACAAAAAACCATCAAAAATTTTTGCAAACTCATATTTGTAGTGGAGTTTGGATTTTGCGGTATTTACCATGTAGGGTCGAATTTTTGAGATTTTACTTTATCCGGCGTCTTTTTTTTGTTTTGGTGCCGTCTTTGGGGTGTGCCGTGGCATTTCTCGACTTGGCGTGTGCTTCTCATGAACGCTGGCCAGATTGTGTGGCATGTAGTAGGTTCAAAATTTCAAATCCGGAACATTTGTCTCTGGGCACTTTTTGATCCGGGCACGGCAAAAGGGGTAGAATGGCACGCCAACATGTGTGCCACAACTCTCCGATTTAATTCTACCCTCGAGACTGCGGCATTTTGGCCAAGATTTGGAGGGCATGATCCGTTGGTAGTGAATCCCAATACAAGGTCGAATCAGCCGGATTCATTGGGATTGCGCCGAGTTATGCCCTGGCAAAGTTTTGTCAAATGTCGCCCCGGGGCGACCCCTAGGCAGCTGAATTTCGCACCAAACAGAGAGAGTGTAGAGCGTGAAGAGCGCGCTGACGTCAGACAGCAAGGGAAGCCAGCCGGCCGCGAAGCGGCCGGCTGGCTTCCTTGCTAGAGAGTGTATGCTGTCGCAGAGACCGCCGATTCCCTGCAAAAACGGAGCAGGACAACGAGAGGGAAGGGCGGCTGGCAAGCGCCGACCGACCGAGCCACCCAGCCTGACTTTTGGAGCTGCTGTGTGGTGCACTGTTCATTCGCACAGGGTGCACCCGCATGCGAAATAAATACAATGCGAGCAAAATTGCTAAACGTAAGGGGGTCCCCTTGCGCGTTTTCACCGCTTCCAAAATGTGTCGCGTCGAGGTGCGCGTAAAGGTCGAAATCGGACCCTTGCCTGCAGGCAAACGCCATTGTTGTTGTTTTTAGTGGACTGCGCGATTGCGAAAGTCGTCATGTCAACAAGTCGACTCGCGCTGTGGGAAGGAGATGGGGGTATATAAGCGATCCCTGAACCTGCTCCGTAAGGCTGAAATGCAGCACTCGCTTTCTCTTCGAATTGCCGATTTGCACTTTTACGTGCCATCCACTGACTACATTATCTTCTTTTCACGGGGTCGGTGCGATGCTAGGAGGAGCTTATTGAAATCAGTGCCATTGGTTGTCGGTCATCTTCACTTGACCTTTGCCGTTGCAAACCCGGCATTTTGTCTCTCGGACGCTTGATTTTTTGGCTTTTTCGACCAATTTTTTAAAGTTTTCTTGGGATAAACACCTAAATTGTCTAAAACAAAGCCAAGCTTTCATCGGCGAATGACCCTGCTTATTGGAAAGGGCTTGCATGAACTTTAGCCGATTCGGTCATTTCCGTTCGATCATCCGTGACCTTTGCCGCCGGTATTTCCGGGACTCTGTTCCGGGCGATACTAATACGGCTATGGAGCTTTGAACAAGGTTGGTTCATCGTTTGGCTTACAACTTTATATATAAGTTTAATTTATTTGTGTACTTTTCAGTTAGCTCATTCCTTCTTCATTCAACATTCATGTGGATCTATCGGCGCAGCCCTCGAGAAGCATCACGACCGCATAACCCTTGACGGTTGCCACCCCCGTCATATCGGTTCAACGACTCAACGTTGTGCGGAAATCGCCCGAACAAGCCTCCTTTCATGCCCTTTGCCGCCAGCATTTCCAGGGGGGGGGGATATGGTTGAGGTTTTTAATCTTTTAGCCTACATTTTTATATATCAGTTTGTACTAATTCACAAGATTTCAGTTTGTTCAGTGCATGCCGTCTTGATACCAACACGCCCATGATGGTAAATCTGTCGATGCAGCTTCGTTGACTAGCTCGCAATCACAAAGGCTGCATTGAGCCTGCCTTCGGGTTATCATTTTAGCTGAAGTCTTTCTACATAGTGCGGAATCCGCCCGAGTGAGCTGGCCATAAGGTTGCCCGTGTTGTGGCTTCACGCAAGACAAACCTTGCTTCAATGAAATTGAGATTTGTAAAATCAGAAACACGGAGAACCCCTCGCAGCGTTGTTGACGTGTGAGGGAAGAGCATACAAATTAGCATTGAAATTGCAGCGTTGTTGACGTGTGAGGGAAGAGCATACAAATTAGCATTGAAATTGAAACAACAAGCATTGATATGTCACACAAATTAGCATACTTTACGCAATCACAAGTTCATTCATTTCCAAACCATTTGAGTAACAATTGGTTTACTTTGACTGTAATATTGAAGAGTTACCCTGTACTGTCACCGAATTGTCAGCTATGACCGATGTCCCACTGTCAACAGAGTCGCTCCCTTCTACGCCGAGAAAACGTGGTCGGCCACCAAAGGTCAAAGGAGCTCGAAAATGCTCTCAAGCGACTGTTGCCATACGAGCGCGTGCCTCCAAACAGGTTAGGAATTGACTTTAAGTGGAGAGTTTGAGAGGTTATCACTTGACCGCAAAATAATTTGGTTATAGAGCCGTCATGACAGTGCTATGGAAACAGGAGAAGCGGCTCAGGATTTTCCAGGAGTAGCTGCTGCGGATCAGGTTGAGGATATGCAGATTGATGTAGATGACGACGAGCACCCCTTAAACCTTCAAATGGAAGCGCTTGCTGTTAGCATTAATGTGGATTCCCGCATGCAATCCACCGAAATCACCAACCAACCAACAAATACGGTCAGTAATATATACGTGCTATATTTGAACATTCAAAAAAATTGTCTCTTTAGGCGGAAAGTGCTGTCGGGAACTTGGATCCTACCGTATCTTCGATGGATTGTGTTGAAGGCAACGGCAAACCTCGTGACGATCATAGCCAACAACAAAGCCGAAGCGTACAAAAGCGAAAGGTTTGCACATTCAATACAATTTGTGGCGTTAAATCTTTGACTTTCTTCAGCCCCCAATCATTGCCACTCCTTCGCCTGTACCAAAGAAGCGCAACACCATTGAACATGACTTATTTGGTGCCAATGAAAGCATTCAGCATACAAATGTAAGACACCAAATACAAAGACAAAACTAAACGATTGGTAAATTTTGTTTTTTCAGAATTCTGAAGCGTTCAATTCTGCTCAAACAGATTCTGTTGACAATAAGCCTAATCCTTTGTGCAACGCAGAAGTAATGACTACTGTTGAGGTGAATTCAGTTTTTTCATTCTTCTATTTATCTCTTTTACAACTAGAAATATTCAGCCAGCAGTTCCGAGTACCGTCCACGCTATGCCGAATAGCCCTAATGACGAGCTTGACAGGGACTCATCGTCGACATTGAGTGACGACGACATTTATGGATCCGACAGTAGTAGTGTACGTTGTTCTATTTTCCTTTAGACAAGTATCAAAAACTACCATTTACAGGATGCCTTGGAAAATGAATCTGTTACGACATGTGATGACCAAGAGATTGGAATGAGTCTTGACTTTGAAGTCAAACTTCAAAAAGGCCTGACTCCTGAGGAAACGGAAGAAGCCACTGATCTCGGTGTTGACTACGATCCAAATCCCGCGTATTATCATGATCCCGACGCGAACTATGACATCGAATCCGAAGAACTTCAATTTGAGCACGGCCCAGCTTGCAAGGATCAAGCACTGTTGTTTCCCGATCCTGTGTACCGTAGTGACATTGAATTGATGGCTTTTCTAACCACTATGGCTATGTTTGCGGTCAAATCTGCTCAACTTTGGCGTGGCATCGGCATCCTTGACAGCATGATCGCCAGCGTTACTGGATTTCGAGCGCATCCGGCTAAAAATTACATGCGGGGCTACAATGACCATCCTGATATCATCTTCCACCCCTGCTTTTCTTCACCGATGGCGAAAACTCTGCAAGAAGCCAGGAGGCGCGTCGGTCATTGGTACCTAATGGTCTTCTTTGTCAAGACAAACGAAGTCACCATCTACGATTCCCTCGTCAACCCGATGGATGCAAACGCCGATGTTGATGCGACCTATCGGGCCAGATGTCATGACATTAGCGAGTATCTATTCGAAGCAAAGTATCTTGATATGATGCCAACTTACGTCAAATTTGCTCCGAACTCGTACAACAAACAAGTAGACGGTACCAATTGCGGGGTCCATGTAGCCAGGATCGCCGAATCCATTGCCTTCACCGGTTTCACGACAGCACTTCACCCGTTCCACATACGTGAAGAGTGTGCCCGCATGCTACAGACCTGTGTCGAAATTTATCGCGATGATGGCTGTTTGCGAACATGGCCTCCTACCTTGCAAAGCATTGCATTCCCACTTCCTGTTGAAAACGCTGTGCCGACCAAAACCTTGCCTCCGACGGAACCTGTTAAAAAGTCAAAAGTAAGCAAATTTGAATCACACATAACTAAACCAAAGATGTAAACTCATATTGCAGAAGAAAAAGCGATCAAAACCCGAATCCGCTGCCATCCAAGATCCAGGCCTACCCAATACAATCAAGTCTGATGCCCCGACGATTCCGACAAAGGCTAACGTTCGCAGATCTTCCCGATTGACTACACAACAACTTACTCGAGAAGTCGATCAGCTCATCTATGACCGCGAACAGGAACGACAGGCAAGGACCGCCAAGAAGAATGACATTGCCAAAGGACGACTCTCGGCGAATGTCCTCCCTGCGGCATGTCATTTTGGTGGCATGGATAAGCGTTGCTTCGACTGCGGCGCGTTTCTTTGGGAACGAGAAGCATCGAATCGATGCTGCGGCTTTGGAACTATACCCGTTGAGCCCTTTCAAGAATACCCCAAGGAAATGGAGAAGGTCTTCGATGATCCCGAATTTCTCCAGCATATTCGCGCCTTCAACACGATGATGGCCATGATTATTGTCAGCAGCAATATACAACGCCAGATGGATGTTTTTCTGATTTGCGGAGAGTTCAAGTATAACGTCGGCGACATCTTACCCGCAAAGGATACAGTACCTCGCTACGAACAAAACTACATCTATGACACTGATACTGCTGTTGAGAATCGTCTGAGCGACGCCGCTCGATTTGGCATTGATCCGGTCAAGTATTGCGATAAGAACATAGTGGAACGACTCGAGAAGGTCCTCCGACGACACCATCCCTTGGCCGGTGAATACGTTTATGCGGCTGAACTGTACCGGAAGCAAGTCGAAGTAGCCTTATCAGAAGGACGAGAAGCCGAACGCTACTATCTCGTCTGGCAGCCTCGTACGCCGACTGATCAGGAATGTATACCCACCGATGGTCATCACATTGGTCAATACTGCAAACCGGCTGCTCAGAATACAGTTTTTCGTCTGTGGAAGTCTGATGGAAACGATGTTCCTCGAAAATCGTTGATGATAGCCGTCGACAAAAACGGGCAAAAGCGAGAGATACCATATTACAGTTCTCAGATTGATCCTGCGGCCTACCCTCTAATGTTTATTTATGGAGAACAAGGATGGCAAACTGAAATGCCGAAGCGAACTCCCAATGAAAAGACTTCGTCACCGTCTGCACCACTGCCACTTCAACCTCAAAAGTCAAAACGCTCGCACAAACCGTCCAAAAAGTCAAAAAAGTCAATCAAGGATGATGAAGATGACAAAAGTTACCGTAATCGAGATCAACGACACTCGAAAGATGACGTTCCACGGCGTGTCACAAGACAGTCGAAGGCAGCTACTCTTCCTGCTGTTCCTAAACAGAAGGCAAAAGCCAAAGAAGCTCCTTTAACGGTGAGTACCATGAGAAAAAAAGGTATTTACGGTGTTGTAAACAATCCTTTTTAGGCTCAATCTTCTACAATGCCTTCATCAACCCCTTCCACAGCCCCGATTACGTCAACAAAAGAACGTGATCCTTTGCCGGTAAGCACTTTTTGATAAGAACATAACAAACCAAAACCATTCTAAACACTAAACACACAATCTTTTAGCCTTCTGATATGTCGTTGACATCGCCTATCACCTCGGATGCAGATGATGATATGGATGAGTCTCCCCGGACAAATCCTTATGTTTCGATGCGAGGATTTCATATGGCCAGAATGTATGATCGAACTGACCGTGAAAAGCTCATTTTTCATCCTGTGACAGGCTGTCGGAAGCTTACGAGCGTCTATATAACTGACGTATTTCTGCGTTGCGAACGCCAAAAGCTCGACAAGCTTGAAGCGGTGCAGGAAAACCTGGAACGACGTTCGGATCGCTACCAACCCCTCCGAAACCATTTAACTCGCCTAAAGGACCAGGACCCCAAGCTCAAGGACAAGAAAATTGGAAAAATCATCAAACTCAGTCGACGACTTCGCGGTGGACCAGCCGACATGAGAAACCGATATCAAAACGGCGTCGCAATCAATACCCGCGTCGGCAGAGGAAAGTCAGACCTGTTTGTGACGTTCACGGGGAATCCGCAATGGCCCGAGATTCAAGACAACCTTCGCAAGCACTACGATCCCCCGGAAAAGTGGACTGATCGGCCTGACCTTGTCAATCGTGTCTTTCTTCTGTACGCCAAAGAATTCCTACATGATGTTCTCGTCGTCGGCGTTCTCGGCAAGGTCATAGCCTACAATTACTCCGTCGAGCACCAGAAAAGGGGCATGCCTCACATCCATTTACTCATCGTGTTGAGCAAGAAGGATCGAAAACGCCTCCGAAAAGCAAAAGGCTTAGATGACCTTATCAGCGCCGAATTCCCCGAATACCCGGAAGATGATGGCTCTGAACGGGTGAGACGACTCCGAGCTTACCGTGAACTCGTCGAAAAGATGTACATACATCACCCCGGGCGTTGTGCGGAGTTTTGTGGGATGAGGAAGAAACAACCTCATTTGTGTAATAAGGGTTACCCCAAGCCCTTCGCGGAAACAACAGTCGCAAATGCCACCGGCTACGCTGAACTGAAAAGACCCGACAACGGAAGACACGTGCCGTCAAAACTGAAAGGCAAACCATTGCCGCTAACGAACCAGTATGTAGTACCCCATAATCGGTACGTTTATCTGATTTCAAACTCACTCACTATATACCGTATTTTGTGCAATGTGTACATGTGAATGCTCTTGCTCGTTGATGCAAAGCTTTGCCCGATGTGGCTTCCAGTCTTGCTGATCTTGGATCGTTTTAACGATCTCTCGTTGCATATGCTTTGAATTGTGGCCTTATTCATTTTCAAGGTAGCGACGATTAATCTTATTTCTTCCAGGTACTTGGCCCTCAAGTATGGATGCCACGTAAACGTCGAATGCGTGCACAATATCCGTTCAATCAAGTACATCTACAAGTACTCATTCAAAGGCCATGATCGCGGGTTCGTCAAGGCTGTCAAAGCTTTCGGAAAAGGCATCGACCCCGACACGATCGATTACAACGAGATCACCTTATACAGAAGTTCAAGAGTTCTCGGCGCAGCAGAAGCCGATATGCGATTACGCACCGGTCTGCCGATAACAAAGTGTAGCCATGCAGTAGAAGTGTTACCTATCCACCTTCCGGCCCAACACACTGTAACCTTCCATGACGGTTGCAGCGAAGCTCAACTTGAGAAATTGACCGAGAACGACGGGGTAGCCGAGGATTCTGAACCGGTAAGCCAACTAACGGCCTACTTCGCCACCGTCAGAGAGGAATGCAAAGTCGCCGCCTACCGAAGTGATCCATCCAGAGCCTGCAATCTGAAATACATCCGAATGCCCGAGCAGTACACGTGGAACAACAAGCAAGGATGGAAGCGTCGAGTTGTGAATCGAAAAGTGATTGGCCGCGTTGTCACTGTGTATCCGTCGAACAGGGAGCGGTACAGTCTCCGCGAACTGCTGAGTAATCGAGCCGGAGTAAAAAGTTTTGACGATCTTCGCACAGTAAACGGACAAATCTACGATACTTTTGAGAAGGCCGCCTACGCTCTGGGGTTGTTTCTGGATGATCGACACTTTGAGAGCACGATGAGAGAAGCCATTTCTGTACTGATGCCGAACAAATGTCGACTTACGTTTGCGTTGCTCATTGTCTTCAGCAAACCCGAAAACCCGGCGGCAATGTTACAGAAGTTTCTCCCCGAATTGATCAACAAACGCCCTGCAGCCATGCCCATTGCCGAACGCGAACGCCGCGCCCTTGCTCACATTGCTTCAATACTTCATCATCATGGCATTGTCATGACAGATGTTGATTTGCCACCAGTCACAGACGACGAACTTCAACATGCTATTGCTGACGATTACGACGACGAAGAGTACCATGCCGATGTCGATGGAAATGTTGCGTATGGGAAGCTTAATGATGATCAACGTCGTTTTGTCGATCGCGTCTTTGAAGCCGTTGAAAACCCTGAAGCCCATCGTCTTTTCTTTCTACAGGGAAGCGGAGGAACAGGTAAAACCTATGTCTACAACACTCTCATCAGACGTCTTCGGCATCAAGGTCGGCGGGTGCTAGCGGTGGCTTCAACCGGCGTCGCGGCAATCATGCTACATGGCGGCCAGACGGTGCACTCCGCATTCCGCTTGCCCATCGATTTTGACGAATTGCGATCACTGTCGGCTCAAGACGTCAGAGCGACCATTGCAACCAGAATCGACGTGCTCATATGGGACGAAGCTCCGATGCAAAACCATCTGATTATGCGTACTGTCGATAATATGTTGCGGGACTGGACCGGTAATAAACTACGGTAAGTTTTGTAAAACTGCTTCAAAAAAACCCCGAAATCCCACTATTTTAGACCCTTTGGTGGCAAAGTCGTCATACTCGGCGGGGATTTTAAGCAAGTGCTTCCCGTAATTCCCGGCGGCAAAGTACACGACTCGTATGAAGCAAGTTTGTTGAGTTGCGAGACTTTCGTCAACAATTTTGCCGTCTTCACGCTCACACACAACGTCAGGGCGCAACAAGATCCCGACTTCGCATCCTGGCTCTACAAAGTTGGGTGTGGTGAAGACCGTACCTTTGACACTCGTCCTGGCAAAGCCGGCCAAGTCGTATTGACCCTTCCAGAGTCGATTGTCTCAAGAAGCAAGCGCGAAGCGATGGACTTTGTTTATCCTCCGTCGGTCTTTGATTCAACCATGTCGATCGAAGAGTATCAACAGTGCGTCGAAAAGTGTGCCATCGTGACCCCGACAAACGCTTTGGTCGATGCTTACAATGCGCTGATTGTCAGTAAACTACCCAGCAAAGTCCGTCGATACCAAGCTACGAATTGGCTCTACAAAACGGCTCAAACCGAAGAAGACGAATTTCGTCATGTGATGCCCAGTGAGGTAATTGAAGTGTTTGAGGAGAACGGTTTTGCTCCTCAGAATCTTCTGTTGAAGGTAAGTCACTAAAGACAGTTTTTAATGTTGATACAGTACACTGATATTCAGGTCCGAAGCGTAGTCATGCTTACAAGAAACCTGTGTGTGCGGAGCGGCCTCTGTAATGGGACGCGAATGATCGTCATGGATATGAAGGACCATATCATCGTGTGTCGAGTTATCACCGGTCCAATGTCTGGCAGTGTTTTTGCGGTGCCTAAAGTCGAGCATGTTCATGACGATGCGAAAGACGACACTTTCCCGCCCTTTGTGCGCCTCCAGTTTCCGTTGCGACCGGCTTTTGCGGTATCCATCAACAAAGCCCAGGGGCAAACACTTAGCCGAGTGGCTATAATGCTTGACTCACCCTGTTTCGCCCACGGGCAGTTGTACGTGGCTCTCAGTCGTGCCAGATGCAGTGCCGATGTTCGCGTGTTTGTTCCTGAGCGTGATTTCATCCGAGAAGGTCGCAAACAGATCGCAATCACCCAAAATGTCGTCTATCGCCAGGTCATTCAAGCGGTCCAAACTAACATGCAGCAGCTCTTCGTCACGATTCCATGATCTTCTTTGTCACTCCACTGTCTGTTTTTAAATGTGTTATGAATAGCTTTATGTTTACACCGCACATCCTAATAGCCACTGCACTTAGCACCATCGTGCCGTACTTATCACACCACAAACAACGTACCGGGCCATCCACGGCTGCCAGGTTCAAGTCACTCAAAAACAACCTTGAAACACACTCCACCTCAGCACCAAGCACTCAACAGCGAATGTGGCTCAGTTGGTAGCGCGTCCTGTTACCACGCACACAGCGGCGGGTTCGAAACCCAAAGGTGTAAAAAGTCTTTCATCGGATTTATCAAGTCATGCCACGGCATGACTTTCAGGGGAGGAGTCTGTTATGCTAATTTATACTAACATAATTGGCTAAGCACCTTTTAAATTTTAAAACAACGCAAAAAAATTTTTTTTTAATTCTTGGGTGGTCAGAATTTTACGGCGAGTTCAAAAATCGCCATGTCATCGTCGTAACGTTAATTTTGTTATCTCAAATGCTCATATCTCGAAAAGGATAGACGGATTGGGGCCGCCGAAGGCGGCCCTGATTCTTCTCTCCCAAAACCTTTCCTCCTGTGACTTTTTATTCTTTTGTGACTTACCATGCTGGGAAACTTATATGCAGGAGTCGCGCGAGCGCCGGAGCCCGAAAGTTGCCGGCCGAAGGCCGGCAACTTTCGGGCGTAGGCGCGAAGCGCCCCCAGCGGAGCTGCCAGCCCGTAGGGCTGGTCCACCCTGCTATATAAAAAAATTGAGTCAAAATGGTCAAAGTGCCACAAGCCGTCGTTTTACAAGGTTGTGCCCGCAAGACTTTTGAAAGAGCTACATTTTCCATGCACTTTGCCGCAGTGTTTAAAGTTTTTGGCGCGCGTCTTGGTGCGGCGCGGCCCCAAAACGTAAAAGGGCGTTGCGCCCGGAGCAAACCCAGCTTCATCGCAAAAGGTGCATCCGAAGCAAAATTCAATTTCCGGAAAAAGTCTCTCCGGGCGCGAGGCGCTAGGATTACGGTAAAGGTGTGAAAATTCCGTGCCAAATTTATTGGACAGTTTTTCACCCCTTAGTAAGGGGTCAATTTGGCTCAATTTATTTTTAAAAGATGCAGTATACGGTCCCATAAGTCGTAAGACAATTTCGTCCGGATTCATTGGATGCGTGCCGAGTTATGAATTTTCAAAGTTGGCAAAAATTCGCTTTGGGGGGTCCTATATCGCGAGCGCATTTCGCTCTTTTCGCAGAGAGTGGAGAGAGAGGAGAGCGTGCTGACGTTAGACAGCAAGGGGGCGAGCGGGACCCCCGCAGCTCACTGCGCGCACGACGAGGCAGTGGGGTCCCTCGCAGAGACCGTGTGGCTCAGCTTGGGGGACGCCAGACAGTGAGAGTGAGAGGAGGTGGCCGAGGGCTCGGTCGAGGCCTCCGATCGAGACTTGGGGGGCGCTGAATAGGTTTTGGTGCATTCGCACGGGGCGAGACTGAACGGGGATTTTACACAAATTCTTTAAAATTGCAAATCGTAAGGGGGACCCCTTGGGATTTTTTGCACTAGCTCAAATGTGTCGTGCGTGGGTCGGATCAAGGTGAACAGCGTGCCCATGTCTCCGGTTGGTGCGACGTCGATTTGCCTTCGGGAGTTTGCCTTTTTGGGGGCCTAATCAAAAGTGTCGGCGCTGGGTCCGGAGCAAGCAGGAAATTGAACCCACGTCACTCCACGTCACGGCATGCTTTTGCCATCGGGATTTGGAGCTCGCATAAATGTGTCGTGCGTGGGTCCGGATTGAGGGGGGAAAGCATGCCCATGTCTCCAGACTGGGCGACATGTTTTTGCCCTGAGGGTTTTGCCGTTCTCGGTGCTCGATTAAAAGTGTCGTCGATGGGCCCGATTCCAGCAGGAAATCGAACCCATGTTTCCGAATGCCACGACATCGAGTTGCCCGCGGATTTCGCGCAGGTGCAAAAGTGTCGTGCAAGGGCCCAGAAGACGGGGGAATGTGTGCCCGGGTTCCAGACGGCACGACATGGATTTGCCCTCGGGGTATCGCCACTTGGAGGCGGGATCAAGCCGACGTGCTTTGACGTCACCGCTACAGTGTCCCCGCCTGATGGTGTCAAAAGTCTTTCCTCGGATTTATCAAGTCGTGCCATGGCATTATAAAAATTGGGCGGAGTCTAATATGCAAATTTGGGTATGCAAGTTTGTCCAAAAATTCCGAAAACTTCAAAATAACAATATAAAAATTTTACAAAATTCCAAAGTGGTCAGAATTTCACGGCGAGTTCAAAAATCGCCATGTCATCGTCGTAACGTTAATTTTGTTTTTTCAAATGTCTGTATCTCCAAAAGGAGAGATAAATCGGGGCCGCCGAAGGCGGCCCTAATTTTTCTCTCCCAAAACCTTTCTTTCTGTGACTTTTTATTCTTTTGTGACTTACCATGCTGGGAAACTTATATGCAGGAGTCGCGCGAGCGCCGAAGCCCAAAAGTTGCCGGCCGAAGGCCGGCAACTTTTGGGCGTAGGCGCGAAGCGCCCCCAGCGGAGCTGCCAGCCCGTAGGGCTGGTCCACCCCCCTATACAAAAAAATAGTAAAAAAAAAGTCTACTTTTTGACCCGGAAGACTTACGCTCCTGGGGATTTGACCTTTCAAGGACCAATTCTAGAGATTTTAAACAATATCGACTTTTTTCGAACTTTGGTGCGCGTCTTGGTGCGGTGCGGCGCGAAAAGTCGAAAGTGCGTTCTCCTAGGAGCAAAGTCAGCCTGCGCGTCGCGCATGTGCTAGATGCAAAATTCAAAATCCGGAACATTTGTCTCTGGGCGCGAGATGCTAGGATTACGGTAAAGGTGTGAAAATTACACTTTTGTAGTCGCCCTTAAGGTTGAAGAGTTTTTCGTACCATTCAAACATGGCCGATTGGCCCAATTTTCTCAGAAAACACTTGACACATGGCCTTATAGTGCGTAAGGTTGAATTAGCCGGATTCATAAACCCTACGATTTGATATGATTTTTTTAAATTCTCAAAAATTCGCCGTGTGTGGTCCTAAATCTCGCATTCTTCCTAAGGGCGCTTTGCCACCCGATTCAACAGGATTCGTCTAGATGTGTTTTTTGATTTTAAGAAATTTTGTCTCTGGGCCCGAGGCGCTAGGATTACTGTAAAGGGTCAAAATTTGCATATTTGCACTTTTGTAACAACTTTGGGAGTTTTTTCTCAGCGAATTCTGCTCCAATTGGGCCAATTCTTTCTGAGAAGCATGCCACAACCGTATCACTGTTCGTAAGGTTGAATCAGCCGGATTTATTGGGATTGAGCCGAGTTATGTCCTCCGGAAGTTTTCCCAAATGTCGCCCCGGGGCGACCCCTCGCATCCGAATTTCGCTCCTTGGGGAGGGAATGGAGAGAGAGAGGAGCGCGCAGACACGAAGACAGCAAGTGGGGCGAGCGGGGCCCAGCCAGCTCGCTGCGCGCGCGGGGAGAGAGTGCGGTCTGTGCAGAGACCATCCAGGTCGGCTTGCACACCGCCAGACCTGCAGTTTCCCGGAAACCTGCAAAGTTGTTTCTCGGCACTGGCAGAACCAATTAGGCCAATTTTTGGAAGACATATAGCCACCACAGCCGGATACTACGTAAAAAAATTTTATCCGGATCCAAAAACAATAAACCAGGTTTATGACCTGCGGAAGTTTTGCAAAATGTCGCGTCGGGGCGACCCCTCGCAGCCGAGTTTCGCACCTTTGGAAAAAAGCGGCGATCGATGCAGGCAGGTCCGGGTTGGCGGACAAGGTTTTCGGGCGGACAAGGTTTTCCATTTGGCGCCAGTTTGAAAAAACAAAGACAAACGGCCAAACAAATGCCGTGTTCATATCACCTGTGCCGCACGACCCATCTTTTTTCAAACGCGCGCGAAATGGAAAACCTTGTCCGCCCGAAAACCTTGTCCGCCAACCCAGGTCCGAGGCTCGGCCGAGACCGCCGATCGAAACTTGGGAACCACTGAACAGAGTTTTCTACATTCGCACAAGGTGTGACTGAACGCGAATTTTGCACAAATCCTTCGTAATTTCAAATCGTAAGGGGGACCGGACCCTTTGGATTTTTTGCGCTCGCATAAATGTGTCGCGCATGGGCCCGGATCGAGGAGGAAAGTGAACCTCTGTCTCCTGATGGGGTGACATTGATTGCCTTCAGGGTTTTTCCTTTTTTGGGGACTGACCACAAGTGCCGGCGCTGGATCCGGAGTAAGCAGGAAATTGAACCCACGTCTTCCGACGTCCCGCCATGCATTTGCTCTTGGGGTTTCGCGCAGGTTCAAGCAAGCTAAAAAGTATCGTGCGGGAGCCCGGTTCAAAGGTAAAAGTGTGCTCGAGTTCCTTTCGGATCTCCAAGGTGGCAAAAGTCGTTCAACAGATTTATCAAGTCATGCCATGGCACTGTAAAAAAGGCGAAGTCTATTATGCAAATATGAGTACGCATGTCAGTCAAAAAACCCAAATTTTTTCAAAAAATTGCGAGAAAATTTTATCAAAATTCCAAGATGGTCAAAATTTCACGACAAGTTCAAAAATCCTCATGTTATCAATGTATCGTTCATTTAGATTTTTTAAATGCTAAAATCTCAAAGAGAAAAGTTTCTGACCTGAAGGATGGGGGCCGCCGAAGGCGGCCCCGATCCTTTCTGTTTCAAATCTTTTGTATTGTGACTATTTTTTCCTTTGTGACTTACTATGCTAGGAAACTTATATGCAGGGAGACGCGCGAGCGCCGGAGCCCAAAAGTTGCCGGCCGAAGGCCGGCAACTTTTGGGCGTAGGCGCGAAGCGCCCCCAGCGGAGCTGCCAGCCCCAAAGGGCTGGTCTACAACGGCTTAAAAAAAAGGTCGAGCCAGCGCCATTTCCGACCGCTCTCATTCCCAGAGCAAAAGTGGACGAAATAAAGCTGTCATCGAGTGATTCATCGTATTTTTCTTCATCAGATTTGGAGACTGATAAGTTCGATTCGGGGCGTGAAGGTAACGAAAAAGTTTAAAGCATAAATTGTGAACATGTCAGTGTTATCAATGATGCTGTAAACTTTGTTTCGAAAACTGGAAAAATTAAACCCCGAATGGAAGATTGCCACGTTCTTATTACCCACATACAGATGCCATGACCTAGGTATATTGGAAAGCGCAAAATGTGGTGTTCAAGGCACATTTGTCGCCGTCGCCGGTGGAGCAATGCTGACATTAGTATCATGGCCGTTGTCATTGACACAGCAGCAGTTAACGCCGCAAGCCATCGGGGAGATGGTCAGAGTGTCATTCGAGCATTGGTACTGGTTGTGGCAGTCGTTGTCGATCCATAACGTGTGGTGCTGAAATCGTGAATTTAAATTCTGTTGTCAACTTACGCGGATGGTAATTTCAACTTTTGCCGAGACAGCCGCAGTCGTTCTGTGGGATACGTTTCGGACTGGTTTCACTAAAGTCGCGCCAGACTTACAGATGCAACCTTCTTTGTTGTTGTTGGCTGGTCTCGAAAACACCAGCTACCGGCAATGACACACTCGCCAATCAGAGGGGTTACTATCCGTGCTTGTTAGACATTATATATTTATTCGAATGGATGTTCTGATGTCCACAAATTCCACAGCATGAAAGAGTTTAGAAGCGTGGTACAATCTGAGTCCCCACCGTTGCAAATTACGATACGTTTGATTTGGTTTCTAGAACTAGGTACACATTATTTTCCAGTTTTTTACATTTAGACATGAACCCCATTTCACTGGCAGCAGCCTCTGTATGTTTAGTGGGGCTTTTGTTGTTGTCAGAATCAGTTGTCAGTTTTAACTCAACTTCTGATGCCTCGTTGATAACTGCAACTGGTGATTGTTTCGTGCTGTCAATGTAGCTCCACCAGCATTATGATACTGCTCAGCCAGTGAAACTAATTCCGTATACGCAATGATGCCTTCACAGCACGCGAAGCCATCAACATTTTCTGAATTACTAGCGGCGGTCAAGTAGGCAACGCTGTTGCTCCCAACAACATTTTGCGCTTATTTACAAACCCTTTTTTCTTTCGTATTGTAATCTTGAACTATTGTGAATTATGTTTTATTACCCAAAAGGTACATCAATATACAAGTTTACCGAATGCCGCGTCACGAGACTACCCGTGTTTTAAAAATTTGGTGTATCGGTTGAGAAATTATCTGCGGAATCTTGCAGCAAACGCAGCAGGTTAACAAAAAGGACCAGCATTCCTCTGAAGCCATGATTACTTTGCAAGTTTCCTTAATTCATCACATTGGTTAATTGGTCGTGTAAGACAAGCTCGACAGAAGGAAGTGGAGGGAGACGCAATGCAGGAATTTGCCAAGATCTGGGGAAGCACGAGATGGCGCGAATGTTATGGGGTGCCAAGCCGATCACCGAAATAAAAACTGTAACAGGAAGAAGCTGAGCAGTAGACTGCAGCACCCCAAAGATGGAATGATGTGGCGTCGCATCTGTGTCGAAAAAATGGTAGGGAGACAAACGGCATGATCCAGCGTAGAGATAACAGAACAAACCGAGAAGGCCGTCATGATGGCCACGGAGATATGACTAAAGAATGGTTTTATGGTAAGTGCTAATGTGGAAACCTAAAATAAGCAGGGTTGCGAAGGGGATATCCCCGGGGATTTCCCCCGGGGGATATCACCCATTTTTTGATTTCCCCCGGGGGATTTCGCAATGGACCACTTGAAAAGTTTCAAAATTTTTGTTCGATGTCGGCTAAACATCATGAAAATCGGGATTTTGGCAATTTTGTAAACTTTAAAGGAAAACACTCCAAAACATGTTAATTTAACTATTGATAAAATACGGTAGCCTTCGGTGCCAAAAAAGCCCAAAATTGGTGCCGGGGGATATCCCCCGCATATCCCCGGGGATTTCCCCGGGGATATCCCCCGAATTTGATTTCCCCCGGGGGATTTCGCAACCCTGAAAATAAGATTGAACCAGACAGGCGTCTTGGTTGAAACTCGCTCTGTGAAGGAGCGTTGGCGTGGGCCTCGATTTTCGTGTGCGTGTGTCGCCACCCATGGCGAGTTCCCAGCAAGACCACCCACAATGCGTCCCAAACGCGCTTCTACCGCGGCGAGAGACACTGTCTCTCGTTGTCAGACTGTCAATTGCTCTCTCGCATGTTGTAACTATTGCCCTGTGATCATGTAATTGTTGCATTATTGTTTTGATATCTCATCACATCACCATCCAAGTGACTCAATAAACCTTTGGCCAAGGATCCTTATTGTGTGTCTACACTGGTGCATCGGCGATTCGGACCCATTCCGATCGCGCAGCAGGCAGCCGTTCCCTCTGGCATCATCAGCCAGCCCAGCCCGGACCCGAGCGTCCGTCCAGTGCAGCAGTCCTCCGGCCCGTTCGCGTTGTGCGTCCGGTCCGTCCTTTGCAGCAGTTTCCGAGCCCGTGCTTTTGGCGCGTGCGCTCGTCCAGCAGTCCTGAACCCATGCTTTAAATTGCGCGCGCGTTCTCCCCTCCATGAAGCAGAACCGCCGAGTGTTTTTGGCATCCTTTCCTCATCTGCGGTAAATGAAAGGATCGTCGTTTTGTGTCCCAGAATGCCGACACTTCGGAACCCACCCATTCCGCATCATCAGGCTGGTAGCACCCTCACTAGCTGCCACGCCATCATCATCAGCATACAGCACCCTCACTAGCTGCCTGCTCATCATCAACAACTTCGTGTGCCGCCCGCGCAGCCTCGTCGTTTCAACCCATCGTCATCGTGCGCCGTCGGGGAAAACTTGCACTGTCAAGTATAGGCCCCGTAAATCAGTCCGCAAGGACATCACCAATTGCATCTTCTCGTCATTGTGAAGCTCTGCACCCGGCTTCAACCATCAAGGCCCCCAACCATGCTTCAATGATCGTCACCATCTCCGATCCATCCATTAACTGCTCCATCTGCCACTGCGACCACCGACCACACCGATTGCCCTGCCGCCTGCGGCCCCCCGAAGGCCCTTCTCTTCCATCGAAGTGATCCTTCCGCACCAATCGACCATCAATCCACCTGAACACCACCGATTGCAACCAACCTCGACCGTCGACCCATCGCTACGACTTGACCCTTGTCAACCGTTCCGAATCCATGATCCACATCGACCGTTTCGACTCCATGCTTCGACCACAGCGACTCCACGTCTCCCCGACCATGCCCTGAGGCCCGGCAGTGTCGCCACCCATGGCGAGTTCCCAGCAAGACCACCCACAATGCGTCCCAAACGCGCTTCTACCGCGGCGAGAGACACTGTCTCTCGTTGTCAGACTGTCAATTGCTCTCTCGCATGTTGTAACTATTGCCCTGTGATCATGTAATTGTTGCATTATTGTTTTGATATCTCATCACATCACCATCCAAGTGACTCAATAAACCTTTGGCCAAGGATCCTTATTGTGTGTCTACAGCGTGGAGCGGTTGTGAAGTCATCGAGTAGTTTCTTTGAGACGACAAATGTGAAGGTTTAGAAAGTATTTTGCATGCACAGGGCAGACGTATGGCTGGTTGACACAATTTCGCCAATTGTCCAAAACCGCGAATGGCAGATTATTCCGACAGCAGCCGGCAAAGGCGGCGTAGACCTTGCAAGGGTTGCTGGCCTTGGATTCGGGAATCTGGATGATCCCGGATGTCCCAGCTGGCAAAATCCATGTCGGGGGTTGATTTCTCAATTCGTCTGAAAAGCCAAAGATCAATGCACGATCCACTAACTGTTGCCAGGATCCAATTTAGATGCCACGCATCGTCAAGTGCAACCGCTATCCGCCTCACGGCTTTCTGCAGCGAAGAAACGTCAATCGAAGCTTTGTGGGCTGCTTCGGCGCACACCGCTCAACTGCAGCTTTTCTAGCTTGATTTATTTCAATAGCATCGGCCAGATGTCATTTTGTCAACCAAAACGACATCAACGCTATCGACGTGATCGTATTTTTTGCTGTCAACGTTCAAGGCGCTCAAGTTCCCTCGGATAGCAGATTCCTATGTTGGGGTTACAAATGGCCCTTGTGAATCGAGAAAAGAAGTTTAACCGTTTACCATTGGTAAGGCCCAACAAGATTAGGAATTTAAACCGCTGAAGCGGGGTTCAAAGTTTGGGAACCTGATGTCGGACTTGATTATGGGGATCAGGCAAACGCGCGTGTTGTTAGCGTGTCTTTTGGTCCCATGTGGGACCATCGCTGGATACTGGATTTAATTAAGGTCGGAAAAAAGGTATTGGAGCTTTGTTCATGGGCATTGGTGCCGAGATTAGAAGACTAGTGTTTCATTTTTTGGATTCAAAGTTGGGTTTGACTTTGGTTGATCGAGTTGGTTCTGATTATTGACTTTAATCGGCTTGGTTTAACCTATGTACGTATTACACCGATGATTTTTCAAATACATTTATCCCTAAGCGTTTTTAAATAACAAACGTACGTTTTAATCAATTTCGTGTTGTTTTTTTTGTTTCTGATATTTGCTGATAGTATTCAATGTTACCCACCTTCTTCTGTCAGGGATTCAAGATCTCTAACGTCAGGTAGACAGCCAATGCACCAATTGCCGGCGTAATTTCGGCGCAACTTTGACGGTCGCCAGGTTAAAACTGGAAGGTTGGCGGCAGCAAAGACCACGATAGCCAATATGCAAAGAGTGCCGTACCCATCGGCAGGGTCGACTAATCAATCAAAGATGACACCAAAAAATTGTGCATTGCAGAATTTCGGAATCCAGCATTTCTCTGTAATATAATTGAATTTATGTTACGCAGTTTGTTTGTTACGTTGGTTTTTTTGATGTTTTAGTATTGTATTCTTAAATCACTATAAGACCAAGGAATATGAAAGTTTTTGTTTTCGTTTCAAAGTAAAACATTTCAAGCATTTTAAGGCATTATTAGAACGCTCTTTTCAAAACAGGATGCATCATAGTTTAAGAATTCCCACGTTGCTGCTTACTCAACGTCTGTCTATCAAAAGCTAGCACTATAAATGGACGGCCTGTTCCGTACAGTTCAATCAGTTCTTATTGTGTGAACAGTAGCAACTATGCAGTCCCGTTTTATTGTCGCCTTCTGTGTTGTCGGCTGTCTCAGCGCCGTCCAAGCCAAGCCCCATGTCGGCATCGAACGCGACATTGAAGGCTCCTTCGAGGTCATGCCCACTTCTCAATTGCTGAGTGAGGCCTACGGCAAGCTGTACACTTTGATCGACACCTTCTCGGCCGACGAGACCCTGGCTCTCCGCGAATGCCTGACCAAGTTTGCCCTGGCTTGCGAGAAGCGACTCTTCGGCGACCGTTTCGACATCGAACGCACCCGCATCGAAGTCAACGAATTCACCCTCAAGGAACTCATCGACTTTGTCCGTGTCAAGGACGTCAGCATGCTCGAACGTCTGACTGAAGACGAGATCGAGCACCTCCGCACTGTGTTGATCAAGTTCATGAAAGACCAGACCCCCGACATCATGTACTACATCGAACACGGCTGGTCCACCGTCTACCGCACCGTCGAAGAGGGCTCCATCAAGCAGCTGTTGACCGAAGTCGTCCGCAAGCTGTACATCCTCCGTGACAGCGTCTGGGCTACCAAGAAAACCGAATTCAACAACGTCATTGTCCGGATCATCAAGCGCGCCGATGAAGAACTCATCAAGTGCGACGGCATCAAGTTCGAAAAGCTGATCCAACGCATGCCGTACGAATCCCTCGAGACTCTGCCCGTGCGCAAGCTCGTCGATGAAGCCTACCTCCGTTTTGAGGGTCTCTTCGCGTGCTACTGGCAGGACGAAACCGCCACGTACAAGACCAACTTGGTCCACTTCCTCAAGACCCTCGACGAGATGATCGTCAAGTACAACCGAATCGAGTAAACTAAGTGTTTTCTAATTGACTTTTAATAAATGCAATCACAGTTGTGTTGATAAAGTTGATTATAATTTAACAAAGAGAATCCAAAAACAGCAAAACGTGTCAAACTCAACTGCCTTTCTTGTCCGAAGGAATCCACAAAACAACGAACCCTAAAAATGCAATTTATGGGTTCTTGTGTGCTAATTTTGGTTCTGTCGTATGAGTAATTAAGTAAATCTTACTGACTATGTGATATGTAAACTTGGAGGAACTGCTGTACCGCTGGAAAAAGCAAAAAAAAGTGCAGTTGAGGGTGATGCACGCGTACACATGTGTAAATTTCATTAGGCGCGGGTGCCCCAAAAATGGTCTCGTAGCGAAAAGTTTTATTTTTGGTAAAAACATAAAAAACTATTATTTGTCTCAGTTTTGACTTTGGTTACTCCCATACATACCCAAGTTGGTCCACATCCTCAAGACCCTCGGCGAGATGCTTGTCAAGTACAACCGTGATGAATAAATCTTGAGTTTTGCAATTGGCTTTTAAAATAATTCACAAAGTTAAGTTAACAAAGTTTATTACAATTCAAACAAATAGTTTAAAATTCAAATACAGGTTAACGGTTACATTTTTTGTCATTGTGTGGGTACTGGCGAGGTCGAAGGTACATCCCAGCGTCCTCCAACGTCTCCGACTGCTGCTAATATGCTTTATCTTTGCTTGTCGCTGCCATTGTCGGCACATTTGGGTCGAATACAGTTCAATTTGACGAACCTACAGCTACTCTGGCTGAACCACCACCCAGCTTTGTGATAAATAACGTAAACACAGTCGTAGAAAGTGAGTTAAAACTACCTAGAAGTGCGGAGTCAACAAGATTCGACCTTTTTCGCTGGCAGATAATCAGCTAATGCGTCGATTGCTTGCGAAAATCCGACGGCAAGTTTGTCGATGACGTTGTTGCAAGCATATTCAGCTCGATGGCTGATAATAGGCAGCGTTAGCAAGCTTTAAAAAAACACAGGGTATCGTAGTTATCCAGATAATTGCCACAAGGGATGTTACTTTAGTTTATTAGTAAATTGGATTTAAAAAGTTTTGCTGGTTACTTGACATAATTCATTTTACCAGCCAGTAAAACCGCAGTAGGAGCCAAACCAATCTGACCAGTAGCACCTTACACGAAATCGTTGTTGAATATTTACTGCTTGCAAGCGTGTAAATGACTTGAGACATTTGTAGACTTATCAGCATTACAGTAAAGTTTGAAAGTAGGATCTTTTAAGAAACATTGTGAAATTGAATGCGGCATTATGGTTTCTTCTTGTTCTGAATAATACTGCCGATGTTCATTTCCGTTTTCAGACGGATGTCGTGTTTCAAATTCGCTGATCCGAACAAAGCAGCTATGAAATGTCGTCTCGTGTGTATGCCAGCAAGCGTTATGTTGCCTTATCTGATGGCTGTGGTTCATTTTAGCACAATGGCACTGATTGCCGCTTCTGGACCATCGGCATGTTTATCAAATAAACATTAAACAGTTTTAAGAGCGACTGTGAAAAAATATTGCGGAAAAACCTAGTCGCCTGCACTGGCGCATGTATTCAGTTCGATGGCAAGTTTTGATGCGTGGTGGCATATCGAACAGTTTGTAGTTAAATTTACATACTTTTTCCTAGTTAAAAACCTGGTGCCATTAACATATCAGTTGCTGTAAACCAGTACGATAGAAGAAGTAGGCATACCTATTCTACTAGTGCCAACGTTAATTAGAACTTGAGGAGTTGATTTTGCATTATGTTTTTGTTGATACAAGTTTGAAACTGGTAGCTTTGTAGAATCTAGGCTGGTACAAATAGTTTGCTCTTCAGTTGGGTTAAATCATTTAATGCAAAAACTGTGTTTTCAAGTGTCCTTTCTAATTTTGTGAACTTCTATTGTCAGACTGTTGCTTTCATCTGGCGGCGTCTGCGTTATTGGCAAAATTTCAAGACTCGTCGTACATTCTCATTTGGATGCAATCTTTTTCCATGTTAATTATGAATTAACGCACTTTGTTATGAACCCCGTCATTGAAACGCAGTTAATCATAATGTTCTTACGCTCTTCTGTCACAATACGCGGACTCTGAATCCGGTTTCTAAATTGACCAACTTGGTAGACTTCATTTATGTTTGCATTCACTTTGTTACCTGCACTATATACTGGCACCGACTTTTGCAACTGCTAAATCTGTTCACCGTAAAATGTTATTGCCGGGTTAAATTCGCTTCAATGAAAGATTTTGGATACAGCAAGTCTGAATCGTGACGTACAGTCTAATGGAAGATACACGCTTTATTTTACGACTGTAAAGTACATTATTGTTATCATAAAATGAAATACGGATCCTTTATTCGTGCATACACAGTTCAAAGTTACTTTATTGAAACTGGTCGGTGGTGGACGGGTATGAAAAAAGTAACTTTGCGCATCTGCTTAAAATTAATCGCAGTACACTGACCTTTTCTTTGGTGTACCGGTACCGGTTGTAGTTTGGTACACTGGGTACAATCATTTGGTAAGGTCGCGAGATAGAGTTGGTTGTACATGAAAATGATCAATTTGCGCAGTTGCTCAAATAATTGCCAAATACACAAACCTTTTTTGTGATAAACATAAACCAGCTTTCACTGACCATGGACTGAACTTGACATGCATAAAGTGGAACACAGGAGTGATGCTGAAATAAGGAACTTGTCAAAACGATTTAATCAATACAAACGTTATCGAAAACGACTAAGTATCGGTCCAAAATGAAAATTTGGCCAGCGCTCCCGCGTACTTGTCATTTTTGACTTTTTGGGAATGAATTGTAGTCAAAAAGACGATACTATTCAAAAAATTTTGACAAAATTCAATCGAAAAGTAGAAAAATTACACTAAAAGGGGTAACGTAAACAAAAAGCTTACTTTCAAATCACACAGCAAGCATCAGACTGTGTGGCATGGGTTGTGATGACTGAAAAAGACAAAGTTTAGTACAAAATCCACTAATTTACACTAATTTAAAAGTTTCATATAAAATTTGTGCGAAAACGACCAAGTATGGGTTCAAAATGAAAATTTGGCCAGCGCTTCCGCGTACTGGTGATTTTTGACTTTTTGGAATTGGATTGTAATCAAAAATCGATACAATTCAAAAAACTTTGATCAAATTCAACTGAATCGGGGTAAAATTACACTAAAAGGGGTAACGTAAACAAAAAGCTTACTTTAAAATCACACAGCAAGCATCTGGTTTTGTGGCATTGGTTGGGATGACTGAAAAAGACAGAGTTTAGTACAGTAATTTAATAATTGGTAAGTTATATCCAAAATTTGTGCGAAAACGACCAAGTGCGGAAGCGAAAGAAAAAATTGAGCATAGCTTACGCGCACTTGGCATTTGCAACTTTTTGGGAGTTCATTTTTGAAATAAAATTATTAAAAAAAGATAAAATTCATAAAATTTGCATCAAAATTAGTAAATTTATAGTAAATGATCAAAATAATCAAAGAACATACGTTTTTGTCCATCATAAACATGTTTGGCACTGTCCAATCCGTCGAAGTGGCTGAAAATAGAGAAAGTTAGTACAGTAGGCAACAAAGTATGTCTTTGGGAAGGGTCCAAAAAGTTGAAAATATTACCTGAGGCCATTCGGGATCCATCATAAGTGCTGTTTGGGCGCGTCTCGGGGCTCGTCTGGGCTCGTCGGGGGTTGGCGGGGGGCTCGTCTTGGTGCTGGGCGTGCCTAGAAGGAAGCCTGGAAACAATGGGTTTAGTAAATTCAAACAAAATACCAATACAAAACAAAAATGCGGCACGGTCAACGGAGTCCTATTTCCGTTTTGTTTATTTGAAGGGCCCAGACTTCATAGGGACCCTCCGCCGACCGTGCCGCCAGCCTCCAACTGGGCCCTATAGGCCCCCAGGCGAACCTGGAGGCGGCCCCAACACAATAGTGTCGAGGCCAGGGGTGCCCGAAGGCGGGGTTAGCCCGAAGGCGGGGTTAGCCCGAAGGCGGGGTTAGCCCGAAGGCGATTAGCCCCGACAACTATGTCGAGGCATCCCACGGCCGCCTGTGCCAATATAAACGGCCGAAGCCGCGAATTAAAAAGCGCTAATTCATCTGCGCGAGTTTCTTAAAGCTACCGTATTTTAGCCGGTAGCAAACACTCAGAAAGAGCGTGCAGCCTCATATTCTAATGAGGCTGCACTATTATAAAGTAAACGTTAGCCCTGAGCCGGGTTCATTTGGCTCAAGGCTAACACAGTTTGCACTTTCGTGCATTGATCGCAATTAGCAATCAATAAAAATAAAAAATTGTTATGTAAAACTGCATATTAGCATCATTTCAAATCAAAAGTTAGCCCTGAGCCTGATAAAGTTGGCTCAAGGCTAACAAAATCCGCAATTTAGTGCGTTTGATCCAAGTGGATCATTAATGAAATGGATAAAATGTAAAAAAAATCAATCAATAATTGATTGAAAGTATTAATTTAATTTAAAATTCAAATTAGCACTAATTTCGTGCTTCATTGCCAGCTGCAATGTGCTTTATGCCCAAAAGGGTCTTTTTTACAGTTCACAATGCGTTGTGTGCAGGCTGCACACACACGTCGCAAGCTTTTCGCGACTCGCTCGCGTCCGCTTTGCTGCCAGCGGCGGCTTTTCCCGCAGCTTCATGCTGCTTCTTTTTTCTTTTTAACTTTTTTATATTAAAACAATGAAAATGATAAAGAATATGCATTAGCACTAATTTGTGCTGCGTTGCCTGTGGCTATTTCAAAAACGCCCAAAGGGTCCTTTTCACGACGCACAATGCGCTGTGTGGGTCGTCACACAGCGCATTGATTGATCTCGCTCACCCGCAGCCATGCTTCTGCGCAGCCGCGGGCGGCTTCCGCTTCATCTCTGCGCGGATTCTCTTCATATTCCGTTGTGGAATCTCTCTGTTTTTGCCTCCCAGCTGATGTCAGCCGGTTGGCGCACCTTATAGGCGTATTTTGAATGCTCTCGGCAGCGACTTGCTCGCCAGAGGCAGCTTTATCTTTAAACTGAGCCGAGCTCAGGTTCAAAAACAGAAAAAAAAAAAATTTTTTTTGAATACTTATTGCCGTTTTTTAAGTTTCGATGATTACAGTAATTAATCTTTGACATTATTATAATGCTTTTTTGCTATTTCTATCGAAAAATATATATAAAATTAAACTTTTGCCATCTCCATCGTTGGCGATCCACTCTATGGGATCGCGGACAGTTTACAACCGCCCGGAGAGGAGGCTAATCAGTTTTTTGGTTCTATTAATGGCTATTGAGCCAGCTACTCGGCGACGAGCTAGCCATCTGGCGCCGGCCCGGCTCGGGATCACTATCGAAGTGCTGAATCGCGCCTCATCTTCCTTATCACCGTCGGTGAAGTCCCCCATGCTCCTCACAGGCTCTACCTCCCCTCCGCTTCCATGACGGCGGCCCTTCCGTCTTCCTCGGGGTGCCGGATCCGTCAAGTTTTATCCATCGGAAGCTGACTCAGTTTAAGCTTATGCTTCATCTCGCGTTACTGCGCCATGAAGCAGCTCGATGTTTGCCCTGCGGCATATCTGCATGCGTTGGCTGATCTTTCAAAGATCATTTGCTCAAAATTAGCGACAGACCATCTGCCTGAGGCAAAATAGCATCTTTCGCTTTTGGCGAATGCCATTTTTAACTATGTTTGGGTCTCAAACACATATTTTTGCGCGGCGATAAGCCAAAATTTCAATAAAAAGCATCGCTTATCAAAAGGGTCAGTCAAAAAGACCCTGGGGGTGCAAATTTGCACAACCCCATCGCAAAAATTTACAAAATTAGCTTTTTTTTGCCAGGTCCTCATCCACTTCTCAAATCAAACCTGGCCCATTTCTGGGTGGTCCATTTCCATCGCCAATGATGATGGCTGGCTTGCCATTAGCACTGTCGGTGCGATCTAGCACTGTCCATCCATGTGCTGTCTTTCATCTCCGGCGGCGATCATCGTGTTGCGTGTCGTGTCCTTTGATCCGATCCCGTCCGGTTGATGAGCTTGATCGATGGATTCAAGCGTCTTGTGAGCACATTTAGTGCCATTGTTGGTTCTTCGTGCTCGCTTTTGGCCATATCCTGAAAGAATCGTTTTCATTTGCACTTCTTCCATTGTTTTCTGATAACCCTACCTTCTGACCCACGAAGAGCGACATTACTGCTCCATTGCATGCCCCATTTGTTCATTTTACACCAATCTGAGTTGAATTTCCATCTGTTTTCCTCCACTTCATCTGATTTGTCTGTCTCGGGGTTCATAGACTGTAGGCAAGCGTCGTCTTATGGCGGTTTGGTATTGATCCAGCCCATTTTGCTGTAGTTCCTTCCTGTTGGGGTTCATCCGCGGTGCATCTGTCCCGTTCTTTACGCTTGATGTTTCGGGGTTTGGGATCCTCTGAAGGTTAGAAGTCTTCACTGAGGCGGCGCGGCGATAGGTGCACTTTTCACGTAGCGGGAGATGGCTTTGACTTCGACGGGGGTCGCATTAGGAAGCACGCTTTATAGGTCTTGGTGGCAAGGCATTGATGAGATTGTAGCATTTGACAGTGATTAGGGGTTGTCTTTGGGGCTGAAATTCAATAACTTTGTTTGTTTATCGCTTTTGAAAGTGGTCCACTTACCTTATCTGGGGCATCACAAATGGAATTGCGAGTTTTGATGTAGTTTGAATGCATAAGTGCGATTTTGTTGGAGTTTCGGGTGGATTCTGGCTGATGTTGCGGCCGGTGGATCGGATGGCAGCGATTTCGTCGCAGCAGAGGTCAGTAGCGGCTTGTTGACATTGGGAGCCTGCTTATACGGTAGTTTGAATGTGGCGGACGATTCAGGGTTTTGGCGGTGGCGTTTTCAGAGGATTCTGATGCGATTTCATAGATGTCTTCGTCAAAGTGGTCGTTTTCATTGGCCTGTTTCATATTGAAGTCATCCTTGGGTAGCGTGGCTTCTGCATCTTCGGAGCTGGCGCTGTTGTGAATTCAGTGCGGCGTGGACAGGTAGTTGTACTTTTGTCAGGGGGTTACATTCTCCGGGTATTGCAATCGGCATAGAACGGCGGGAGGTTAGAGGTTAGGGGAGAATGAGGAACATAGCCTTGGGGTTAGAGCGGGGCGTTTTCATCGGCCAGTTCTCGGGGTGGCACTTCTGTGAATGCAGTGAGGGCTTCATCAGAAGATTCTGCAACGCTGCATCTGGTGCTTTATTTCATTCCAATGGATTCAGAAGACCGTTGACAACGCTTGGGGCGCGGTGGAGCCATAATCTGTTGGCTGCACTTCAGAGACAGCTTCAGTTTCCTCGGTGATAGCTGGTTGCGCTGACTTTTCAAACGGCTGATGAATGTCAGCAGGTCGGGTTGCCGCACACGCTCTCTCTCTCGAGCCATTTCCTTCTGTGTCGGCTGTTTCAAGGCATCGGAATTCCATGTGTTGAGGCAATCCGGGCTTCTTCGACAATGGTTTCACGTTTGAGTACCCTCTTTTCGGTTCGTCTTCATACATCTACGTGTTCGTGTACTTCTGTGACGTTCTGGGCATGCTCGTTTCTGGTTTCCGGTCGATCTTTCAACGATGTGAGCGGTTATCCAACGTGATCTGGAGAGACTGTTGCCATATCTGAAACGGACCCTCGTTATTATCGACCTCTTTTTCAAACATAATCAACTAACCTTATCATTATAATCTGTTAATGTAGAAGTCATAATGACTTTGGTGGGATGATATGCGTAAAATAGCTTCTTTTCAATAGCGTTTTGAATGTGCAGTTTCGGGCGATTCGGCGGTGATAAAAGTAGATTCTGACATCCACTTTATCGGGCTAGCAGCGCCATTGGGGAATCCTTTTCGACAATGTTGATTCATTTGTCGAAATCGGTCGTTTCATGTGGCCGCTATCTGTTACTGTAGTCGGATCAAGCTGCTTTTCGAGATGTGTCGGGATCGGAGATGACAACATTGCGTGGAGTCGGTAGCTGGTGACTTCACTGTTGTCACAGGTTCATCTTTTTCAACAAAAGCTTGTTTCGGCTGTTCGGAGTTCCGAAAACGGGATATCGGCCGGCTCTAGCTTCTTCGCCTCGCTCTGGGGCAGCTTTTCTCGGCTGTTTGAACGCAGCGGCTCTGCATAGGCATTCTTGGCCGGGCTTCTGCGGCAATCTTCTCATCATAGCTGCGAGTACGCTCTTTCCGGCTTCAAATTGAGTGCCGAGTGGTGCAGCTTGTTTCTTCTCCGATTCGATATTTCGGAGGATCATTCGGGTTTTCCACGTTGACGGGATCGATGTATTGTTTTCATTCGTAATACAGTAGTCGTTGTCGCAGAGCTTGGACTTTTTTATGGTCGAGGATAATGTCATTTCATCTGAAAAAAGAATCGTGTTAGTATCTTCTAATTAGACTGCAAACGACTTTTACTAACCTGGTAATAGTGGGTATTGAGTGTTTAAACGTCATGGGATTCATAGTGGTTGGTGGTACTCTTCGGTGCCAGTTTCACCGGTATTGGACAGAAGTGCTGGCTGGTGGTTACAAGTTTCATCAAAGGGATGATGGCGACTGGAAGCGATTGTCAGACTTGCAGTGCGGGAGAACTTGATGAACGAGGGCTTGACTGCGGTTGTGACGCTGGCACGGCTTTCGGTGGCGACGGACCTGATGTAGGGTTACGGTACTGAGGCATCGGATGTGAGGCTGTTTGATGCTGTCAGTGACGGGAGCTGAATTGCAGACGGCTTTTGTGACGAGCTGCTTTCGGTGGCTACATGCTTCTCGACAAAAGTCTGTTCAGTCAGACATGTGGTATCAGTTAGTCGGACTGCGTCAACTCATCTCCGCAGCGAATCTCGGGCAAGTCGGAGTGGACGGCAGCCTTCTTCGGTAATGACTTCATCGGGAATAGAAGTCGGTATGGTTAGACGGTACTGTCATTCGGTATGATGTTGACACGATTGGCGTGAGTGGCGCATTAGTTGGTGTCTTCGAAGACGGGGTTACGGTAATAGGTTGACGATACGTTGGAGCAGATTGGTGTCTTCTCGGCTGGTGGTGAAGGTTAATTAAGGATTCTTCAGTTGACAGCATTGGGTGGTTTCCAAACTGGTTCTGCTTGTCACGTTTCCGTCCTCGTAGCGGCCTTGAACAAAGTGGTCGCCTCCGGCAGCTTGCAGAAGTCGGGTGGGAGAGACGGATCGGATGAAGTATCAGTGCTGTATCGGTAGGTTTCTTCAGATATCAGATGTCTGGGTTGACGGCATTGGTGGCTTTCGAGTTGGTATTGCGGGTCACGATTCCGTTCTCGTAGCGGCCGTGGACAAAGTGGTCGCCTCCGGCAGCTTGTAGAAGTCGAGTGGGAGAGACGGATCGGTTAGTGTCATAGGTAACGGTGTGGTAGATAAGTGACGGGTTATGGGGTGGCAACGGGAGGCTTCTTGGCATAATCAATGGGTGAAAGGACGATCTTTGTGGTCATCGAACTGGGGTAACATCACCGCGCTCGTAGCGTCCAGTTGTAGGGGCGCCTCCGGCTTCTTGGAACAGCCGGGTGGGAGGAATCGGATCGGTTGATAGCGGAACAGATTGATGCCAGCTATGAAGAAACCATCTCAGGATACGGAGATCGGGATCGACGTTGCACATCAAAGAGTTGAGTGGGTAGACGGATGAGATAGGGATTGACTTCTGGTAACGTTGGGTCTTTTGAAGGGCATCGGTAGGCAGGGTTCTTTGATACAATGTGTAGTGATATCATCGAAATGGGCATTCAGAGTAATGACACCGTCCTTGTAGCTACCAGTGAAGAAATGGTGGCCTCCGGCTTCATGCCGGGGGGAAGGAGACGGGTCGAATGAGACCGCTGGTGGCAAGACTAGCCGATTTGTAGAGGGCTTTGATGGAAGCGGCTAGCAGTTGGCTTCGCGGAAAACAGTGTTGCCAGCGGTTTTGTTGATGGAGCCAAATTGAGCGAGTTGGAGCACGGAGACCAGCGAGATGACACTTGTTGACGTCATTACTCTGAAAACTGATAGTAGTTAGCTTTGATCCACCCCAATTTTACTCAAATTACCTTTGCTCCATCACATTGTATTCGAAACCCTTCAAATTCTCAATCCTCGTGATTTGAACACGGTAAATCATTCATGTTGATCTCATCCGAAGCCATTTCCCGTCAATAATGATCACATCGATCACCTTCCATTGCCATAAGCCGTTCCCGATTGTCATGTACGCAGAGGTCGGACGGTTAACGGAGCACATAGAAGTGACATAGTGGGGTCTATAGTTACAGTGTACAAGTGAACGAGCCGGTTAGCGACCAAAACCATCGTTCGCTAACAGCCTTTGGCCGGGACAGTTAGCGTCAAGTAGTGATCGGACTCGTCACAGGGGGAAGCAAGCAAAATAAAAAATAAAAAAAAAGAAGCGTAAGCAATTATTAAATAAAAGGGGAAAGCAAGGACAGCCCGACCTCAGGCAACGACGCGAGGGGTTCCCGATACGGCTGGCAGATTCGGAATGAAGCCTGAAATTTGAACAATAGAAGCCTGACTAGTCATGCAAAGCATTAGTTTTTGTATAATTTGTAATTCCCCGTTGAATTTGCAATCGATTGATACTCCAAAAGCTATGAATCCACCAAATTTTCTGTCTATGCCCTCGGGCAGTGTTTACAGTATGCCTGCGTGTGCGTGCTTATCTATCCTTTTCTGCCGTCATTCTATCCTTTTGCGTCCTTTTTGTTGCGTCACTTTTTGCGTGATAAGTTCCAGCCCTGCAGATCACTGCCACAGGCTATCGTGCTCGAAAAGTTGCAATTTGACCGAATTTTTGATCGAATTTTCCGAAAATGAGTCGATTCTGACAATGATTATCCAACAAAGTTTCGATTCTCTTTCAAAAAAGTGTCTATGTTGCATACAGTATGCCTCAAAATGGTCAATTTGCGCCTATTGATTTGGCTTCTGCATAAATGCGAACATTTGCAATATTCAAATTTCGACTTGCTTTTGAAAAGCCAACGGTAATATCTCGAAACGCGCGATGCCTTTTACGTGCAATTTCGCCTATTTCGCTACCCCACTAATGTCCAATCTTTCCAGATGCTCCAGCTCAGTCAAATTGTCCACTCAAATGGCCAAAATCCAACAGCTATGCGGTTTATAGCCAGGTAAGTGTCCAATTTTGCTGCCAATTTCATAACAAAAGACGTAAAAACCAACCTTTTAGCCCTATTCGTCATCTTCTTCTTCATCGTCATCGCTGCGAACCGGTAGGGCGGTTGCCGAGAACAACGATCCGAAGCCTTCACCGCAACGATACTCGACGCGGTTGTCCGCGATGGCAACGGTCGTGTTGCCTTCGACACGGATGTCGGTGATGACGACACGTCGACCACCATCCATGATGGGTCGGTGCATGGCTTCCGGCGTCAGGGCTGATTGGCGGTAGCGGCTCGGGTTGGCGACTCCAAGTTGGCCTTCGCGAGAACGACCAACTGTGAAAACGTTGCCGTCTTCACTTCGCATGACCACGTGGTTGGGGCCGATGACGACCTGGACGATCCTGTGATGAGGGTGATTCATCAGCGTGATCGGCTGCCGGGCGGCTTCACGCATCAGGGCCGAAGCGGTGGATCCTCCATCGAAGAATCCTTGAAATACGACGACACCTGACTCGTAAAGCGCCAGGGTGAAGTTCTCGCCGCGCAGGACGTCGGTTTGCTGGTCAGCCGAGAGGTTGGCTCCTTCGTAGACGACGTCCTCCTCGTCGACGACGACAGCTGGAGCGTTCGGGAGATCAACGCCTTCGATGTCAACAATGTGCTGAAGACGGCCGAAGGTGGGCTCGTTCTGGCGGCGGCGACGTTTTGGTGGCAGAGGAGGATTCTCGGGCTCCGGCGCAGGATCATCGTGCTGGACAGGTGGAGGCGGTGGTGGCGGAAGATCGTCACGGTGGCCTTGTGGTCGCGGGATACCTGGGCAACGGCATCCTCGGTAACACCGCTCGCACCAGCGATAGTTGTCGGCGTCCATGGCATCGGGTTCCAAGGAGAACTCGCGCCGTTGTCGTCGGGTGGGCGGCTCGTCTTCACTGCTACTGCTGCTGATGAGTCGTCGGCGTCGAGATGATGCGGACGAACTCGGGCCCGCGGATTCACTGCTGCTGGAGCTGATGAGACGTCGACGGCGCGATGATCCAGATGAGCTCGGGGCAGCGACTTCACTCACTTCGGTGGTAGCGAGACTGATGACTTCGTCCTCTTCGCTGGGAAATTCTGAAATTTGGAAGTGTAAGTCTTTTCTGACGTTTGAAATAACGCATTTTGTAGAACTTACCGTAATCACTGGGCGGCTGCACGTTGTACATGTCTGGGAAGTCAGCAATGTCGTCGTTGCCTTCCTGACGGTCGCCTTCATCGATGTTGTTTTCGTGGGCTTGAGCAATTTCGGCTTCGGCATCCAAGACCGGTTCCTGCTCGACAATGTTGGCATCATCGACATTCTCGACGGAGCCTTCACGTTCAACTTGCGTCGAATCGTCCAATTCTTCACATTCTCGGCGTTCTTGGAGACGTCGGGCGTTCGATTCGTCATTCGGATCGACTTGAAGCACTGGTTCGGGCGTTGGAGTACGCGGGCGAGGGTGGGCTTGATCACGTTCGATCAGCTCACGCAAACGTCGGACAACTCGCAATTCTGGCTTTGCTGTCGTGTTGTTGCCGTCACCAAAAACTTCACTCGACCTGCTGGGGCTTGGCTGCTGGGTCGGCGAGGGTACTGTAGCGGCACCTGTCGACACTGAATCCGATGTGTCCGAGATCGTGATGGTGCTTTCAACTGGAGGCACTTCAACGTGTTCGATGGTCGAATCGTCTTCGGCGGATCCTTCGGTTTCCTTGGCGCCATTGTTGTCGGATTCTTGGACTTCCATCTCAATTTCGGCGTCGTCATTGGCAGCAGACTGCTCAGGCACTGGCTCGATGGCTGAAATGGATTACGTGAGTTTGCTGTTTCCTCAAAAGTCCCAATTCCTGTGACTTACCACGCTTCTTCTCCGGAACAATCTCGGTTTCGGGGGTGCTCTGGCGCTTCTTGCCCTGGACGACCTTGTCTTCGCTGACATCGGCATTCACGGGTGAGTCTGTTTCGATCAATTCTTTCGCAGGCGATTCAACAGTTTTCGATTCACTTTCAGACGGGTCAATCGATTCTTCTGCGGAGTTGGCCAGCTGTTCTTCCTCGATCAGCTCTTCATCGATCTCCAAGCGACTGTCTTCAAACGACGACGCATCTTCCTGGTTTCGTGGAACTTGGGCGTCACCGGATTCGTCGATCTGACGCGGGACTTCTTCACTTGCATTGGTGTCGTCCAATGAAGCTTCCTTTTCTGGACTCGCTGGCGACGGCTGTTCCGATTGGACTGGCTTTTCTGGCGACGCGACTTCAACGTTCTCTTCGATACTCGGTGGCACTTCGGCGACGGAATCGACGACCTTCTTGGCTCCGTGATCATCGACGTCGACTTGAGCGTGCTGATCCACTTCTTCGGCCAAAACTTCGGACGGAGCTTCTTCGTCACCCTGAATGGGCTCTTCTTGGCGGCCTTCATGTTGTTGAGATAGCCTCCGGCGCTTGTGCTTGGCTTCCGCTAGCTGTTCAATCAGCTTTGTGCACGCTGAAATGCATTATGGTTATTATCCGTCCAAAAACCACCTCAAAATGACTCACCAGCCAATAACCTCGGCGTCGTCTCGAAGGTGATGACTTGACCCGGCTTCCGATCAGCTGAAGGAGGAACTCGAAGTCGGTTGGCACGACGTCTGGCGATTTCATCGAGCAACTCCAGGCCGGCAATCCTCGTACCCCAAGTGCGAGCGGGAAACATGGGGAAGATGTAGTCGCTGGAATACGGATACGGGTCGTCTTCCGGCTTCTTTTCATCGGCAACTTTGGCGGATCCTGTGACGACAACAGCTTCAGGCTCGGGCTGGTTGCCTTCTTCGATCTCATCGACCAACGCCGCTTCTTCGCTGTCTTCTTGGGCGGATCCATCGACTTCTTCGGCGGATACGGTATTCAGAGAGTCTTCTTGGTGGAGGGGCTCTTCTTGGGCTGCATCTTCAGCTTCGCTATCCATCTCGATGTCGGAAGTGCTTCCAGTCGGCTCTTCATTCGATTCCGGCAAGTCGCCATCGGTTGCGACAGATGCTGCGTCGTCGCACTCATGATCACTGTCGGCAATCGACGAATCGGATTCACCGTCATCAGACGCGATCAATCGTCGCTGGCACCGCTGATTGCAGATTGGGCAGTGGTGGGGGAGCATCTGCAGCCTGGACTTGATTTCATTTTCGGCCATGACAGTAGCCATCTTCAGAATCAAGGCCTCATCAGCGTTCCGGACAACATCACGAACGGCGATCAGGACTGTCTCGAGGAGTTCGTCGAAGTTGGGGTCGTCTTGCAGATGGCGAACGGGCGATGGTGGCTGCGAAGGCACTTGTGATGCTGGCACATACGGTACAAGCGCCCAGGACGATGGATCGTTGTAGGCTTGATTGGGATCTGAAAAAGCATCAGATATTAACGTAAGTTTGATTCAAATGTCATTTCAACTGATAATTCATCCGATTTTTCAGATATCGAAACTTCAACGTACCCATCACAATGGCTTCTGCATCAACGTGTTCGTCGTCATTGCCTTCTTTGGAAACTTCTCCTTCGATGTCTTCCGTGTCATCGAAGTCAATGTCATTGAGATCGTCATCCGACTCTGCATTCGAAGCTTCATCGGCGACGTTTTCCTCGACTTCCATGTCTTCGACCTCAGATTCCAGCTCTTCGACATCACCGACTTCTGACTCCGATTCCATCTCGTCGAACCAGGCTTCATCATTACCGGCTTCGTATTCTGGCTCGGATTCCTCGACGATGGTTTCCTCGGTTTGGTACAATCCCGTGAAGAATCGACCGGGTGACAGGTCGAATGGGTAGCTTTCAACCCGGGCACGAAGGCGTCTGGGGCTCGGCGTCGACGATCGGCTGCTGGAAACACTTGGCGACGCAGACGGAACATGCGGTGGAGGACTTGGGATCTCCGGCATAGCAGCATTCTGCACAGCGATCTCGAATTCAATGTCTTCCAGCGATTTGTAGAAGCCTTCGTTGATCTCGTAGTCAGATAGATCATCCGACGCTCTGGAACTGGGGATAGAGTTGTTGAAAGCCGCCCAGGCAGCCTGTTCATCGAACTCGTCCAAATTCGACTCATCGGTGTTCGGCTCAGATCGATGCGACGGCGATTCCGGTCGGGGAGGTTCAGCAAACATGTTTGAAGCCGGTTCGTGTTCGATTTCGACGTCTTCCATGTCGACGTTCATTGCTTCTTCGCGGCCTAAAGTTGGAAACATTGATAATAACTGGTCGGTAAGTTGGAAACTTGTCGAATGATAGGATTTAAACTAAACTTACAGGTCTTTGCTACCTTCGCTTCCTGCGCCTTCGAGTCATCAGTGCTGCCACGCTTGTTGTGACGTTCCTTCTTGATGGCCAGCTTCTGGAGGAAAGTCGTCAAATTCGGGATGCAGAAGTTTTCACTGCTGTTTTCGAGGGATTCATCTGAAATGGTACCACATTATGGCCGATTCTACCGATTCCAGTGCTTCAGAAGGTTGGTTTCAATGTTTTTTGTTATGAAAACTGCAAAAGTGGGGTCTTTGTGTGCTTCAACGGGGGTCGGGGTTACTGTAGTTTCAATTCTGGGTGTCTAGAGGTGCGTTGGGGTAGTGTGTTTGCAAATTGAATGTTTTTTTGAGTGATAAGAATGTAAATGTAGTGCTTATGCGTCGTGTGAATGTTTGAAAAACATACCAGAAGCATTCCTGCTTGCTTCCTCTTCAGACACGTTCGACGCCGATGTTGCTGGGTCTTGTGTGCTGGAATCCGCGGGGGTCTTGTTGCCGTTTCCGGACTTTTGTTGGACACCATCGTCGGCTTTTTGACCACTCGGCCCGCCATCGGCTACCGACGAGGCGGAGTCGATGTTCTCAGCGGCTGCAGTAGCCGCTGAGAAACACCCTGCCAAGTCCGAGTGTGCGGGCGAGCGGCCGGTTTCGGCACAAGCGATGGGAAGGGGGCGCGAATTTGCTGAAAGAAACGGTATTATAGACCGGCAACCTTGAAAACATCATAATCAACCTACCATTCACGGTGGAGGTGCCAGTTAGACCCGTGGCAAGGGTTGTCGACGCTGGAGGTGTGGTGGTAGATGTCGCAGCGGAGGTTGTGCTCGGATTGTTGGGAGCTGGGGCCAGATTTCGGGCTGAAAATGTCATTTTTGTAGAAAGGAAGCGCTTTTTGGCGATTGCTTATGGGGACTAGCTATCGGTGAATGCATTATAGGCAGAAATTTGGCAAAAAATAGTGCTTTCATGCCATTTTAGTTGAAGTTTATGGTCAAAAGAGTGCATTGAATCAATATAAATGAGCAAAATAAGGGAATTCATTCATAAAGGGTACTGTAGAATGCACGTTTTGCAACTTTTTATGCGTTTGTTACGGTAGAAAGGGCTTTTAGATGCACTGGGGATATTGTTTGTTAAAAAGGAAGAAAACAAGCCTCAATTCGATAGATAACGGGATAGCCAATGAAGCTCAAAAGGGCTTTTTCAAAAAAGCAAGGTGGGATGTGGTACAAAATGTGATAAAACTTCAAAAACGTACCCATATCGGCAGAATTGGTATCCTCGGAAGAGGGTGTAGCCGCTGCTTCCGGGATTAGAGGTTGGATGGGTGCCACAGGGGTGTCGCCTGATCTCGCTTCACCCTCTGCAGCCAGCGCTTCATCGCTTTGAGACGGAAGGCTCATTTCCGTGAGAAAAAAGATGTAAACCAAATTCGATTGTCGGGGACTCTGAAAATGAAACATTTGATGGAATACTGTGCGAAAAGTGATAACTATCGGGGCTAACACGCAAAAATGGGGGCAACTAGTGGTAAAATCTGAGTCACAACGATATAGTTGGCACAAAATTATAATAAGAACGACCGTAATGCGCGATAGCAAGTGTAAATATGATAAACATAGCCTGAGAATGCGCCAAAACACATCAGATTGGACATTGATAACGACTTAGCTTCAAAAAGATCCAGTTTCATAACACTGCGTGGACTAGCAAGCACACGGATGGCATGAAAGCGCGCTCAGTGGGATGTAAAAAGACGAATTTTCGATCAAAAAATGCGTAAACCATGCTTGGAACTATCATTGAACTGTCGTTGCGGCTTTAGCACGGTTTTATCAGACAAAACTTTGGAAATTTGATATCAGTTCAAGTTTCATGCAGGGCGGGGCGCCACGGTTAGCTGGTTCCATCAAAAGTGCGGAATTTGGGGTCTTTTTTAAAGGAATTCGGCAAAAAGGGGTGAATTAGACGCAGAAATTACGCTTAAAACTGTAGCTATTCTCATTAGGAGCCACGTTTTCATCGAAAAAGCTGTTTTTCTGATCGATTTTGGACAGCGGATATGATAAATGAGGATTGCGTGGGGTATTGGACGGGTAACGATAGCCGGCGGCAGTCTGTCAATGACCAAGACGGATGGAATCGCGAGGAATAGTAGTTAAAGTATCATTTGAGGATCAAATAGACAAATTGATTCACAGTTTTACTGTTTATGGCGGTCAAAACTGATAACGGGGGCGGTATTGCCAGCGGCAATGGGGAAGGACAGAGATGGAGGCGGGATATGGGCATAAATGGGGCTTCTTTGACGTGATTAGGCATAAACGGGGGTAAACAACGTGAGCAGGGCTGTGCTTTATGGCGATGGATTCAGATAGCCGGAAAGGGGGCGTCACGGTAACGGCTTCACGTCAAAAGCTCAGATTCGCTATGCGCAACGTTGGGTCAGACGGGACTTGGGGGTCAAATGACGTGAAATGGGAGCGCAGAATCCGTGAAATGGCCTTATTAGTACACTACAGTTGGCACATGACGCATCTGAATAAGTTTGATCGAAACAGGTAGCTTCTGTCGTCCAAATTAACAGATTCCGATCATGTTTCAATCGATCGCGTAGTCTCGGACCCCCGCCCTTTCCCGCAAAACGTGGCCGGCGTTCGGCTGAATGTCTGTCCCTCTTCTCTTTGCCTGTTCTTTTCCAAGTCCCTTTTTCAGTCGACTGGTTTGACCCTGTCCCCTCGGCACAGCGCCCACAATCAATCGACTGTCTTGATTGAGGGAGCTGGCATTGCGCGAAAACCGTCTGCATCTGGACTGTCCCTCCTCCCTTTTCATTGCTCTTTTGCCATTCCCTCTTTCCGCTGACTGTTTCGACCACGTCTCCGCCATGGCCCGGCGTCTAATCAATCTTGCTGATTCGATTGGGTTGACTGCTTTTGTGTCTCCGATTTGCCACATCTCCCTATGATTCAGTCCATTTTTGTTATTTTGCGTGTTTTGTGGATTACTATGAACGCTATTGTCTATATTTTGGCTTTGGTGATCGATTCTTTGTGCTGAAGTGTGTTTCTGCCCACACAAATGCCATCCGCATCATCAACCCGATGTAGCGTTGCTGTCCCTTTTTCAAATCAGCAAACGCACATGGGGTCGGCGATGCGGTGTCATCAATGTGCCTGCGGCTGAAGCCCTCAAATCTCGATGATCGGCTTTTCGCTGAGTTGGATTGATTTACGCTTTTTGTAGGTGCCGTTTACTTTTTATCACTTTTCACGTTTGTTGTTGTCGGCCATTTTTCTATATTTCCGTTTTGATGCGACGCTATTTCAGATCAGAGCTCAGTTACCGATGCACCATCGGCCGATCGGCTGTTTTGCTACATGTTTCGATGAAACCCACTGATCTTTTGCACTTGCCACAGAATTGGGGTAGCTTTTCGACTGATTGTGTTACGGTTTTCAGTCGGATAGGTACTTTTATTCTGTGACATGATGCGTGCCAGTCAGGTCAGCAAAATGGTAGCAAAAACAGCCGTTAGCTCGTTACTGCTTTTGGTTAATGGTCGATAATTGCTAGCTTAATCTAATTGTTGCTTCATATCATCTTTTGAGTAGCGTGAAAAGTATCTAGAAACAGATTACTAGCTTGCAATTAGCATTTTCGTTTGATGGAAAAGCGTGCCATTTGTCAGTAAAAGCAGTGACGGAAAGCATAAGGGCTCGAAGTTGTGCTTGCTTGTTGACCTTTACTTTAAAAAACATGGCACAAGTGTTCGAAACGTTGCTGGTTTTCTTAATGACAGCAACGGTTCAAAAACTGGTGGCATGTTGATCAAGTGATAAGCACAGGTAAGCTGAAAGCCGATGTGTGTCATGCAGGTGGAAATCCACGATTCATCGATGCATTCGAATGTAAATGGCAAGTCTGAGAAATGGCTTCAAGGGCTTTGATAAACGCGATGCTATCTCGAGAGAAAAATGCAAAGATGATAGGTCGGTCAAGTGCCAGATCATAAAAGGCGTTTTTGAGTCGTTCTGTGCGCTGCTTTATCAGTCGCTATCGAAAACATAACCCGAAAGTCGTTCCATTTAGCAAACTGTGGGTTAGAAAGTAAAACGGACTTACAGTATACTGCTGCTACTGGAAGCGAGTGTCAGAAAAGACCCACGAATGACTGACCACACATTGAAAACCATGTGACCCGTTCTCACAACGATGCCGACTGTAAATTGAACGGCATTGCTGTGAAAACGGGCGACATGGCAATCTAATGTTACGCAGAAATTCACACCATAGTGGTATCACGAAGACAAGACGGCACATCTAGCTTTGAAATAGCTTTAACGGAGGCTTCTGCAGAGTCTTCGGTGAGAGGGGCGGTTGGAAATGGAGGCATCGCTTTTGACTCCAGCAGCCGACTCAAGAATCGACGAGACGACTGATAAGGACGTAGCGTAGACGTCTTCTGCGTGGGCAACGCCACAGGCACCGGTGCCGAAAATTGACAATTGTGATGTTGTCTTCATCAAATATGAAGGTTGTCCTGAAGCATCATAATCAAAAATATATAACAAAACTCACAAAACATGCCAACCAAGACTTTAGAGCCAGGGTCACGTTCGTCAAACGGAAAACCATCTGATCGAAGGATATACGAACAGTCTGTGACCAGCTAATCTGCTTATGGGGTATATCTGAGGGCCAATGACATGGGGACCACATCAAACGGCATCGGGAAACGATCAGCTAACTTGAACCAGCAATTTGGTAGCTTTGGGACGGGATTTTGGTCTGAAAAAGTAGTATTTATATATAAATTTCGAAGCGTTATCAAAACAAACTTGAAAACTAATGCCAGGACAGGGCGTTTGATCAAGTTGAACAGGCTTTCGTGAGAAAAACTGCCATCGGCAAAGGCCGATCTCGACATGCTCAGACGGGTCATCAAGGGCCACATAGCATCCGTCATTCGAGATCTAAACACAGACAAGCATCCTAGCAAGTTAAAAAGGAAACTGAAGTGGACATCAGAACCACTCAACCAATTACAACACGATTTATTGCAACAACTTTATTAAACTTTACAAAACAGAGGATTCAAAATATAACAAACAACAGTCTAGAAACTTGAAAAAAAGCGGCTGCCACCGGCGAGGGGTGACACGGCGGGTCGGCGCCTCAGAGGTCGACGTCAGTGGTGTCCGCAGGCGGATTCCGGGAACAAGCTTCGACGAGGCAGACGGTTTCGGGCAGCGGCCAGCCGACTCGGTCTGGCTGCGCGGAACGGATGCGCGAAACGCGAGCAAGCTGCAAATGCGTTTTGACACACAACGCCAGCGCTTTTTCGGAAGCGAATCGCGTTTCGCACTTCATTTCCGGTGCTAACAGAGTCGAGCCAGGCTTCTCGTCACCGCTGGCACGTGCCATCGCTCCTCGCGCCTTCACAGCCTCCCTCGGCTCGACGGTCGGCTCCGACTCGGACCGTCGGCTGCGACCATCGATCGATTTGCGATGACGCATGCGTCTCTCGAGATCGGTGACTCCTTTTTTCGATCGATCCACCCTGTTTTCCCTTCATTGCGGCTTTACCCCATCCGCCAATGACCCTGATACCCCCTCTGGGCATCCCCGCCACAGTAATGCCGCGGGGCATAGACTGAAAGTGATGAGTTTTCACTATTTTTGCCCGTTTTTTTGACCTTCGGCCCTCCCCCAGGTTGGTGTCTCGTTTTCCGACCAACCCACCCCATTTTCACCGCTTTCTAGCGGCTTTCTCTGGGCCACTGTCATCGATGGGCTACTACATGTATTGCCTGAGGATTTTACCTCGGCTTGTCGCTTTTACACTGATTGTGACGTTTCCTTCTTCCATTTTTCGAACCCGACTGGCTTATTTCATGCGTTTTGAGCTATTATCTGGGGTTTCCAGCTCTCGCGGAACGGGTGTTGTCACGATTTTGTTCGTTTATGGATCCCAAATGACTGTTGGAGGCATTTTACCGATTCGGCATTGGGTTTTTGTTTCTTTTGGCTATTATGTCACCCTGCCTGTGCCATTTTGCGTCAAATCTTTTGGTTTTTCACAGACTGTCATCATGTTTGGTCTTTTTGGCAGCTTTGTGGGCGGCTCTTTCCGAATTTGACAACTGTTTTCTTTCATTTTCACGGGAATCGCGTTACTTTTGTCGAGTTTTCTTCGTTTCTTCATTAACTTTCTGACTTTTGCATCGCCCAGTCCCCATACCGGACTCTGTTACAGTCATTGCCTGGGGGCATTGCCTTTTGTCGCCTGTTTCATACTGTTTTCTTTCCTCTTTTTCGCGCTTTTCGTGACATTTCACCTGGTTTATCATGAAAGAACACGTTGCATTTCTCTCTCTTTCAGCTCTTCTCGCATCACTTCCTTGACCACTGCTTTCGAGCGGTCGTCCTCGCTTCGGGCCACACCCTACGGCCAGCGAGTCGAGCTCCAGCCTGCACCGCGCCGCCCCGGACACAGAGGCTTCCAATTGGGCCGCGGAAGGGTACTCCGCCATGAGGTCATGGCATCAGAAGAGTGGGCTTCATGCTGTTATGTTGTAAGTTCTCTTTGGACCACTTTTTTGCATTCTGAATCTCATTGGAACCTCTTTTCAGGTATGAACTCGGACACACGACAAACGTCAAAGCTACGACGGTGTCCAGCCCAGCTCCCGAGTCTGCCTAGCACAGCCTTCGGGCACTTTCGCTGGCACTCGAAGGATTCCGACTGCCAAAGCAGCGAATCAAGGAAGCAGCCCTCTTCAGGACCGTGCTGCCGGGCATTGTGAATCCAAGTCTCGACGGTCCCTTCGAGTCTGGTGTTGCCCGGTTGGCCAGTTCCGACACGTTGGGAGGGCCTTCCAAGCGACAGTATCACTTGCTTGGGGCCTAGCTCCTTGCTTGATGCTGCGCGCGCGTTTCGACGTGCAGCCTCGGGGCGTGGTTTATCCTCGCCCTGTCCACCTTCGGGGGTCCGAACCGAAGCAAATGTAAGTTTTAGCCTACTGGTTTTGATTGGACTTGACCTTCCTCTATTTCAGTGTCACCCATTCGGATCCGCAGGCCTATCAACTCGGCGTGCCACGTGCAACACCTTTGGACTCGTCCATCTGCACACCGGCAACCCCTGATGGCATCGTCTTGCCGTTCATTCTGATGTTTCGACATCGCTGCTGAGTATCCTGGATCGATTGAAGATTGATCAGGATTCAATCCACGCTGGATTGCCGCCGATTCATTGATTGCGCTCGACACAGACAGCTGGCTTCACATCGATCGAAGCCCCACCTCTGTCCCCAGCACAGCCTTCAACTACTCTGAAGTCTCTACCAATCTGTGCTACCGTATCACCAATGCCAACAAGCAGGTGTCTTCTTCCAAGCCGGTCATGCCTGTAGCGCCTCTGACCGTGCCCATTGTCACAGTGCCACCAAGTGGCCTGTTTTAAATCTACAGCGCTCAATGAATCGTGGTGCTCATTCCGATTGACGTTTTGTAAGTTTACTTTTGCATCAATTGCTTTACATTTGGTCACATTTACTCTTTTACAGATCAAGCTGATACCGCTACCGTACCCTCGGTGTTTTCACGCGGACAGCTCTTCCGGACCGGCTACGCTTGATTTGCCTCTGGCCCTCGTCGTCCCAACTCTCTACATGTTCACCTCCGGCACCGTCTTCATGCCGTTTCAACCGTTTCCTGAGTACGTTCACCTCTCAGAAGCCGTTCAACGTCGATCGAAGGATGCATGTGATTATATTTTCGAGGTTAGTTGTTTGAGTCTTCTGTGATATCAAGTTGAAGTCTAACAGTTGTACTCTTTCAGGCTATGATCCTCCATCAAGCAAAGCTCGCATCGCCACCGGCCCCGGCCCCTCAACGCGAGCAGCTTCCATGCGACAAGCCAAGCACGCCTGCCTCTGGCCACAACCGTCGTCTCAACCCCAGCCCCGGCCGCTTACGATCCACGACGTTTCCGTGTCGATCAGGCCCATCAGTCCACACCAGGACTTGTTATTTCTTTTATCAATTATGCTTATTTCGTTCCTTTTATATATTTATTGTTGTTGTGCCGCCCCCGGAAGAGTCCCGCCTCTTTTCATGGGGTTTGGCCCGGGACTTTTTATCATCGAGGGGACTTGCACGACACATACAAGGACGAAGCATCGGGATTGACCGTCGTCTGAGCGTTCGGTGCAAATGCGCATCATACATGAAGTGTGAACCAGGGGGTCTGAGGTTTTCTTTCCGATTAATGGGCTAAAAAAAGAATTATAACTTATATCATTTGTGTTTTTTTGGTTTTGCACATTCTGCTTTGATAGTGCGTTCACTTTTTCGATTTAGTTCATGGTGCCTCCGATGCGCCGGATAGTGAATCCACTATTCCGCCACTTTGATACTGTAAGTACCTAGGTTACCGTAATCAACCAGTTTTCATCAACGCTCTAACCTGTTCATTTTTCAGATAGTTATCTTCGTACTTTCCTCAACTCGACTTCTCCATTCTTTCCTAGCCGGCGGCCCTCTGACGTTTTTCCTCATAGCCGACTTATCGTTGCCTGATTTCGTGATCGATCGTCGACTTTGTCGTTCAACCAACATGACCAGGTTTTTACCATTGGTCTACACCGTTGATTGTTTTCTGGTGTTGCTGACGATTAGGCATCTTCCATGGCCGTGCTGTGCTGTCAGACATTCGATCGTACCAGCTGCTTTGTGAGATGACTAGTTCCACAGGTTTGTAGTCAGTTTTTGCAGTCGTTCGTTTCGTCGTTGGGCGTCTGTGGCTACGAATTTTTTTGCTTTTATTGATTTCGGGTCAGTTTTACTTTTTCGGTAGTCGATAGATTAGAAAATGCAGACAGCGAAAGTTTTCAAAATTCAAATTTATAATTTAAAAGCTAACAAAAAGCTAATTTAAAAACGTTAAAAAGGGGTGAAAAGACACTCGTTCGCATTTCGGTCGCTGGGTTTGAACATATTTGGCAGGGTTTTGGTTAAAACGTTAATAGAGTATCAATTTTTGTAAAGTCACGTTAAAATCAAGCAGGAAATTCCGGCAAAACCTCAATAAATGGGTGGTTTCCACAATTTTCGATTCCTTCGGGGCGCATCGGTGATTCAATCGGACATTTGAAGGCTTTTTGGAAAGTTGGCTCCATTGTAAGTGCCGTGTTTATCCTAAAAAGAATCAGCGTTTGTACAAATTTGAGGTACTGTATTGGAAAAAACTTACATTGCTTCGTATTCGCTGACTCCAGGCGTGTTTCCGGCTTCCGTTGAACACATGAGCTGCAAATTATTGCCTTGCGGATTACAACTTATCCGTTTTAAGAAACTTACGACTCCAAATTCCAAAAATCCTAACTCTTCGTGACTCAAGTGCGTCATTGATGGAATGGTTTGCGCGTAAGAGCTGCCGTCGAGATTGCGCCATTCGCTATGCTTCGAAAAGGCGATTGTGAGTGCTTCAGAATAGCGTAGAGCGTTGTGAACTGAAGTGTTGGCAAAGGCAAGAGTAGGTAAAACGGCATCATCCGGATTTGACGGGCGATTGAACAGAAACGACGAAAATAGTTGTTGAACGCAGAAGGGTGCCAAAAGCAGGCCGTCTCGATGGGAAGCGATTTCCTCCAATTTCGATAGAAACAGCACGCCTGAAGTCGCCAGAATCGATAATGCTGGGACTTGTGTGGTCGGAACGGCTACTGGCGGGCCTTGTAGCAAGCCGAGTGGTATCACTGAAACGGAAATGACCGTATTTTGGATTTTTGTTGCGAGAAACAAACCCAATTCATTAGCCACGTTGTCGAATTGCATTTCGTTTGATAGTGTATTCCATTGGATTCCATCATTGACACCGCTTCTAAAGGAACCTATTCGACGAACGTGTTGAAGTAATCACTGATAACATCTGGCCAGGGGACAACCCCGGCTTGTATCCTTTGTTCGAATGAATCTTCCTGGACTTGCATTCGTGAAAATTCTTCCGCAATCGACGAATCCGAGTACAGTCTTGGCGGAGCACCCCCGCGTATGACCATTTGACGGATGAAGTCACGTGTTTGTGGGGTGTGAGCCCTGTCGGCATCGATGAATTGCAGTTTTAGTTCGTTGAATAGTTAAGCTATACGGTCAAAGTTTAGTGGTGGTCGGGTGTTGGCATACGCACTGGCGACTGGATCGAGGGTGGACATTTGCTTGAGACAGGTGGGCAATCTGAAACGGCATTACGTCAATGTTTATTGATATCTTTTAAATTACTCACTCGGTTGGGTTGCTTTCAACTTGAAGTAGAGGCCTCAAACTGACGGCATTTACAAAAGTGAAATAATTCGCGATGGTTCGAGGCTCGGTGCGGACAGTAATTGCTGACAAGTTTCGAAAATACACTGGATTGTGAACGACGACATTGTCCACCCATCCCCAGTTGTGATACATGGTGACACTTGCGTCGAGAAAGGCGTTGTTATCGATCTACATGAAAGACGTTGAAACAGATTTCTACATTATGTTTGATGAATCTTACTGAGGCAATCATTTCCAAAAACGTTTGAACTGTCATTGAAATTGGTTGTTCATTCGACTCACGGGCGAACGTAGCCAGTTGAAATTCTATCAAGTATTACATTTTCCATCTTTTTGATTAAACGCGCATTATTGACTAACACGATGAATTGACATTCTGATTTTGTAAAAGTATCTGTCGTTCTGAACATTTTTTTTTATCAATTGCGTTTTATTTGAGCAACCGACGCTCCAGCCGTCGGCCGGTCTCTCTCGGTGCTGCGTCTCTCGTCGTTTGCAGCGAGTAACCGGGACACGCACGACAACACGAAACCCGTTCGCAAATATGTCGGTCGCGCGCGGTCGACGTCGGTTTAATTACCCAAGTTTAAGGTTAGCATTACTTCTGCTCATGAAATCTCATGCGGTAGAAACCAAGTAAATTTTGGGAACGCATTGCCATTGGCAAAGCTCATATGCACTACAAAATCAATGACAATACAGTTTTGTCAGGAGGTGTCAATGGCTTTCGGGTCATGGCTGGTTTGATCAGATTGAGGGTTCAAGCATTCAAAAAAGCAGGTGGATGGAAGTTTTTGATTTCCAGCGGTTTTTCGAAAAAACTAAACAGATTCACCTATTGAAAGACCCTCATCATTGTAAAATCGTTCAAAAGTGTACCCTGCTCCTCTAAAACTGTCCATATTGCATTCATCCGACAATCAATCAACGGTTTGCTCGCGGGGTAATGCGAACTTTCTCAAATTTCCATCAAAACAAACCACCCTCAAATAATGTGATTATTGCCAGCGGCTCTGTCTCGGACCACCGAGTTGCCACACATTGCGCCCCCTGCGTCGCTCAAACGAAAAACGCGATATAACCTAACGACACTATGGAACAAAGGGTTGATTTCAAAGAATGGTTACGGAATCTGATTCTAACCAATGTCCTGTTATTTCGAGTTAATTTTACATAGAGATTCTTTAGCTGTCGTGGTGTGGCGCTGTTTTTTGTTTTTTAGTATTGCCGACGCGTCCGGCTATAAACTCAGTGTCCTTCGGGCTTTGCTTCCATATCACCCCACCCACGCCTCTTATCCTTTGGAAGTGACTGGAGGAGGATGTTTTCACTGGTAAGTCGGTTAATGACAAGTTTTGACTAAAAAATATATATAATTTCCAGGCGATCCACCCGACCCGAAATCGTCTCCGTCGAGCCCCTCAACGACGTCCGTGGCTGCGCAGATCGGGCTATTGTGACTTTAAAAACGGTCTACGAGGAGGAGCAAAGCAGTGTTATCGTTGCTGAGATCAAGGGTAAGATTTTTATATATAAATTTTACAAAAATATATATAAATTCTTCCAGGCGCCGCTGTCATCCTCTCCTTCGTCATCGTCGTCCATTTTATCGACCGAACTGCCAGTTCCATTGTTTCCAGCTTCCTTTTCGTCGATACTGCTCCGATTCACCGTGTCAGATGGTCGGTGAAGCGGTTAACGAGGACGGCCGTCGGCCTTCAACTTGATTGATAACCCTTTGCTTGGTTTTTTGAATCCCCCGATGGCGACAACCCAGTCCGAATGATCCCCTTCGCACATTCCAGATATGAAGCACCCCTTGCTATTCAGCGATTGGAATCCAACAAGCAGCGAGGTTTTGCCGTTCTCGTCGACGGTGTCAGCACTGGCTTCGTTTGATTGACGGCCAATATCGCTGATCCTCACTTTTCTGCCATTGCTTCCGACACAGTGCATCTCAGTGTCATCGCAAGTGCCGGTTTGAATCCACCTCATGATATCTATCTGCCCGTGCATGCTGTTATGAGATTTGGTGTCGCTATTATTAAGCAAAATAACAATGAAGGTTGGTTTTTTTGCTTTTCAATTGGCTCAACTGACATTGTTTTGTTGCTTTTTAGGCGTCATTTTGCTGTTCCCTGACTACATACCACATCGACCAGTAAAACCCCCTCATCGCCTCCCTGATACATTCACCTCCACCGTAACGGCTGTTTCCACAGGCCGGATTGGTTATCTACATCGATCTACATGTCAAGTCAAAGTGCGGCATCAATCCCCAGTCTGGTCCCATTCACGTGTCCGAATCTGCGGCTGTATTGACAAGGGCATGTCTGGTACTTTCAGTCTGGCATGGAGTACAAGGTCAACGTTAGGCTTCGGCTGATATCAAACCGCTACTCGTCCTTATCGCCTTCCAAGTGCAATCGCTGGCAGACTGATCGTCACCGTATCCGTCAAAGTCATCGATGCGGCATGCCGTACATTACGCTTCCGACCTCATCACTTTGACTTGACTGATATTGTTGCCAAAGACGCTTACTGGACCCTCGCTATTACGCTTGAACAAGCTGGCGAAACCGTCCGCGTCGAAGCATCTGCGAATCAGCGTGTTTCGGTTTTGGTGCGCCTCCGGTAGGGGCGTTGTCCTGTCTGTTCCACCTGCGCGGCTTCTTTGTCACTAGCATCGTCTTCGTCGATTCACCTGTTGAGTAGAGCGTCTGGTCGGCGACTGGCTCCTCCAGCCTCATTTCAGGTATTGATTTCCGTACCAAGCGCCAAGACTATGTTTGACGTCTACAAGTTTATGTGAAGACGATGTCTATGATCGCACTGGTAAACTGAATCAACGCCGACAGGAGCAGAATGAAACGGCGGCCGCGGCCTATAATGGTCTTGTTTAGCCACTATAAAGGAGACGCTGGAAGTCGATTTCGCTGGAGAAGTTTGCCGAAGAAGCTGGGATGTTCTTCCAAAAACCGTCAGACGGCAAATTGGACAAGGCTGGAGTGCTTTGCCTAACTAAATCACTTGCTGTATTCGCGTCGGTGGTCCCTTGATGCGTTGTTGTGGATATTTGAATTCAGCTAACGCGCTCGGGATCAGTGACGCGATGACAGTGATGTGACTTTGGATACGTTTGGTGGAGATAACGTTTTCGTTTCAACTTCTTGATGAGTTTATTTGCATTTTGTTTTCCTGCACCCCTGTGTTTGTCGAGCCGTTCAACTGCTGATTCAATGGTTACAAAATCACAAAAATTGAAAAGCCCAAACCGCAGAATCAGCTTTTTCGGACCCTACATTGTCAAAAAGATTCAGAGCGTCACCAATATGTCGGCCGGTTTAAAATCGCTTTTTTTTTTATTTCAAAAACATCATTAAAACTCCTTTGCTTCATAGTTTTAACTTAATCATTTATGCCAACAGAAGCACTGGCATTTCCAAAAATGCGAAAAAGAAAAAGTTTATTGTAAGTGTAGGCCATGTTAACAGTCGTTCTTTTGTCCCGCACCACCAAATCTTCTTTGAATAGACCGCAGAACGATGAAAACAGCATGTTGGCCAATGCTTTTATACACCCGGGTGAATGGCAAGCGGGTTTTCTCGCAAGAAGGGTACCTCGAACTGACCTTTTTGAGTCGGTCAGGCGATAGACGGCAGACACGTAGAGACGTCAACCGGCGCGCCGCGGACCGCCGTTGAAATAAATACCTTCGCGTGAGGCACGTGCTCTCGCACCTCGGTCACGAGAACCTGCGTGAACCAGTCCCGACGCCAAACCGCGAGAGACCTGATCGCGGCAGCGCGAACACTGTTGGTATCACCCCTCTCGCGACACGCCCGTTCTCGCAATTTGATCGGCAGAACGTGCCTACAAAAACCGACGCCAAGTATCATACAATTCGCCAAAAACATGACATTTAACATCGAAAATGATAACGCCACAAAGGGCAGATGGAAATTAATCGAATACGATAGTCAAGGCTCTCCCCTTCGGCACCGCTAACTGTCATGCATATGGTGCGCCCCTCGGCATCACGACCTTCAGCCAAAATGCATATGCTTCCGCCATGATTTACTGTTCGGGGCCGATACAGTCGATCCGTTTTTGAAATGGTTCGTCGTGAACCACATTTGACGTAAAATTATGGAAAAAAACGTTGTTTGTAACCCGATTGCATTTTATTTGAGCGACCGACGCTCCAGCCGTCGGCCGGTCTCTCTCGGGGCTGCGTCTCTCGTCGTTTGCAGCGAGCAACCGGGACACGCACGACAACGCGAACCCCGTTCGCAGATATGTCGGTCGCGCGCTGCGACTGTTGGTTTAAAAACCCAGTTTTGAGGTTTGTGTAAACCCCGCTCATAAATTCGTCTATGTGGTGGGTGTCATAAAATTTTGAAAGCGCGTTGCCCTGGGTAATGCATATTTGCAATTGTTCATAATGGTTCCATCATTATTGGCGTTGTCAGCACTGTTTTTTGAGTTGGTCTTTCTCATTTCATTCGACTTGTTTTTCACGTTTAGTCAATGAAATCGACCATTCATTCAGCAAGAACTAAATCTTTCTATTCCATCTATAAAAAAAACTGAATCAACAAGTAGCCTTCGGCATTGATAGTCGATCGTCCAATGCGAAAAGTCCTGTTTGGTGAACACTTCACTTGCCCGTCTGTAGTTCTGAAACTGCTAGCTCGTCCCTCTTTCAGACCACCTAGCAGTTTTGTTGCTGCTAATCCAAGCATACTTTTGCCAAAATGACTAATTTTGGGTGTCCATCTGGCTTTTGTGCTGATAGCCGAGGCCGCCATTTAACAAATCTATATTTGCCACTATCCAGCGGCGTATTTCGAGTGTTTCCGCCTTTTCACATTCAAACTTCACCATTTTTTTTAGTCGGTTCGAGAGTAACTAACACGCGAAACGTCGTTATCGCTGGCGGCAAAGCTGTGTTTGTTACAAGTCCTCGTTTACCATTCAAAACTTCACTGGCCTTTCATATTATTTATTTCAACGGGTTTCGCTAAGCTACGAACCTTGCACCTGTTTGAAGCCCCAGGTAACTTTGTCGGTCGATTTACTCGGCGAGAACGGCTCGGCAATTGAACGTATCGGATTAACAGTTTCAACCCCTCATCACGAATGGAACGATCCTAGCGGACGACACTTTGCTATTGGCAGCTGAAAAACACTGTGTGGATTTAGTTAGCCATCACAAAGTTGAACAAGATTGTTGCTAATTCAGTTTGAAAATAATGTTAAACATTTTCAAATCGTTGCAGATTTTGAAAGTCACAGCAATGGGGCTGTCCAGAAATTACGTCATCGATGGACGGGGGGAGGGGGGATCAGTGCCACAATGACGGAAAATGATGAAGGGGAGAGGGGGTCAAGAGCCCAAATGACGTCATCGGAAAATCACCGAATTTTGAGGATTCTGGGATCAAAATTACGGTACACAGCGTCGATTTTCTATGTTTTTTGGATCTTGGGTCAAAATTAGGCTTTAGAATTCGGAAAAAAGATTTTGGTGGTTCAATATCGGATTTTTGGCTATTTGAAAGAAGTTTTCGAACTTGAAAATGACGTCATTTGGGGGGAGGGGGTTCAAGTCAAAATGACGGTCAATGATTAAGGGGGGAGGGGGTATCAAAATCACCGATTTTGCGATGACGTAATTTCTGGATAGCCCCAATGGTTAAAAAACGGCCAACATAATGATCAGCTGATGAGCAAAATCGAATTGAAATCTGTTTCATCCCGAACGTTGAGCTGAGAATCCACCGAGCTATCGATATACGTGCCACGACGGAATAGGAGTGTTCGAGTGCGAAGTGACGAATTCGAACCAAACGATGATTCTGGCCAAGGGAAGCCAAACAACTCACCAAAACCAAACGGCGGGAACAGGGCCCCAAATCAACAATGATGACAAGACTGGGCTTTCAGCGTATTCCACCAACGTCTGGAAAGTCGACGTTCATTGATAACACAAAAGCAGCTACTTCTCGACAGAGTTACAGCTCCATCAAGTTGAAAAGATGCTGATACAAAGGGAAATGGGTCCGGACGGTCGACGTGAGCGTGGATCTCGAGATGGGCCGTAAGGTTGCTTGATTGAGACGCTGCTTGTTCATGGTTTCTCGAAGGTGACTGGACGAAAGTGGGAATACATGCCTTCAGATCACGGAGGAGTTGAAATGAAAAAATATATATAAAACATCTCATTTTTCAAAGATAAACAAAAAAAGAGAAAAACTCACCCTCAGAAGGATTCCAACACCGTATGATACCCGATCTTGTCCAAATACGGTTTCAAGCTGTGAAACATACATTAGAAGAGACCACGGCGTCGAAACAGAAGCAGAATTTTTCGCGCTTCGGAGGCGTTTGGTTTCAATTATCATCATCGCCGTGGGCAATGAGCGTCTTACCTTTAAATCTCCTTATCGCATTTTGCTGACAGCGTTTGTGACAAATCGTCCTCAAATTTTGTAAACAACTTATTAAGCCTGTCCTGAAGGACATTAAGCATTAAAGCGGTAGAAAACTAAACAATAAAAATGGTATTTATGGATAGTGGTAAAATCCCACCGAGACCAGCCAGCCAGCTGCGTGCAAGCTGCGTCCGTACTTTCTGGCGCGCATTCCAGCTCGCTTTTTTGCGAGTGACAGCCGCGGTTGCGGCTTGCGTTTGTAAAAATGAGACTTGATAATTTCGAGATAATCCCGCTTAACTTTGTTACTTTTTTTCTCTCCTAAGCTTTTCCCCATGTCAAGCTCCAGCTTTTAAAGCTACCAGCCGCGTTATAGTCGTGTTTTTTATGTTGAAAATTTGATCGTTCCCCAACAAGGTTTTCGCGCTGTTTTTTCTTAATTTTGTCAATCCTTTTGCGAAGTTTATTTATATAAATATCTTCCAGGATATACCGTCACTTCGTCGTTGAACTAAACGCTATTCTAGTGTTAAGATGCGGACACGTGGATTCCGGCGCTTTGAGAGGTCGTCCATCTCAAAGTACTTTTTTTTGCCGCCTTTACTCTTCCATCTTTCTGAGGGTTGGTGGAAATGGCTACTCTCGTTAGTAAGTTGGTTTTTTATAAGTTTTGACAGAAAAATATATATAATTTCCAGGTGTTCCACCCGGCGTCAAACCGTTTCCACCAAACTCATCAGCCTCAGCCATTGTTCCGCTGATCGAGGCCACTGACGGTACTGGCACATACCTTATCGTTGGTCGACTGCCGATTCCGATCATGGCATCTTCAACTTCGATGAAGCTCCCGAAAAAAACGAAAGTTGGCGTCAAACGAGGTTTGTTGTTTCCATTATTGACCAATTTTTATGATTTTTCTTTTACAAAACAGTTATTTTTGGGGACACAAACTGTTCGACTTTTTGATGAGTGGACAGTTCGAGGGAATTGCAGGGGTCATCGAGGGTAACGCAAACTGACTTGGGTTCGAGGGAAAGTGCAAATATTGTACTGTTACTGCAGACTAGTTGTGTGGCAGTAATAGTGTATCGAATTAAAAATTGGAAAACGTTTTAATGATATAAAAATTTTGCTTTCGGTTGTTTTTTCGTTCGTTTCTTTGCGTTCAAACTTTCAGAATCCCTCACTTCCGCGACCTACCGACATCGCGCTGGCAACATCAGCATCGTCGCATCTTCTGCCAACTCGACGTTTCTCGGGTTTTGCTGCCGTCTCACGCCACCACTCACAATGTCAGGCCTTTTACACTTTGGAAGTAACAGAAGGACGATGTTTCCACTGGTACGTTGATTCGTTATCAGTTTTGACAATCAATAATTTTCAGGCGACTCAAACGGGAGCCTGGTTGCCGGTTTGAGGATTCTCCCTGGCCTAAACACTTCCAGAAACACTCCCTCCTCAGCTCGTGCTTGTCAATAACGATGCGGAGGGCGGCAAAGGTACCGCCAGTGGGCGAGTACTGTAACAGAGATCTTCACGTATGAGTGCCATCGCATGTCGTTATTCAAGATCGGAAGATACATGGAGCACCTGGCTATCTTCCGTAAACCAGTTGAAGCTGCTTTTCGCAGCGGGGAGATAGTTCACGGCCTTGATGACGCAAAAAACTGATCGCTTCTCTTGGTGGTGCCGGATATCCGTCGATCGTGCAATGACAGTATTCGTCGAGGGATATTGCGCTGTAAGTCTTCGTTTTTTTTCGTTTTTAGTTTTGAATTATGTGCTTTTTTGCAGGAGATCGTCGACGAAAAAATCTTGAACCTCTTCACCGTACACTTCTAATCCGCCTGCTTGATACTTGACACTTCCGTGTTTACTGATTTCCGCCGGTGCTTCTTCGGTGTTTGTGTTGCCGCAAGCTATTGCCGTCCTTCTAGTTATCAGCTTCCGCGGCCAGCGTGGACGTGTCTTCGATGCGGACAGTTCGCTTCCGACTTTATCGCTCCCGCTTGACTGACGCCATGGACGTTACCCAGATCCTGAAAATCATCGCGTTCGGGATTTAACATTTTCATGTTTCGGCTTTTGTGCGCCTTCTGTCAATGATGGGGTCCCAATCCATGTGCATGTTCATTGTCGGTGACCTCGTTTGCTTCGGTTCACCTGTTGGTTTGAGCATCACTTGGTGGACGACAGGATTCTTGAGCCGCATGCCGCGCTTCATCAAGAGCATTGTCGGTCGAGCTGCCAACTCTGCTAGTAAAACTTCCGTCATTGCATGCTAAACCCTGCGGGATAGGGAACTACCACTATTGCTGCTGTCGACAGGCAATCTCCCGGTGTCTCGATGTATGCGAACGAACCGAAGCAACATTTCCGGCGAGCGGATTCTCTTTCCAGTTTGCGCCGAGGCTAACTCGACAATGTTCATGGTTGTACCACCGCTTTCGCAACCGCTGCTGTGACTGTTGGTGGCAGGGCGCGACATGCTGTTATCTAGGAGTCGGCGCAGATTATCGTTGCCCCTTGGCATTTGCATCATGGCGTCTTCGGTGATTGTTGAAGCTGGTTGTTACGTTGCGTGACAATTCTATCTGCGGAATTCAATTCGTTCCGCTTCCGATCTCATTCCTTTGACTTTGCTTACACTATCTCCAGGGACACCAACTGGACCTTTGATGTTACGCTGAAACGAGCTGCCAGAATCGTCCGCGTCGGGGATCTTCATGTGTTTCGGCTTTTGTCCTCTTTCCTGTCTCTTTCTGATGACTGTGTGCGACTTGTTTGTCGGTGATCTCGTATGTTTCGACTAACCGCTTGGCATTATCTGGTCGGCGACTGGTTACTCCAGCCGCAATCTACGCTTCATAAAGGGCAATGTCGGTTCTGTCCTCAAGAAACATCCGTCTGCGCCAAGGTTAACACCGCTGGGGACAACGGTGCAACAATCGCTGCCATCCGGTGAGTTAATGTTAAAGAATAAGTAGAAATAGGCTAACTATTTGGTTTTGCTGTTTTGAATTGAATTGACCATAGTAACTTTTAGTTGCAATCCAACAACGCCTTACGTTCCCCTATTGCTTCGACTGCTGGTGAGACCGTCGTCTACCATCTCCAACTGAGCTTTTCTTCGCTCTGGCGCCGAGGCTTTCAACAACGACGACGTTCTCTCCCGAGTGCAATGGTTAGCGCTATCTGCGCCCAATAACGATTCAACAATGGCCTCAGACGTTTGCTGATTTCTGAAAGTGTTCAAACCTAGTTTAAAAATTTTCTGTTCTTAACTAATCGCAACTTCGTTACAGGTTCCACACTACAGCTACGTCACCAATGAACAATTTCGACACCTCGAAAGAATTTGATGCGTGTTTTGCTCAACAACCGCTCTTTCGTGCTAACGGATTCTGTCTACAATGACTTAACAGTATAGACCATTCGATGGTTCCAATGGCATGCTTTCGGAAGGTTAGCACAGATCTATCGTCGCGCTATGTCGAGATGCTGCGTGTTTTCATGAAAGAGAAGGACACAAACTGGACAGAGGTCGGAAATATGATTTGCCGGAAGGTGGGGGGTCAGAAATGACTTGGATTCAGCTAACCGAAAACGAGGAAGAGGAGTGACCAAACAGAAATGAGTAGGATGGGTTAGCGGTCATGGAACCCGAGCATATTCAGCTTTGAAAGAGAGGGTAAAAAGCAAGGAAAATTTGAACAGCAACTAATCAAGTCGTCGGAAAAAAATCAGATTGAAAAGTAGAACGCAACACTATAGCAACGGTGCATTCAAAATCAACCGTGGAAGACAGAAAATTTATACAAAGATGCCACAGAAACAAACAAAAAAATTTACAGAGAGTAATTGCCGCTGAAGCCTGAAAAAAGAAGAACGGCGGCATAGGTTCCGGCATAGTTTCGATGATGCATACAAATTAAAAAAATGTTCAAAACAATGTTGGACGTAATGAAGTCAGATAAGAGGCCACATTTGCAGCTGATGATCATCGGTTACGCCGGTAAAATGTTAAATCGATGTTGTATAGTGTCATCTTCTAGATGCACCTTATACTTAGCTATCACCGAAGCTGTACAATTACATCAAACTTCCCTAAAATGCCGTTTTTTTGCAATTTAACATTCGGTTGGTCATATTTCGGCAGAACCCGTTAAAGACAAAAAGGTTGCTGTGTCAAAAGTGATATTTAATGCGTCAACAATACACTGTCGTGTGTTTAACAAATTAACAGTCGTCTGAATCTAAAGTTTCTTTAACATCTTCGACTTTTGGAACTACACATTTTTATCAAAACATCTGATTTTTTTATTTATCAAAAGCAAAATCATTAATAATTTCGTTTTAAAAGTGGAGGTTGTTATCAATGCGAAAATCGTCGACTTTGCGCGATATTAGAGTTTGATTTCATAAAAACAGAATCAACTTAAGTACAGTAACATGAGTGATAAATCGTGTTTATTTGTGATTATAAAAAAACTACTGAAACTGTCTAAACCAAAAACTCGAATCAATCAAAAGTGTAGACAGTCATGGTACCTCGACCGTCACAACTTCAACACGAAACCAATGTCGAACGCAAGTTACATGATGTCGGCCCATGCTTTTATACACCCGGTCGAATGGCAAGCGGGTTTTCTCGCGAGAAGGGTACTCGAACTGACCTTTTTGGGTCGGTCAGACGATAGACGGCAGACACGTAGAGACGTCGACCGGCGCGCCGTGGACTGCCGTTGAAATAAATAACTTCGCGTGAGGCACGTGCTCTTGCACCTCGGTCGCGAGAACCTGCGTGAACTAGTCTCGACGCCAAACCGCGAGGCACTTGTTCGCAGCAGCGCGAACACTGTTGGTTTCACGCCTCTCGCGGGACGCCCTTTCTCGCAACTTGACCGCGATAACACGCGTCAACAGGTACCGCCGCTAAGTTGCGAGAACACGTGTTTCACGCGAAGTTATTTATTTCAACGGCGGTCCCTGGCGCGCCGGTTGACGTCTCTACGTGTCTGCCGTCTATCAACCGACCGACTCAAAAAGGTCAGTTCGGAGTACCTTTCTCGCGAGAAAACCCGCTTGCCATTCATCCGGGTGTATAAAAACAAGGCCAATTCATTCGTTACTATGCGCTGGACAGGGCGTCAACGGGCGTGCGTTTCTGTTCGATCCCACTTTTTTTTCCAAATTCGTCTCTGAATTTATTGAACGTTGACCTTGCATTTCAACGTTGACTTTTCTAATTGATAAAACCGAGACTGGTGCTTTTGATAAAGATTAAAACATCCGAAACATATCCCAAAATACCCTCAAGACTTGACACTTGAAAACATAACGCCCGAGTGGAAAATCATAACATCATAGGGGGCGTGTTGCACCCGATCGAATGTGACAGACAATGCTTTAATCGCCGACTGATGTACAGAAGCCTCTTCACACCCTTCGGCTCCGCGAACTATCATGCAGGTGCGCCCTCAACTCCACGACCTTCTTTCTGCCAAAAATCTGCATCCGCATTCAGAACAATAACGCCTTTATGCAAGTAAAGTTAGATGATAATTGCTTTATCAACAGAGTATACACAAACTCCGAAGTCACATAATCCATGTCGAATACATACTTTTCGTAATTTTCAGTGGTGTTGTCAAATTCTGTATGAAACACGTATCTGCTCGAAAGATTCTCAAAAATCGTTAAAACAGCGGATTGAATGGATTGGTCACACTCATTCGGTTTTAAACTGCCAGCATCAATCTGAAATAAACGGCTTTCGTGAGCACGGGGCCGTCGGGATCAGGAATGTGAGTAAAAATAATTATGACTGGCTTTAAACACATTATAGGTGCATTTGTTTTCTATTTCAATAAAAAAAAGCAACGAAAAACATGCAAAACGAAAAATGGAATTGACAGCGTTATTGTGTAAAGAGCGAAACTGGAAAGTGGATGTACAAATTGTAGAAACCGGAAATGATAAGCATTGAGATCAAACATAAAATTTTCCTTACCCGTTGTCGTTAGAAGTCGACCTTCAGGTCAAAAACTGCCAAAACATTGCTGATTTGCAACAACTACAGCTGTGCAATGGCAGCCAATGACTTGACAGTCACTCGAAATCGAGACTTATGCAACAAATCTGTATCAAAAAAACATTTCTATGGCCTTTATAGCAACATATCTAAATCTAAAAACGTCAGCCTAAAGCCAAGTTGATCAAAAATAACCATTAAGCTGGACAGGCATGCTCATGTCGGAAATGTAGTCCAAATGACTAGCTGCCATTTCAACAGGATATGCATCATCCCCAAAGTCAAGAAAACCTGTCGAATTTCGGTCGTTCAAGCCATCGGAGCATGGAATGTGAGCAATGTGAGAGTTCATTGAAAATCAAGGGCATCGAGATTTTGAATTTCGGCAACGCAACGCATCTGTGTGAGAGGGTTTGTAAATAACCTTTTGAAAAAAACGAAACAGGAAACAAAAGGCGTTGAATCATTTTTGATGAAACTGTAATGTTTGAATGTAAAATCTCCAAAGCCACCTGAAAACTGATAGATAGAATCGAAAAAGTCATTTCGTAGGCGGATAGAAGCAATAATAGAAAGTCGTAAATTGACAAAGTGCTACAAACTGGTAATAATAAACAATGCATTCCAAATGACACCTTTCCATTGCTGGCGTTAAAAACTGTCGACAGTAAAGTCAAAAACCGTTCAATCATTGCTGATTTTCAACAGTCACAGCAATGAAAAGGCAGCTAACGACTTGACAAACAAATGAAAGCGACCATTGTGCAAAGAATCAAACAAGTTTTGTAACGTCTGAATAGCAATATCCGTGCTTTTCCGAAGACTGACGGCGGCAGAGCTGACTACAATCCCGGCCAAGATGCACAGCCGCAAGTCGCTGGCTGTCGGTATTGATCGATCGCTGCGTGCTCAGCCACGCTCATCACTCAACACGATGAAAACTGATAGCTTCCAAGCTTCATCTGCCGGCATGGTACGTGTGTGAACGAATCTGGAGCTTATTGTGCCAGCAAGCTGATTTGGCCGCAAGCACCGCCGACTTGGGACGTCAACAGCCAAAAAATCATCAAAAAACAAGCAAACTGATCGAAGTGAAATGGTCAGCGCCCTTGCAAAGGCGGATAAAAGCGAAACTGAAAGGCCGTGAATGTATTTTACAAAGTGCCAGAAGGTTGAAACGCTAATCATTGATTTCAAAACAAAGCTTCTTACACTCATTTTCGCCGAAAAAAGTCGATAGTCAAGTCAAAAACCACCAAACCATTGCTGACTTTGAACAATTACAGCAATGAAATGGCAGCTAACGACTTGACAACCGATTGAAAACGACAATTCTTTAAAAATTCATCTCCAAATACGCTTTTTCTGATGTCAAAACCGCAGCATCAGTGCTTTATCAATAACGACGGGAGCTGGACTGTCTAAAGTCCTGGCCGAGCTGAACAGTCGCCATCGCCAAAAGGACAGACGAAAAGAACCGTCGACAGACAGACTGCTGCCAGCCTGTACATGCGCCAAAGAATGGCGCAGTCGCTGACTGTCGTGCTCGATCGATGGATGTGGTCCGTCGCCGTTCCGCCCGTCACTCAAAATGATGAAAACCGACAGCTTCCAAGCTTCATCTGCCAGCATTGTCCATGTTTGACCGAATCTGAGGCCTACTGTCAACCTGATTTGCCCTCACGCGCTCTCGACATGTTGTATCTTCAAACAAAAAATCATCAAAAAGCATGCAAACTGATAGAAATGGAAATGGCGGCGTCATTGCGAAGGCGGATAAAGGTGAAACTAAAAGGCTGAGAGTGTACAAAATGCGAAAAAAACTGATAATAATAAGAACGTATTTCGAAAACAAAATGCTCGTTGTTGTCAAAACAAGTCGACTGTCAAGTCAAAAACCGCCAATTTATTGCTGATGTTCACTAATCACATCAATGAAATGGCAGCTAACGACTTGACAACCGATAGAAAACGACATTTATGTAAAGCTTTATCACAAACTGAACTTTCCAAAGTCTGAATAGCAACATTCAAGCAAAACCACAACTGACAGGAGCAGGGCTGACCAAAATCTCGACCGAGTCGCACAATCGACCGCCGTTGCAAAAAACGACTGACGAAAAGAGCCGTCGACGGACGGACTGCTGCCAGCCTGCACGCGCGCGAAAGAATGGCGCAGTCGCTGCCTGTCGTTTGCGATCGATCGATGCGTGGTCCGTCGCTGCCTTGTTCATCCCTCAAAACGATGACAATTGCCGGCTGTCAAGCTTCATGCTTCAGCTTTGTCCGTGTTCGAGCGAATCTGTGGCTTCTTTCGAAGCTTATTGCGTGCCCTGCGGCAAGCTGTCTGCCCTGCGGCGTCCACGCTCGCTCCTGCCTGAGGCATCCGCTCATTTCTGTAAGTTTCATTTTGCATTCTTTCTTTTCGGTTTTCACCTCGCCTTTCAATTCAGTTGTCCTTCTCCGGTTCCAACTTTGAATCCTTCGTCTTCTGCCGGCAGCTGTCCTCGACACTGATCAATCCGAAGATAGCCGTCATGTCGACCCCTCCGTCTCGTCCGACGATCACCCATGAAAGCTGACAATCCGAAGTCAACTTTGGCCAAGTGCCCTAGCACGCCTACAAACCGCTGTCCGATGCGGATCTCCAATGACCAGACAAGTCTCCGATGACGTTTTCGATGATTGCGATACCAACTTGTGCCGACGTCCATCTCTTCTCGCCCGAAACCGTCACTTCAATCACCTCGGCCGTCAATGTTGACATTCCGATGTCAACTTTTGCTCGACACTGCCGAGGAATCGCTGTCCAATGCGAAGTCCTTTGGGAAATCAACTTTGGCCATCACGACAGAGGCTGTTCAACCCTGTTCATCACATTCTCATCGCCGATTCTCCCATCACGCCATGATTCCGATACATGATTGACCCTTCCAGTTGGCATTCTGAAGCCAACCAATTCTTCCAACGACGCCGTGGATTCGCTGTCCAATGCGATCCTCCTCCCGGCTCAACTCAAGCGACCAACATTGGTCAACACTTCAATGGCCACTCTATGCCTATTCATCACTTTGGACTCATAATTCAACAGAAGCTCGTCCTTCTAAGTTGGCTGTCTGAAGTCAACTCCTTCTACCATGATGCCGCCGTGGATTCGCTGTCCCATGCGATCCTTCTCCCGGCTCAACACTGGCCATCATCTCAAAGGCTGTCCAATGCCTTTTCAATCATCTTCTCGCCGCCGATCCATTGTTTCGACCGACTCTTTCGACTCAATTTGGCTTTCCGAAGTCAACTTCCTCCACCACCAGGTACCGCCGTCTAATCGCTGTCTGATGCGATCCTTTTCGGCCTGCCCCACCCTTGGATCGTCTCAATGGTCCAATACCACTTCACTCGTCTTTTCGTTGACGTTTGTTGTGGCTTCTGGGAAAGTCGCTGCGCTTTTGAGGTTTGTTTTTGCTTGACTTTACACTTTATCAGTTACTTTTTATATAAAAGTCGTCTACAAACTCTCAATTTCAGGCTTTTCACAATTCTCGACACACTTTCCGGATGCCGAGCCCAAAGCGCTGTGTTATGCGACTTTTGTATACTGTAAGTTGCTCTTTTTCAATGTTTTTGAGGGTTTTTCACGTGCTTCTGTTTCAGAAGCTTCACCAAAGACCAATCTTCGCTAGCCTGGTCTCAAGAATCACCTCATCTGGTCCTGTGATTCCGTCCGAAGCCGATTTCCGCTGACGTTTCGTCACATCCTTCATGAAGCCGTTTCCCTGTTTGCCCCCTTTCCCCCTACTAACTTTTGCCCTTTCTAACCCCTGCCGTTGGCGAATGAGGTTTACCTCGTCCGCCTATCATTTGGGCTCGCATTTCTGGCCAAAAGGTATGTTGTTTTGCCTGTTTTCATTGCGTTTGAATCACATTCCACCCTTTCCAGGCCCCAATTTACACGACATCCTCCGATTCACTGCCCTCATATGTGAATCGTCGACTGAGCAGACTCTACCCAGCGCATCTCCGCCGTCTGACTCGATGTCTACCGTGGTCCGTCAAACTCCAAATCCACGATGTGCAGCTCCACGACTGCCGCCGACGACATACCGAGGGAATTGGCTCTGGGGTCGGCCGGATGTAGCGCGTCTGGCTGGCTTCTGCCGGTTCGGCTGGTGGTGGTGCCACCTGGTAAGATACGAATCAGCGTGCCGGGGGCTGCACCGTGATTCGAGGGTTCAGAACGTAGTTCTGCCCTCAAGGATGATTCAAGGATGGCCCTGGTTGTCTGTGACGCACCTTTTTTGGTAACAGATAGCTGGCAAAGTCCTTCTGTTTGAGGCGGGCCATCATCCGGTTTTCGTGGGGCCCAACCAATTTCAACATTTGGGTCTGCCTCAAACAAAAAGGGGGACTTTGTCGCCACAATCCGGACCAATCACCGAATCCATTAGGTCACCACGGTCGATTGGTCTGGGTTGTGGCCTAAGGCAACCAGGCATCTCCGCGAAGCATGCTTGAGGGCGGATATGGTTCTGGGCTTTTGGGTCTGGTGTAGCACTGGGTGCAACGGGGGGACTTCGAAGGTGGTGTCCGTCCGGTCCTACTTGTCGTTGGTGGCGGAAGTGTGATTCGCGGCAGGCGAGTGCCCCAAATCGACTTTGTGAGTTTGAACCCTTTTTTGAAGTTGTTCAGTTTATGACGTTTGGCATCATTTCAGATCGACAAAGGCTGCTGCCCGCGCCTCGATACCTTCGAGATGCCGACGATAGTGGTCTCGGTTGCCTCCACTCCTGTTCCTCGAGCCCGAGACCGCCCTGAATTGACCGAGCCCTGTGGTCAATTCGCGCTAGGAAGTCGCAGCCTGCGGCTTCCGACCCAGAATCGTCGAAGGAACGTCCAACTCAAGCCCAGCCGTCACCATCCTCCATCATGATGACCACCCCTGATAATATTAATTATGTTAATTACGTTTAATTTGTTCTTGTTTCGTTTGTTTATAAGTTTAATTTGGGTTTAAAGTTTGGATGTTCAAATGTTGTCAACTGTGGGTATTAAAGTCAACCGGTTGGTTGCATGGTTTCATGTCTATAGTTATTGTTTTGCTTGTTTACAGGACTTGATTATCACTGACCGTGTAGCCGCCGAAGGCTATGATGCCTTTTCTGACGCCAGACAATGCGGTTTGACAAGGGCCATAGGCAGACGTTGCAGCAGAATCATTTGAAGAACCATTTCGCATTTGCAAATGTAGATCAAAGCCGCCGGGCACTTTCAAAGCCGAATGTCTCTGACGCCGAAAAGGAATCAGTTGGTAGTCAGATCCACCGTAATCGCCGTGAGCACATCTGCTTCACGGTTATCGGAATAGTTAGTTTCATCAGTTACTGCCACTGCGGCATCTTCGAGTTTGAGTCGGGTTTTGCCATATCCATTAGCAATGTTGTGATCGATCGATGGATGTCTGCAATTCAATCAGCCAGGCTATTCCAAATCGAAGCATAGCTTATCAGTGACGTACCATCACAATAGGTCTGCAATATCAAGTCCATTAGTAAAACGAGACACATCAAGAGAAGCATTTTTGTAACATCGACGAACCAGCGCGGCTAATCCGATAAAGTGTTCTAGTGAAATGTAATGAAAATCAGTTTTGAACTTGGAGGGTATCGATGTAGAAATAAAGATAACCTCAGGCAAGAGAAAAAAGGACGCGCAAAGAATTAAAGTGGCCTCCATTCACAATTTACGCCGATTGATTGGACCATGTCGACGCCGCCCAGACGTCAACTGCCAATAATGGGCTCATATCCACGGCCGTCTCCATGAAATTAGCTTGTTCATCAGCGATAATGGTCAATTTAAGTGTGATTGGCGATGGGTTTATGCCATAGGGGTGAGATAGGTAAAGGTGGTGATAAAAATTGAGGAAAGGTCATTCGATAGAAAAGGAGGGCTTTCAGAACGGGGCAAAGCGTAAATTTATAAAAAAAACTCACCACAAAACCACTAAATGATCATTGTAGTATGACCGTCGATAGCCCAGCCATGGGGCTCCACAACATTCATGAATTTAGTGATAACAGGAATGCCATGGGGGCACATAACTTGATAATCGAGGTCAATCTGCCACTTCGATTCGAGGAAAGGATTGCTTATCAATGACACAGCACCACAATAGGTCGGCCATTACAACTCCATCGGTATAATATGGCAGTGGCAGAAGCATCTTTGAAACACCGATCGTCACAGAAGAAGCAGAGCTGCAGCAGGTGTAATTGGAATTGCACCCACGACAAAGTCCCAAATCAGTGGAATAAGGAAAAGGAAGGAATTCAGAATGCAATGGGATAAAACTTACGTTTTATCAGTTGCTTTATATATAAAACTGATCAGAAAACACTAAATTAGAGACTCTTCATGCTTCTTGTCACGTTGAAAAACCATTACAACCCACGGCGACGCCATTTTGAACCTATGCGTGTTGTGCAAAACGTCGACTGTCCAGCCACAGGCCCCCAAAACAGTCATGATTTGAATGATAACATGAATGGCTTGGGGGCACATGACTTGGCAGCCGAGTCACAAGCAAAGATTCATATGACACAGCGGTTTTGCCATATCCATTAGCAATGTTGTGATCGATCGATGGATGTCTGCAATTCAATCTGCCAGGCCATTCCGAATCGAGGCATAGCTTATCAGTGACGAACCATCACAATAGGTCAGCAAAATCAAACCCATTAGTTTAGCGAAACACATCCAGAGAAGCATTTTTGCAACATAAACGAAGTAACTTTTTTTTGGTTTTTCCGATGAAGTGTTTGAGGTGGAAAACCATGAAAATCAAAGGTTTGAACTTTGAGGGTGGCAAAAAGGGTAAAGTTAACTTGCCAGAAGCGAAATCATTGACAAAAATGTCATTCGACTGCCACTAGATGAGATACATGCAATATTGTCGACAAGAAGTTTGCTTATCCATCGGCGATAATGGTCAAATCGAGTTTGATTTGCGACGGCTTGATGCCAGGGGGTCAGATATGTAAAGGGTTCGAACTAACATCGTGGAAGTTTGATTCGACGGAAAAGGAGGGCTTTCGAAATGAAACAAAACATGGAGTTAAAAAAAACTCTTTCAAAACGTAACTGGAGTGCCATGAGGACCCATGACTCGGCAATCGCGGTCAATCTATCACTCCGAACCGGTGAAAGAACCGCTTATCAATGATGTATCACCACAATAGGTCGGCCATTGCAAATCCATCAATGAAAAGTGGCTAAATAGCAGAAGCATCTTTGCCGAATCGAGGAAGTCATCACAAAAGAAGCAAAGCTAGTGGCTGGAAAATGCCCAGGGGGCTATAAGTTTCAAATCAGTGAGAAAGGGGACCAGGGAAAGGGAATCAAACTGCAAAGGAAGGTAGAGTGTGATCGAAGAGACAGTGTCTACCTGAAAACGGCTCGGTATCAGCAAAAGAGAAGCAAAAAATTATAAAAAATCAATCCAAAACCAGAAAAATGATAAAACTTACATGTTATCAGTAACTTTATATATAAAACTGATCAGGAAACACCAAACTTGACGCTCTCCATGCTTCTTGTCACGTTGGAAGACCATTTCGACCCCCGGCGATGCCATTTTGAACCTCTGCGTGTTGTGAAAAACGTCGACTGTCCAGCCACAGGCCCCCAAAACAGTCATGACTTGAATGATAACATGAATGCCTTGAGGGCCTATGACTTGGCAGCCGAGTCACAAGCAAAGATTCAGATGACACAGCGGCAGAATCACGGCATCGAAGAAGAGTCCATCGATCGTCGAGAACAGAGCAAAAAAACGACAAGCGGGTGGACACACGCCTTTCGCGCACATCGACTGGGCAACGGCAAGCGGCGGTCGGTCGAGAGCGTGGATGCAACGTGCGGCAATCGATCGATCGCCGGCGCAAAAAACGACTGGCTGCAACGTCGTCTTTATCTGTTCGACGGGTAATTTTACCGCAAATTACGTCTAAACTATCCAATTTCTCCCCTTCTTTTTGCTTTATTTACGTACCTATTCAGTCTCGCTAACATCGAAGCGTCTTTTCAACCCCCTGCGACGCCGTTTTGACCCATTGCGCGACTGATTTCGACGTGATAAGGATCAAGCTCTCGACCAAGCCTCAAATCCTCCAATTTCCCTCAGATTCGTTATCCTTGCTTCAAATGGCTAAACAAGTGAACTTTTTGACGCGCTTTTCTCTCATCAGATTACGCAACCGATTTGGACCGTCGAGGTATCCATTTGAGCCATCGCCGCAGGCAATTGGTCTATCTTTGCCCGATTTGAGCCCCGAATGCGAACTTTTTATATATCCCGTCTCATAGCAATCAATTTTGGTGTGGTTTTTACGAGTAATCTGACCTTTGCTGGCTAAAAGCTAGCGTTTCTATCAGTTTTATCGCGTCCGAAAGTAAACCCCCTTCCAATGACTTCTACCCATGTCTTCGTCCATTCCAACGCCATTGGGGGTTGTTTTGCGCTAAATTGCCCCATCATTATCAGCTTGTTACCTAATCTGTCAACTTTGTGTGCCAATTTGAGCCATCACTTTTCGTCAAATCGATAGAATACCCAATTTACAAGCAACCGCTGCTAAAATGACTGATTTGACTTGCTCCTTTTGGCTTCGTAAAGCTACCCGTGCGGAACGATTGCCACAGGCTTTTGCTATACGTTTATCCCATTTCAACGTATCTATCAGTTGTTTTGCGCTAAATGGCTCTTGTTATCAGCGTTTGACCGTATCTGTCAACTTTACGTGCCACTTCAAGCCATCGCTGCGCGTAGAATCGAATCAATAACCATATTTTGAACGGAATTTGCTAATTCCACCTTTCCTTTTGCGCTTTTCCACATTTTAACCAAGCAAAGCTGCCGATTTTCTTCATTGCCGCAGGCTTTTGACTCCTTGTTGCTCAAAATGTGTTCCAAATGTGAACTTTTTACATATACAGTATCCTGATAACCACTTTTGACGTCACTTTTACGAGTAATCTCGCTTTCGCTACGCGTTTTACAGATTCTATCGCAAATTCACTCTCTTCTAACCCCTTCTACCTACGTCTTCCCCTTTTCAACGCAACCCTAAGTTGTTTTGTGACAAATATGCCTCATTATTACTACAATTTGGTCATAAATGTCAACTTTGTATGCCAATTTGACGCAACTTTGCGCGCATAATCTCCCCAATACCCATTTTACATGCAGCAACAACTAAAATGGCTTTCTTGACGCCCTTCTTCTTGATTTGACTACGTAAAGCTACTAATTTGAACCACTGCCGCAGGCTATCGATCACTTTTTGCCTAATTTGCGCCCCAAATTTCAACTTTTCACATATCCCCGCTCCCAACTATCAGTTTTGACACAATTTTCATTCGTAATTTGATCTCTATCGGCCCCTTGATACGCGTTTCTACATGTTTTATGCCGTTTTGGCCCATTTCAAAGTGTAAAAACTCACATTTTCAGACAAGTCTACATCGCCACGTGCCATTGTAATTGTGATGCCCGGTACGCCGCCCATCACCCCCTCGTCTAATGGTGTCGAGCCCGGAAGCAAGACTCCTCTTGCTCTCCGTGAGCTTCCGCCGAAGTCCCCAGTGGTTCCGCCTGCCACTGGGTCGAGCATTCAAGGTGTGCAGATGGTGAAGCAGGGTAAGTGGATTCTTTGATTCTGGCCTTCTGAAAGTGGATTTCGTTCAAACTTTTGATGAGTTACAAGTGATCAAACTTACCGTAGCACCATTTTCAGAACATCCCATCGAAGTTCCCGGGCCCCAGTCAAGTAGTCAAGCCCGTTCCGCCGATGATGCTTCCGGCTCCAAGTGCATCACCGCCAATGACGCTTCTGGCAACCCAAAGCGCGTCATCCCTGCCGATCGAGCTTCCGGCCAAGTCAAGTGCTCAACCCCCGTCGTTAAGGCGCTCATCGTCGACCCTGTCGTCGCTGCGGCTCAACGTCGGGCGGCCTGGCGCGAAGAAGTCCGCAAGTTCTGCGGCCAGTTCTCCAGCCTCAAACTCGCGATCGCTGCCCGAAGCTTTGAAATCCGGACAGACCATCGTCACGCCGTCCTTGAGGAACTCCGTTACTTCAAGAGCGACAACTTCCGCGAGATCCATGATGACCTGTGTCGGGACATCGTTCGCGCTCGTCCTCAGGCTCTTCTCCACTGCTTCCTATGTCCTTGCCACAAGAAGCGTGTCGCCAAGTTGAAGGCCGACTTCTCGGACATGATGGAGTTGAACGGGTTCTTCCCGATGGGTATGTCTGACCTGCAAATAGCGATTACATGAGATAAAGGACTTACTTTCAGAGGACCGCATCGACGTCTTGAAGCCCAACCGCAAGCGCTACATCGTCGATGACGAAGAACCCTTCGTCCCAGCCAAGCAGCCGTGCTACGCCCCGAAATCGAAGAAGAAGCGTGTCGCCAAGTCGAAGGGCAAGAAGCATGTCGCCAAGTCGAAGGCCAAGAAGCAAATCGTGGTCCAGAAGCCCGCTGTCAAGCCGGAACCGAAACGGATCAAGATCAAGATCGTCAACAAGACTCCCTTGGTCGTCAAAGTCGAAAGTCGTCCAGCGTCGCCTGTCATGCCCGTCGTTGCCGAAGGTCCTTCTCCGTCGTCGGTGGTTGTCCCAGCTGCATCGGTGTCTGCCTCGCCGTCGTCCAGCATGGTCGTCGCCGCTCAACCAGAAGCTCGTCCTGCGTCGCCGGTGGTCGCTGCTCCGAAGTCGAAGAAGAAGCGTGCTGCCAAGTCGAAGGCCAAGAAGCATGTCGTCATCCAGAAGCCCGCTGTCAAGCCGGAGCCGAAGAGGATCAAGATCAAGATCGTCAAAAAGACTCCCTTGGTCGTTAAAGTCGAACCGGAGAGCCGTCCCGCGTCGCCGGTCATGCCTGTCAATGCCGAAGGTCCTCCTCCGATGCCGGTGGTCGTTCCAGCTGCCCCGCCGTCGCCGATTCAGCCAGTCCTTGCCATCGAGGGTCCGCCTATGTCGCCAGTGGTCGTTCCAGCTGCGTCGCCTGTCGTTGCTGCTCCACCGCCGCCCATCATGGTCGTCGCTGCGCAACCAGAAGCTCGTCCGCTGTCGCCGGTGGTCGCTGCTCCCGCATCGCCTGTCGTTGCTGCTCCGCCGTCGACCGTTGCCACCACACCGGAATCCTCCGATGATGAAGAAGAAGCCGATGAGGCCCCCGAAGATATCGAAGGCCGTGACCTTCCGGACCTGCCCCCGACGGTCGTCACCGAGAAGATGGTCGTTTTGGTCGGTCAGAAGCTGCGCGCTGCCGATCAAGTCAAGGTCATCCGCCGGGAAACCTTCAAGGCGATTCTCTATGCCAATGGTGTCGTCATCGCCCAAGGCCATCTGGAAGGCGTCAACCTCAACGGTGATTGGGCGACCATCTACAATGATCCCCATGATCCCATCGTCGACATGGCCGGAGGGAAGATGCACCTCATCCTTCTCAGCAAAGCCGGCCACATCTTCACGCTGGGTCGATCCTCTGAAGGCCAGCTGGGCGCAAACCGTCGCCCCAAGATGTACCGCCAGACATCCATCAAGCCGTTCGCAATGAAGCGCACCATCCAGCGTACGGTCGTCGTCGGCGGTCAGCTGAAGAAGAAGGAGGTCCTGTTCGCCGCTGTCGAGGCCAATGGCAACACCTCGGTCGCCATCGCGAGGAATGGCACCGTTTACCGGTGCGGACGTGGATATGGGCCGCTGTTCAACTGCTACTAGGCAGTTCAGGCTGGTTTTCGTTTTCTAACACACTAACAAATTTACTTTTTTGCGGGTTTTCATTAGGATAGGGAGGGATAGGGTCGTTGGATAGGATCAGGTGCAGGTCGGCGTTTCAAGGAGGACAAGCAGATGGAAAGCAGGAAGAAGGAAGCGCGTGATTTGGGAGAGCAGTGAGGGCGTTTTGAAGTGAACTGCAGAGGATTTCAATGGCCATGTATGCAGATTTTGGCCCTATTCACACCCAGATGCTCATCAGAAGGAGCGGTGATCGAGCCCAGCCACAACGGTGACCCAGTTCAATGCACTATTCGCTGGAGGAAGACGCTTCGTGACTCTAGGTACCCTTTTTCCGGAGGTTTCATTGCGATCTCGTTAGGCATCCCAGAGCACCGTAACCCGGGCCCCAAAACATACAATCAACTTCACGTGGTGGTGACCGCGTTTTCAAAACAATCTTTAATTGGTTATCGGGGCTCTATGGTGCTTAATGAGTGAAAATGACCCGAAGAAGAGGGGTGTTTAGAGGTACAAGTTGAACCAGATGGTTGGTAGTGTTATTGATCGGCGTTTTACCGGGCAATCAACAGAATGGGATATCGCGGAGGAAGGACGATTTGAAAAGGGCCGAAGGAGAACGCGAAGCAGAGTTAATATGGTGAAGGATCCAGGGATATTGGCAGTTTCCGGTGGATTCAAGGATATTCAACTCTGTTATCGACGCAGAATCGAACGCCGACGCTGCACTAGGCTGATCGATGGGGAATTCATCAGAGATTTTTGGGGGTTTTACATAGGAGTTGACGGTTTATCACTCGGTCAACTTTTGGTCCAGCAGTGATCCTGGATGATCGAAAAACGCGATTGCCGGGTGGATGTTTTGATGGAAAAGAGGAACGACGACCATGGTTGCGGGTGACGATCTCGCAAAGAAGCTGTTTATCGGTGCCAAACGTTGAATTTGGATTGATAGCACAAGGAAGAAGAAGAAGGCTAGCGGAGAAAAGGCGAACCTAGTGTTCCCTAATTCAAAAAGAAGGAGCAGCAGAAGGCACTTTACGTTGCGAGAAGGCGAATTTCGAGTTTTGGAGGCCTTTTTCGTGGAATCAAGGTTATTTTACGTTGCCGTCGACGCAGAAGCAATGTTGTTTTGATCGATGAACGTAAAATAGGTGAAATAGGACGGCACTTTTGAGGTTTTGAGGTTAATCAAAGGTTTTGGAGAGTAGCGACATGAGAAGTCAACTATAGCGGTGGTATCAATACGTTGCTTTTGGCAATATTGTGTGCAATTTTGGTTATATAAGTGTCGAAAAGCACGGTGGCTGCCATGAAGTGAGAGAAAGCGGGTAGACTGCCAATGTTGTGATTGACGATAGTGTTAAGGATTTTATAAAGATGGTAGCCTTTTTTGGATATTTAGAAACGGATGGCCTCCGGGCATGGGAGAATAGTGGCTGAGAGAGGGTGGTCCGAGGTTTACACCGATTCAAGGTTAAACAAGGGATAGATGTAGCTTTTTGAGGTGGCCGAATGGCAAAATTTAATCTTATTTACTGATAAGGTGATAGGACCGCCAAAGATTCACGATGAAAGATTGGCAAGATGAATTTGAATATGACGGGAGGCGATGAAGAGGTTGATTGATTGATTAGCGAACATGCCATGGTTCTGCCGCTGGCATGTCGTAGTCAGATTTTGATTAAAGGATAATTAGCTTGAGTAAATTTGAAGCGTTCAGCGCGTATTTTTATGTATTTTTGAAGTACGATTAGCCGAAAATGGTATGTAATAGCCTAAAGGACGCTGTTAAACGCGGAAGTGAAATCGTCGCGGCGATACTTTGTCGTCTGCGGCTCAATGCAAATCGTCGAACGAATTTTGATTTGGTGATAAAGTGGGCTCCTGGTCGGAAGCGAGATAACGGTTCGCGAAACAGTACATAGGGATACGAGAAGAATAAGTTTCATGAATGTGACGAGGATAAAGCGATGCCAGAGGGCAAAAGCAAAGCCCTGCGGGCTATTTCAAAAAAAGCGCGCCAACGCGTTTTGCGGTTCGCATCCCCGGTCCACGCGGCCGACTGCCGCTAGCGGCGGTGCGGGATCCCCTTTTTGGACCCGGCTTTGGAATCAGACGACAGCCGTTGGCGATTCAAGTAACAGGGCATGCATTTTGGCGACAATTTAGCATGAGATAATAGGCAGTATGCCAGTGAGCGATAGGGGCGTATCGGTCGAAGCACGGGGAATGGAAGAACGGGCCAAAGGGCGAAGCTAGTCGCCAGCAAGCTGTAGACTGCCGTAGGCAGCGAATTCACGTTGAGAAAGACGATCTAGCCATTCATAAGGAAGCTGATACGGATTACAACACTGAACGAACAAGGTTTCACGGAAAACGAGCACGCGAGCAGGCGAAAAGCCGAAGCGGAGAAGAAGCGGAGGGAGGGAAGCGATCCAGCCCTTTGGCGCGCATTTCCGAGAACGCGCGTCGCTGACAGCCGCCAGCGCTTGTTTGGCGTTCTGTGCGAAATGTCCGCACATGCTTTGACTAAATTGTGCATTGTTTTTCGGACCCTTTTTGGGAAAGCGCCTATTTACACGGGCATTTTGATCTTTATCGGCGTTTTGTTGCCGTTCCACTCCTTTTGAGGGTTTTCTTTCAACTTTTGTGCAAATTGACACTTTTTAACTGTCAATTGTTAAGTAAATCGACGTTTCGACAAACGGTTTGATGCATTCTGAATCGATTTCTATAATTCAAGCAATTGCCTAAGGCGATTTTAGTTTTTTGATTAAAATATTGGTTGATGACCATAGAAAGCAATGCTTTAAGCAATCTAATGCAGTTTTTTTGTTGTTTAGTCAGTTTAGCGTTGATCGGTAATCAGTTTTACGTTGATACGCGCGTTAATCGGCGACGAATGCCGTTTTAGGGGCCCAGGCGGCCGTAGGTTTTGGCACAGGCGGCCGAGGGTTTTGGCACAGGCGGCCGAGGGTTTTGGCACAGGCGGCCGTTAGGATGCCTCGACATAGTTGTCGGGGCGAACCGCCTTCGGGCAAAAAGCCTTCGGGCACCCCTGGCCTCGACACTGTTGTGTTGGGGCCGCCTCCAGGTTCGCCTGGGGGCCTATAGGGCCCAGTTGGTGGCTGGCGGCACGGTCGACGGAGGGTTCCTACGAAGTCTGGGCCCTTCAAATAAACAAAACGGAAGTGGGACTCCGTTGACCGTGCCGCATTTTTGTTTTGTATTGGTTTACTTGTTTGAATTTACTAAACACTTTGTTTCCAGGCTTTTGCCCCTTCTAGGCCTGTCGTCCCGCCAACCGGCGCCGCTCCGCCAACCGGCGTCGAGACCCGCTGGCACCCCGCCAAGCTATGGAACCGATGGGACGCAGAAACGTTTGCCAGGTTGTTTTTTTTACTTTTTTTTACATTACTACAGTAATCTTTCTTTCATGGAGCCTGCACCTCGATGAAAACCACAGCTTTTCATCAACCTCGCGCCGATGCCACCCAGATTGCTGTTCACGGATCATGGTCATTTCTTGTTTCCACTGTCGATTAAGAATGACCATGCTGCCAGAATTTGATTAAATTGTTGGTTTTTTTTCGACTTTTTTCCACTTTGTGTTCATTTAAAAAGTTCAGAATGGCCAATGCGCGGAAGCGCTGGCCAGTTTTTCAATTTGTTTCCATACTTAATAAAGCAACCGTTGTATGAATTACTAGTAACACGCTTTACGTTTCAGCAATCTGGTTCGATTCGACGCGATCCGCAATGTCAATGTTGTCAACAAGTGTAAGTTTAAAGCTCTATTTAGACTTTTTATGCTTCTCAAAGCTTAAAATGGCTAATACGCGTAAGCCCTGGCCAAATTTTAATTTCGGTTTCAAACTTTGAAACTTTTTCCAAATTCAGCGTTTATTGATTGGATTTTGACCGATTGTTAGGCAATTGAAGTAATCTGTTTTACTTTTCAGTGCTACGATCGCATCCGACATGCGATTTGATTCGGAAACAGCTAATAAGTGTGTGTTTTGGTCTGGAACTCTCAAAATTTCGACATTTTTGCTTCTCAAAAAGTTCAAATTGGCCAGTGCGCGGAAGCCCTGGCCAAATTTTGATTTTAAATTCAAACTTAGAAGTTTTCCAACATTCAATTTTTACTGATTGAATCATTTTTGTTTCTCAAAAAGTTCAAATTGGCCAGTGCGCGGAAGCCCTGGCCAAATTTTGATTTTAAATTCAAACTTAGAAGTTTTCCAACATTCAATTTTTACTGATTGAATCATTTTTGTTTCTCAAAAAGTTCAAATTGGCCAGTGCGCGGAAGCCCTGGCCAAATTTTGATTTTAAATGCAAACTTAGAAGTTTTCCAACATTCAATTTTTACTGATTGAATCATTTTTGCTTTTCAAAAAGTTCAAATTGGCCAGTGCGCGGAAGCCCTGGCCAAATTTTGATTTTGAATTCGTACTTAGAAGGTTTTCAAAATTCAATTTTTATTGATTGAATTATTTTTGTTTCTCAAAAAGTTCAAATTGGCCAGTGCGCGGAAGCCCTGGCCAAATTTTGATTTTAAATTCAAACTTAGAAGTTTTCCAACATTCAATTTTTACTGATTGAATCTTTTTTGCTTCTTAAAAAGTTCAAATTGGCCAGTGCGCGGAGAAGTTTTCCAACATTCAATTTTTACTGATTGAATCATTTTTGCTTTTCAAAAAGTTCAAATTGGCCAGTGCGCGGAAGCCCTGGCCAAATTTTGATTTTGAATTCGTACTTAGAAGGTTTTCAAAATTCAATTTTTATTGATTGAATTATTTTTGTTTCTCAAAAAGTTCAAATTGGCCAGTGCGCGGAAGCCCTGGCCAAATTTTGATTTTGAATTCATACTTAGAAGTTTTCCAACATTCAATTTTTATTGATTGAATCATTTTTGCTTTTTAAAAAGTTCAAAATGGCCAGTGCGCGGAAGCCCTGGCCAAATTTTGATTTTGAATTCAAACTTAGAAGTTTTCCAACATTCAATTTTTATTGATTGTCCACATCTGCGCACTTTGCCAGCGGCTAGGGGATCCTGGATGAGCCAAACAACTCCGAAATTGAACATTTTGTGCATCTACCAGCTGTTTTTTGGACGATTGCGATGATGCTAACGTTGATGTTAGATCATTGCAAGCGCTCAATAACATCGGTTGGGCATGTTTTGACATTGCCCAACCGATGTTATACTCCGGTAATTAGACTGAAAGGCGCATCTAATGGCCATCTGAATCCCGATTCAGGCGGTTCAGCCGGTGGAAACGGGCGTCAAAAGCCTGTTTTCCACTAGCTTTTCATCAACTTTTGCACGATTCATCCGTGAATCTTAACAATTCTGATCAGGGCAAAACACGGATTCTGACCGTCGAAATCTTGCCAGAATCCGTTAATTTGTGTTAAAATGAAGTTACACATGCGGTTAATGAATCACACGAAGCAATAAGGGCCAATCAGGCCCGAAAATCGTGTGTTACAAGGGCTACCAACCCAAAGTTTGTCCAAATTTTGACATTTCTGGGCCCTAGTTCATGCAAAAAGTTAAGTTAGATCACTTCTAATATGTGTTTCTGAACCGCGACACTACGCGGAATTCAAAAATGCTATTTAAATTGCACTCATGTGAACGACTGGCAAGTTATCAACCGATTTGTGCCATTTTTTGTCGATTTTTGGCGTTTTTAAGCCGAGACGGTACCAAAGAGTGGTGATAGATTGCTTTAAACAGGTGTTTTTACATTACCAAAACATAAGAAAACCAAAAATACTGCTTAATTGGTACCAGAATTAGCGCTTCTGTTAATTACCAAAACTACCAGAACGATTTTCGTGCAACTTTCACCGTTTTTGGCTTCTGGTAGGTGCAAAAAATGTCGAATTCCGGGATTTTTTCATCGGAATCGGTTTCCGCACTGGCCAGAAGACTTTAAAAAGTGTGAATCTTTGCTTGACACCGCATACTTAGTACCGTAATGTTAAAAAAAACTGCAAAAAACGACGAAATACCCCATCTTTGACCTGTACATTGCCGATGGCGGTCATCGATGGAGTCGGCCAAGTGCCTGAGGAGTCGTGGGCGTAAGCCCTGATCATAATTGTTAAGATTCACGGATGAATCGTGCAAAAATTGGTGAAAAGCTAGTGGAAAACGGGCTTTCGACGCCCGTTTCCACCGGCACAACCGCCCGAGGCGGCATTCAACGGCCGCGCACACGTGCACACGTTGTCTGCCGGTCTCCGCTCACCTCAATGCTTGTCTCTAGTTAAGATTCACGGATGAATCGTGCAAAAGTTGATGAAAAGCTAGTGGAAAACAGGCTTTTGACGCCCGTTTCCACCGGCTGAACCGCCTGACAAGGGAATGTTTTGAGGTCATCCGCGCCGATTCGAACAAGCTATATGGCATTCGAAAGAGCATCAAATTCTAAGATTTTTCGCGCAAACCGGAACTGCCAATCGATAATTTCGGCGAAGTTATGCCCTTTTTAGTTCAAAAAAAGTTGTTTTTAAACTATTTTTGAACGGTCATAACTTTTTTTGCAGGAGGTCTATAGAAACGGGGTTGGTTTCAATCGATAGACAATAACTTGAACTAAAAACAACTTTTTATAAGCAAAAGCCGTAAACCAACCAGTTTTTGGCAATAATCAATTGAAAAATGCCAAATTTGCGTAATCATTTACGCAAAACTGTGTGGCCCAATGCTTTTGGCCATAAGAAACAATTTTTAGTTCAAGTTATTGTCTATCGATTGAAACCAACCCCGTTTCCATAGACCTCCTGCAAAAAAAGTTATGACCGTTCAAAAATTGTTTAAAAACGACTTTTTTTGAACTAAAAAGGGCATAACTTCGCCGAAATTATCGATTGGCAGTTCCGGTTTGCGTGAAAAATCTTAGAATTTGATGCTCTTTCGAATGCCATATAGCTTGTTCGAATCGGCGCGGATGACCTCAAAACATTCCCTTGTGAATCGGGATTCAGATGGCCATTAGATGCGCCTTTCAGTTTAATTACCGGAGGCAATGTCAAAACAAGGCCAACCGATGTTAGTTATGATTTGACTCATGTTGCGGCGGTAAAACCAAAATTTTGGAGTGCAATGCCTTTGGCAATGCTAATACCCTATCAGTTCGTGTTTCAACGGTCAGAGGGTCATTGACGCCTGACATTAGAGTGTCGCTTGCGGTCATACCACGTTGAATGAACGCCATCCCGTCCGATCTGGCATGTTAAGCAACGTAGGGATTGGTTAGTACCTGGATCGGAGACGTCCTGGGAATCCCAATTGCTGCAAGCTTTTTGCCATTTTTGGATGGCATTAATTTGCTAATTGTTTAGTTTTTGCCCTCGGGCGCCTTGTGATGCCGATATTTGATGAAATCTTTGTAGTTTTAACTTAAAATTGTGTTTCCCGACCCCATTTCCACGGGAATCCACCGTTCAACCGGTGCGATTCCCGGGTTTTTCATGCAAAACACGGATTCTGACCGTCGAAATCTTGCCAGAATCCGTTAATTTGTGTTAAAATGAAGTTACACATGCGGTTAATGAATCACACGAAGCAATAAGGGCCAATCAGGCCCGAAAATCGTGTGTTACAAGGGCTACCAACCCAAAGTTTGTCCAAATTTTGACACCTTTGCGTCTTAGTTCACGCAAAAAGTTAAGCTAGATCACTTTTAAGAAGTGTTTCTGAACCGCGAGATGACGCGGAATTCAAAAATGCTATTTAAATTGCACTCATGTGAACGACTGGCAAGTTGTCAACCGATTTGTGCCGTTTTTTGTCGATTTTTGGCGTTTTTAAGCCGAGACGGTACCAAAGAGTGGTGATAGATTGCTTTAAACAGGTGTTTTTACATTACCAAAACATAAGAAAACCAAAAATACTGCTTAATTGGTACCAGAATTAGCGCTTCTGTTAATTACCAAAACTACCAGAACGATTTTCGTGCAACTTTCACCGTTTTTGGCTTCTGGTAGGTGCAAAAAATGTCGAATTCCGGGATTTTTTCATCGGAATCGGTTTCCGCACTGGCCAGAAGACTTTAAAAAGTGTGAATCTTTGCTTGACACCGCATACTTAGTACCGTAATGTTAAAAAAACTGCAAAAAACGACGAAATACCCCATCTTTGGCCTGTACATTGCCAATGGCGGTCATCGAGGGGGTCGGACAAGTGCCTGAGGGGCCAGGGATGTGAGCCCCAATCGTAATTGTTTAGATTCACGAATGAATCGTGCAAAATTTGGTGAAAAGCTAGTAGAAAACGGGCTTTTGAGGCCCGTTTTCACCGGCAAATCCCCTTGAATCGGGCTTCAGACTGGCATGAATGCGCCAATCGGTTTGATGGCCGGAGGCAACGTTAAAATAAGACCTAAATAATGTTAATATGCGTTTGCAATGACCCAATATCAACGTTGGCGTCATCGCATTCATCCCAAATGTTTGATTTCGAAGATGTTTGCGTCAAAGTAAGCCGCAAAATCTCACTTTTGGAGCACTTTGACTCATCCAGAATCCCCAAACGATGATTCTATAGCTTTCAAATGTTTGCTGGTGAAGTTGGGGGGAAGCAAAATGCGGGCGAAGTGTCCGCAAGTGCACCTTTCGCAGTAGGAACAGAAGAGGGGGTCGATGATGACAAATGTGCAACTTTCGTTGCGGGGGAGGTAAAGTGAGTAGGAGTGGGCGAGGGTGCAACCTTCGCTGTGGGGCACGGAAAGTGTGTTAGGGTGTACACGTGCAACGGTCGAGAGATCGGCTCTCTCGTTGTCTCGACCGTCCGTGGACCCTCGCGCCATGAAACAATCCATGGATAACCCCAGCATATAGGCGCTCTCGATTTTACCTCCTTTGAAATTGGAATGCATAGATAGGCCCAGCAGAAGGGCTATCTCGCTTCTGTCAGCATCGTAAATGGCTTACTGGTAGAATTCAGGCGCCAAGATGGCCCGAACTTATAATGTTTTTTGTTCTTTCTACTTAAATTTAGTTTACATTTCAAATAAATTAATGAAATTTTGATTTCTGTGTTTGATTTGTATGTTTTTTGAGACTGATGTGATCCAAAGTCAACTTGGCATCACATCTCAGCGTCTATGAATCTGTTTACAGTACTTGTAAACCCCTATTTGGGTAAACTTGTGACTACTTTTCGTTCTAAATCCGCCATTTGTAATTGGTTTTTTTAGTGTTTAACTTGAAAATTGAACTAAAAAGTTGTAAAAGGCTGTTCGATAAGCCAAAGAATGCAAACTTCGGGCGGATACTTTGAAAAAGTAATGGCCGTTCGTGAAGATGGGGATACAGAATCCCTCCAAAGACCCGCGCAATGTTGTTGGCGGTCTTGAAAGGGATGGGGAACATGGAAAAAGGCCAAATAAATAACACAGTGTCATGTATGCTGGAGGGCCTTTGCTCGCGCAGGCACACTATCTCTAGTTATCTGTGGTCTCTTTCCAGGGCCATGCTTCTCGCTAATTGGGCTAATTGCGCCGTAACACAGCCAAAAGCATGCTTTTCCTGGGCATTAGCTTGATCGATGCTCCGTGCATATTTGGTGTAAAAACCCATACATAAGGTTAGTATGAGTTCCGCTCATGAATTGCTTCATGTGGCGGCGTGAAAAACAAAATTTTGGAATGCAATGCCTTTGGCAATGCTCATAAACAGAATGAATTTGTGATTGGAATCGAGGATCCACCGCTCAACCGGTGCGATTCCCGGATTTTTCATGCAAAACAAGGGTTCTGTCTGTCAGAATCTGGCCAGAATCCTTTGTTGGGGGTTAAAATAACGTTACACATAAGTTGAACTAATCACATGGGGCAAATGTGCCACAAAAAAGGCCAATCAGACCCGAGAATCGAGTGTTACAAAGGGTATCAACCCCCATTTTGTTCAAATTTTCACATCTTTAGGCCGTAATTCACGCAAAAATGGGAGACAGATCACTTTTAGTAAGTGTTTCTGAACCGCAAAGTTATGCCGAATTGAAAAATGCTACTTAAATCGTGGCCATGTCTGCATCTGGCAAGTTGTCAGCCAAATTGTGCCCATTTTTGTGCGCTTTTAGCGTTTTTGGTCCGCGAAGGTACCAAAGTTTAGGGTTAGATCGCTTAAAACAGGTGTTTTTACATCACCAAAACATAAGAAAACCAAAAATACTGCTTAATTGGTACCAGAATTAGCGCTTCTGTTAATTACCAAAACTACCAGAACGATTTTCGTGCAACTTTCACCGTTTTTGGCTTCTGGTAGGTGCAAAAAATGTCGAATTCCGGGATTTTTTCATTGAAATCGGATTCCGCACTGGCCAGAAGGCTTAAAAAAGTGCAAATCCTTGATTGACACCGCATACTTAGTATCGTAATTTAAAAAAAACTACAAAAAACGACGAAATACCCCATCTTTGACCTGTACATTGCCGATGGCGGTCATCGATGGAGTCGGCCAAGTGCCTGAGGAGTCGTGGGCGTAAGCCCTGATCATAATTGTTAAGATTCACGGATGAATCGTGCAAAAATTGGTGAAAAGCTAGTGGAAAACGGGCTTTCGACGCCCGTTTCCACCGGCACAACCGCCCGAGGCGGCATTCAACGGCCGCGCACACGTGCACACGTTGTCTGCCGGTCTCCGCTCACCTCAATGCTTGTCTCTAGTTAAGATTCACGGATGAATCGTGCAAAAGTTGATGAAAAGCTAGTGGAAAACAGGCTTTTGACGCCCGTTTCCACCGGCTGAACCGCCTGAATCGGGATTCAGATGGCCATTAGATGCGCCTTTCAGTTTAATTACCGGAGGCAATGTCAAAACAAGGCCAACCGATGTTAGTTATGATTTGACTCATGTTGCGGCGGTAAAACCAAAATTTTGGAGTGCAATGCCTTTGGCAATGCTAATACCCTATCAGTTCGTGTTTCAACGGTCAGAGGGTCATTGACGCCTGACATTAGAGTGTCGCTTGCGGTCATACCACGTTGAATGAACGCCATCCCGTCCGATCTGGCATGTTAAGCAACGTAGGGATTGGTTAGTACCTGGATCGGAGACGTCCTGGGAATCCCAATTGCTGCAAGCTTTTTGCCATTTTTGGATGGCATTAATTTGCTAATTGTTTAGTTTTTGCCCTCGGGCGCCTTGTGATGCCGATATTTGATGAAATCTTTGTAGTTTTAACTTAAAATTGTGTTTCCCGACCCCATTTCCACGGGAATCCACCGTTCAACCGGTGCGATTCCCGGGTTTTTCATGCAAAACACGGATTCTGACCGTCGAAATCTTGCCAGAATCCGTTAATTTGTGTTAAAATGAAGTTACACATGCGGTTAATGAATCACACGAAGCAATAAGGGCCAATCAGGCCCGAAAATCGTGTGTTACAAGGGCTACCAACCCAAAGTTTGTCCAAATTTTGACACCTTTGCGTCTTAGTTCACGCAAAAAGTTAAGCTAGATCACTTTTAAGAAGTGTTTCTGAACCGCGAGATGACGCGGAATTCAAAAATGCTATTTAAATTGCACTCATGTGAACGACTGGCAAGTTGTCAACCGATTTGTGCCGTTTTTTGTCGATTTTTGGCGTTTTTAAGCCGAGACGGTACCAAAGAGTGGTGATAGATTGCTTTAAACAGGTGTTTTTACATTACCAAAACATAAGAAAACCAAAAATACTGCTTAATTGGTACCAGAATTAGCGCTTCTGTTAATTACCAAAACTACCAGAACGATTTTCGTGCAACTTTCACCGTTTTTGGCTTCTGGTAGGTGCAAAAAATGTCGAATTCCGGGATTTTTTCATCGGAATCGGTTTCCGCACTGGCCAGAAGACTTTAAAAAGTGTGAATCTTTGCTTGACACCGCATACTTAGTACCGTAATGTTAAAAAAACTGCAAAAAACGACGAAATACCCCATCTTTGGCCTGTACATTGCCAATGGCGGTCATCGAGGGGGTCGGACAAGTGCCTGAGGGGCCAGGGATGTGAGCCCCAATCGTAATTGTTTAGATTCACGAATGAATCGTGCAAAATTTGGTGAAAAGCTAGTAGAAAACGGGCTTTTGAGGCCCGTTTTCACCGGCAAATCCCCTTGAATCGGGCTTCAGACTGGCATGAATGCGCCAATCGGTTTGATGGCCGGAGGCAACGTTAAAATAAGACCTAAATAATGTTAATATGCGTTTGCAATGACCCAATATCAACGTTGGCGTCATCGCATTCATCCCAAATGTTTGATTTCGAAGATGTTTGCGTCAAAGTAAGCCGCAAAATCTCACTTTTGGAGCACTTTGACTCATCCAGAATCCCCAAACGATGATTCTATAGCTTTCAAATGTTTGCTGGTGAAGTTGGGGGGAAGCAAAATGCGGGCGAAGTGTCCGCAAGTGCACCTTTCGCAGTAGGAACAGAAGAGGGGGTCGATGATGACAAATGTGCAACTTTCGTTGCGGGGGAGGTAAAGTGAGTAGGAGTGGGCGAGGGTGCAACCTTCGCTGTGGGGCACGGAAAGTGTGTTAGGGTGTACACGTGCAACGGTCGAGAGATCGGCTCTCTCGTTGTCTCGACCGTCCGTGGACCCTCGCGCCATGAAACAATCCATGGATAACCCCAGCATATAGGCGCTCTCGATTTTACCTCCTTTGAAATTGGAATGCATAGATAGGCCCAGCAGAAGGGCTATCTCGCTTCTGTCAGCATCGTAAATGGCTTACTGGTAGAATTCAGGCGCCAAGATGGCCCGAACTTATAATGTTTTTTGTTCTTTCTACTTAAATTTAGTTTACATTTCAAATAAATTAATGAAATTTTGATTTCTGTGTTTGATTTGTATGTTTTTTGAGACTGATGTGATCCAAAGTCAACTTGGCATCACATCTCAGCGTCTATGAATCTGTTTACAGTACTTGTAAACCCCTATTTGGGTAAACTTGTGACTACTTTTCGTTCTAAATCCGCCATTTGTAATTGGTTTTTTTAGTGTTTAACTTGAAAATTGAACTAAAAAGTTGTAAAAGGCTGTTCGATAAGCCAAAGAATGCAAACTTCGGGCGGATACTTTGAAAAAGTAATGGCCGTTCGTGAAGATGGGGATACAGAATCCCTCCAAAGACCCGCGCAATGTTGTTGGCGGTCTTGAAAGGGATGGGGAACATGGAAAAAGGCCAAATAAATAACACAGTGTCATGTATGCTGGAGGGCCTTTGCTCGCGCAGGCACACTATCTCTAGTTATCTGTGGTCTCTTTCCAGGGCCATGCTTCTCGCTAATTGGGCTAATTGCGCCGTAACACAGCCAAAAGCATGCTTTTCCTGGGCATTAGCTTGATCGATGCTCCGTGCATATTTGGTGTAAAAACCCATACATAAGGTTAGTATGAGTTCCGCTCATGAATTGCTTCATGTGGCGGCGTGAAAAACAAAATTTTGGAATGCAATGCCTTTGGCAATGCTCATAAACAGAATGAATTTGTGATTGGAATCGAGGATCCACCGCTCAACCGGTGCGATTCCCGGATTTTTCATGCAAAACAAGGGTTCTGTCTGTCAGAATCTGGCCAGAATCCTTTGTTGGGGGTTAAAATAACGTTACACATAAGTTGAACTAATCACATGGGGCAAATGTGCCACAAAAAAGGCCAATCAGACCCGAGAATCGAGTGTTACAAAGGGTATCAACCCCCATTTTGTTCAAATTTTCACATCTTTAGGCCGTAATTCACGCAAAAATGGGAGACAGATCACTTTTAGTAAGTGTTTCTGAACCGCAAAGTTATGCCGAATTGAAAAATGCTACTTAAATCGTGGCCATGTCTGCATCTGGCAAGTTGTCAGCCAAATTGTGCCCATTTTTGTGCGCTTTTAGCGTTTTTGGTCCGCGAAGGTACCAAAGTTTAGGGTTAGATCGCTTAAAACAGGTGTTTTTACATCACCAAAACATAAGAAAACCAAAAATACTGCTTAATTGGTACCAGAATTAGCGCTTCTGTTAATTACCAAAACTACCAGAACGATTTTCGTGCAACTTTCACCGTTTTTGGCTTCTGGTAGGTGCAAAAAATGTCGAATTCCGGGATTTTTTCATTGAAATCGGATTCCGCACTGGCCAGAAGGCTTAAAAAAGTGCAAATCCTTGATTGACACCGCATACTTAGTATCGTAATTTAAAAAAAACTACAAAAAACGACGAAATACCCCATCTTTGACCTGTACATTGCCGATGGCGGTCATCGATGGAGTCGGCCAAGTGCCTGAGGAGTCGTGGGCGTAAGCCCTGATCATAATTGTTAAGATTCACGGATGAATCGTGCAAAAATTGGTGAAAAGCTAGTGGAAAACGGGCTTTCGACGCCCGTTTCCACCGGCACAACCGCCCGAGGCGGCATTCAACGGCCGCGCACACGTGCACACGTTGTCTGCCGGTCTCCGCTCACCTCAATGCTTGTCTCTAGTTAAGATTCACGGATGAATCGTGCAAAAGTTGATGAAAAGCTAGTGGAAAACAGGCTTTTGACGCCCGTTTCCACCGGCTGAACCGCCTGAATCGGGATTCAGATGGCCATTAGATGCGCCTTTCAGTTTAATTACCGGAGGCAATGTCAAAACAAGGCCAACCGATGTTAGTTATGATTTGACTCATGTTGCGGCGGTAAAACCAAAATTTTGGAGTGCAATGCCTTTGGCAATGCTAATACCCTATCAGTTCGTGTTTCAACGGTCAGAGGGTCATTGACGCCTGACATTAGAGTGTCGCTTGCGGTCATACCACGTTGAATGAACGCCATCCCGTCCGATCTGGCATGTTAAGCAACGTAGGGATTGGTTAGTACCTGGATCGGAGACGTCCTGGGAATCCCAATTGCTGCAAGCTTTTTGCCATTTTTGGATGGCATTAATTTGCTAATTGTTTAGTTTTTGCCCTCGGGCGCCTTGTGATGCCGATATTTGATGAAATCTTTGTAGTTTTAACTTAAAATTGTGTTTCCCGACCCCATTTCCACGGGAATCCACCGTTCAACCGGTGCGATTCCCGGGTTTTTCATGCAAAACACGGATTCTGACCGTCGAAATCTTGCCAGAATCCGTTAATTTGTGTTAAAATGAAGTTACACATGCGGTTAATGAATCACACGAAGCAATAAGGGCCAATCAGGCCCGAAAATCGTGTGTTACAAGGGCTACCAACCCAAAGTTTGTCCAAATTTTGACACCTTTGCGTCTTAGTTCACGCAAAAAGTTAAGCTAGATCACTTTTAAGAAGTGTTTCTGAACCGCGAGATGACGCGGAATTCAAAAATGCTATTTAAATTGCACTCATGTGAACGACTGGCAAGTTGTCAACCGATTTGTGCCGTTTTTTGTCGATTTTTGGCGTTTTTAAGCCGAGACGGTACCAAAGAGTGGTGATAGATTGCTTTAAACAGGTGTTTTTACATTACCAAAACATAAGAAAACCAAAAATACTGCTTAATTGGTACCAGAATTAGCGCTTCTGTTAATTACCAAAACTACCAGAACGATTTTCGTGCAACTTTCACCGTTTTTGGCTTCTGGTAGGTGCAAAAAATGTCGAATTCCGGGATTTTTTCATCGGAATCGGTTTCCGCACTGGCCAGAAGACTTTAAAAAGTGTGAATCTTTGCTTGACACCGCATACTTAGTACCGTAATGTTAAAAAAACTGCAAAAAACGACGAAATACCCCATCTTTGGCCTGTACATTGCCAATGGCGGTCATCGAGGGGGTCGGACAAGTGCCTGAGGGGCCAGGGATGTGAGCCCCAATCGTAATTGTTTAGATTCACGAATGAATCGTGCAAAATTTGGTGAAAAGCTAGTAGAAAACGGGCTTTTGAGGCCCGTTTTCACCGGCAAATCCCCTTGAATCGGGCTTCAGACTGGCATGAATGCGCCAATCGGTTTGATGGCCGGAGGCAACGTTAAAATAAGACCTAAATAATGTTAATATGCGTTTGCAATGACCCAATATCAACGTTGGCGTCATCGCATTCATCCCAAATGTTTGATTTCGAAGATGTTTGCGTCAAAGTAAGCCGCAAAATCTCACTTTTGGAGCACTTTGACTCATCCAGAATCCCCAAACGATGATTCTATAGCTTTCAAATGTTTGCTGGTGAAGTTGGGGGGAAGCAAAATGCGGGCGAAGTGTCCGCAAGTGCACCTTTCGCAGTAGGAACAGAAGAGGGGGTCGATGATGACAAATGTGCAACTTTCGTTGCGGGGGAGGTAAAGTGAGTAGGAGTGGGCGAGGGTGCAACCTTCGCTGTGGGGCACGGAAAGTGTGTTAGGGTGTACACGTGCAACGGTCGAGAGATCGGCTCTCTCGTTGTCTCGACCGTCCGTGGACTCTCGCGCCATGAAACAATCCATGGATAACCCCAGCATATAGGCGCTCTCGATTTTACCTCCTTTGAAATTGGAATGCATAGATAGGCCCAGCAGAAGGGCTATCTCGCTTCTGTCAGCATCGTAAATGGCTTACTGGTAGAATTCAGGCGCCAAGATGGCCCGAACTTATAATGTTTTTTGTTCTTTCTACTTAAATTTAGTTCACATTTCAAATAAATTAATGAAATTTTGATTTCTGTGTTTGATTTGTATGTTTTTTGAGACTGATGTGATCCAAAGTCAACTTGGCATCACATCTCAGCGTCTATGAATCTGTTTACAGTACTTGTAAACCCCTATTTGGGTAAACTTGTGACTACTTTTCGTTCTAAATCCGCCATTTGTAATTGGTTTTTTTAGTGTTTAACTTGAAAATTGAACTAAAAAGTTGTAAAAGGCTGTTCGATAAGCCAAAGAATGCAAACTTCGGGCGGATACTTTGAAAAAGTAATGGCCGTTCGTGAAGATGGGGATACAGAATCCCTCCAAAGACCCGCGCAATGTTGTTGGCGGTCTTGAAAGGGATGGGGAACATGGAAAAAGGCCAAATAAATAACACAGTGTCATGTATGCTGGAGGGCCTTTGCTCGCGCAGGCACACTATCTCTAGTTATCTGTGGTCTCTTTCCAGGGCCATGCTTCTCGCTAATTGGGCTAATTGCGCCGTAACACAGCCAAAAGCATGCTTTTCCTGGGCATTAGCTTGATCGATGCTCCGTGCATATTTGGTGTAAAAACCCATACATAAGGTTAGTATGAGTTCCGCTCATGAATTGCTTCATGTGGCGGCGTGAAAAACAAAATTTTGGAATGCAATGCCTTTGGCAATGCTCATAAACAGAATGAATTTGTGATTGGAATCGAGGATCCACCGCTCAACCGGTGCGATTCCCGGATTTTTCATGCAAAACAAGGGTTCTGTCTGTCAGAATCTGGCCAGAATCCTTTGTTGGGGGTTAAAATAACGTTACACATAAGTTGAACTAATCACATGGGGCAAATGTGCCACAAAAAAGGCCAATCAGACCCGAGAATCGAGTGTTACAAGGGGTATCAACCCCCATTTTGTTCAAATTTTCACATCTTTAGGCCGTAATTCACGCAAAAATGGGAGACAGATCACTTTTAGTAAGTGTTTCTGAACCGCAAAGTTATGCCGAATTGAAAAATGCTACTTAAATCGTGGCCATGTCTGCATCTGGCAAGTTGTCAGCCAAATTGTGCCCATTTTTGTGCGCTTTTAGCGTTTTTGGTCCGCGAAGGTACCAAAGTTTAGGGTTAGATCGCTTAAAACAGGTGTTTTTACATCACCAAAACATAAGAAAACCAAAAATACTGCTTAATTGGTACCAGAATTAGCGCTTCTGTTAATTACCAAAACTACCAGAACGATTTTCGTGCAACTTTCACCGTTTTTGGCTTCTGGTAGGTGCAAAAAATGTCGAATTCCGGGATTTTTTCATTGAAATCGGATTCCGCACTGGCCAGAAGGCTTAAAAAAGTGCAAATCCTTGATTGACACCGCATACTTAGTATCGTAATTTAAAAAAAACTACAAAAAACGACGAAATACCCCATCTTTGACCTGTACATTGCCGATGGCGGTCATCGATGGAGTCGGCCAAGTGCCTGAGGAGTCGTGGGCGTAAGCCCTGATCATAATTGTTAAGATTCACGGATGAATCGTGCAAAAATTGGTGAAAAGCTAGTGGAAAACGGGCTTTCGACGCCCGTTTCCACCGGCACAACCGCCCGAGGCGGCATTCAACGGCCGCGCACACGTGCACACGTTGTCTGCCGGTCTCCGCTCACCTCAATGCTTGTCTCTAGTTAAGATTCACGGATGAATCGTGCAAAAGTTGATGAAAAGCTAGTGGAAAACAGGCTTTTGACGCCCGTTTCCACCGGCTGAACCGCCTGAATCGGGATTCAGATGGCCATTAGATGCGCCTTTCAGTTTAATTACCGGAGGCAATGTCAAAACAAGGCCAACCGATGTTAGTTATGATTTGACTCATGTTGCGGCGGTAAAACCAAAATTTTGGAGTGCAATGCCTTTGGCAATGCTAATACCCTATCAGTTCGTGTTTCAACGGTCAGAGGGTCATTGACGCCTGACATTAGAGTGTCGCTTGCGGTCATACCACGTTGAATGAACGCCATCCCGTCCGATCTGGCATGTTAAGCAACGTAGGGATTGGTTAGTACCTGGATCGGAGACGTCCTGGGAATCCCAATTGCTGCAAGCTTTTTGCCATTTTTGGATGGCATTAATTTGCTAATTGTTTAGTTTTTGCCCTCGGGCGCCTTGTGATGCCGATATTTGATGAAATCTTTGTAGTTTTAACTTAAAATTGTGTTTCCCGACCCCATTTCCACGGGAATCCACCGTTCAACCGGTGCGATTCCCGGGTTTTTCATGCAAAACACGGATTCTGACCGTCGAAATCTTGCCAGAATCCGTTAATTTGTGTTAAAATGAAGTTACACATGCGGTTAATGAATCACACGAAGCAATAAGGGCCAATCAGGCCCGAAAATCGTGTGTTACAAGGGCTACCAACCCAAAGTTTGTCCAAATTTTGACACCTTTGCGTCTTAGTTCACGCAAAAAGTTAAGCTAGATCACTTTTAAGAAGTGTTTCTGAACCGCGAGATGACGCGGAATTCAAAAATGCTATTTAAATTGCACTCATGTGAACGACTGGCAAGTTGTCAACCGATTTGTGCCGTTTTTTGTCGATTTTTGGCGTTTTTAAGCCGAGACGGTACCAAAGAGTGGTGATAGATTGCTTTAAACAGGTGTTTTTACATTACCAAAACATAAGAAAACCAAAAATACTGCTTAATTGGTACCAGAATTAGCGCTTCTGTTAATTACCAAAACTACCAGAACGATTTTCGTGCAACTTTCACCGTTTTTGGCTTCTGGTAGGTGCAAAAAATGTCGAATTCCGGGATTTTTTCATCGGAATCGGTTTCCGCACTGGCCAGAAGACTTTAAAAAGTGTGAATCTTTGCTTGACACCGCATACTTAGTACCGTAATGTTAAAAAAACTGCAAAAAACGACGAAATACCCCATCTTTGGCCTGTACATTGCCAATGGCGGTCATCGAGGGGGTCGGACAAGTGCCTGAGGGGCCAGGGATGTGAGCCCCAATCGTAATTGTTTAGATTCACGAATGAATCGTGCAAAATTTGGTGAAAAGCTAGTAGAAAACGGGCTTTTGAGGCCCGTTTTCACCGGCAAATCCCCTTGAATCGGGCTTCAGACTGGCATGAATGCGCCAATCGGTTTGATGGCCGGAGGCAACGTTAAAATAAGACCTAAATAATGTTAATATGCGTTTGCAATGACCCAATATCAACGTTGGCGTCATCGCATTCATCCCAAATGTTTGATTTCGAAGATGTTTGCGTCAAAGTAAGCCGCAAAATCTCACTTTTGGAGCACTTTGACTCATCCAGAATCCCCAAACGATGATTCTATAGCTTTCAAATGTTTGCTGGTGAAGTTGGGGGGAAGCAAAATGCGGGCGAAGTGTCCGCAAGTGCACCTTTCGCAGTAGGAACAGAAGAGGGGGTCGATGATGACAAATGTGCAACTTTCGTTGCGGGGGAGGTAAAGTGAGTAGGAGTGGGCGAGGGTGCAACCTTCGCTGTGGGGCACGGAAAGTGTGTTAGGGTGTACACGTGCAACGGTCGAGAGATCGGCTCTCTCGTTGTCTCGACCGTCCGTGGACTCTCGCGCCATGAAACAATCCATGGATAACCCCAGCATATAGGCGCTCTCGATTTTACCTCCTTTGAAATTGGAATGCATAGATAGGCCCAGCAGAAGGGCTATCTCGCTTCTGTCAGCATCGTAAATGGCTTACTGGTAGAATTCAGGCGCCAAGATGGCCCGAACTTATAATGTTTTTTGTTCTTTCTACTTAAATTTAGTTCACATTTCAAATAAATTAATGAAATTTTGATTTCTGTGTTTGATTTGTATGTTTTTTGAGACTGATGTGATCCAAAGTCAACTTGGCATCACATCTCAGCGTCTATGAATCTGTTTACAGTACTTGTAAACCCCTATTTGGGTAAACTTGTGACTACTTTTCGTTCTAAATCCGCCATTTGTAATTGGTTTTTTTAGTGTTTAACTTGAAAATTGAACTAAAAAGTTGTAAAAGGCTGTTCGATAAGCCAAAGAATGCAAACTTCGGGCGGATACTTTGAAAAAGTAATGGCCGTTCGTGAAGATGGGGATACAGAATCCCTCCAAAGACCCGCGCAATGTTGTTGGCGGTCTTGAAAGGGATGGGGAACATGGAAAAAGGCCAAATAAATAACACAGTGTCATGTATGCTGGAGGGCCTTTGCTCGCGCAGGCACACTATCTCTAGTTATCTGTGGTCTCTTTCCAGGGCCATGCTTCTCGCTAATTGGGCTAATTGCGCCGTAACACAGCCAAAAGCATGCTTTTCCTGGGCATTAGCTTGATCGATGCTCCGTGCATATTTGGTGTAAAAACCCATACATAAGGTTAGTATGAGTTCCGCTCATGAATTGCTTCATGTGGCGGCGTGAAAAACAAAATTTTGGAATGCAATGCCTTTGGCAATGCTCATAAACAGAATGAATTTGTGATTGGAATCGAGGATCCACCGCTCAACCGGTGCGATTCCCGGATTTTTCATGCAAAACAAGGGTTCTGTCTGTCAGAATCTGGCCAGAATCCTTTGTTGGGGGTTAAAATAACGTTACACATAAGTTGAACTAATCACATGGGGCAAATGTGCCACAAAAAAGGCCAATCAGACCCGAGAATCGAGTGTTACAAGGGGTATCAACCCCCATTTTGTTCAAATTTTCACATCTTTAGGCCGTAATTCACGCAAAAATGGGAGACAGATCACTTTTAGTAAGTGTTTCTGAACCGCAAAGTTATGCCGAATTGAAAAATGCTACTTAAATCGTGGCCATGTCTGCATCTGGCAAGTTGTCAGCCAAATTGTGCCCATTTTTGTGCGCTTTTAGCGTTTTTGGTCCGCGAAGGTACCAAAGTTTAGGGTTAGATCGCTTAAAACAGGTGTTTTTACATCACCAAAACATAAGAAAACCAAAAATACTGCTTAATTGGTACCAGAATTAGCGCTTCTGTTAATTACCAAAACTACCAGAACGATTTTCGTGCAACTTTCACCGTTTTTGGCTTCTGGTAGGTGCAAAAAATGTCGAATTCCGGGATTTTTTCATTGAAATCGGATTCCGCACTGGCCAGAAGGCTTAAAAAAGTGCAAATCCTTGATTGACACCGCATACTTAGTATCGTAATTTAAAAAAAACTACAAAAAACGACGAAATACCCCATCTTTGACCTGTACATTGCCGATGGCGGTCATCGATGGAGTCGGCCAAGTGCCTGAGGAGTCGTGGGCGTAAGCCCTGATCATAATTGTTAAGATTCACGGATAAATCGTGCAAAAATTGGTGAAAAGCTAGTGGAAAACGGGCTTTCGACGCCCGTTTCCACCGGCACAACCGCCCGAGGCGGCATTCAACGGCCGCGCACACGTGCACACGTTGTCTGCCGGTCTCCGCTCACCTCAATGCTTGTCTCTAGTTAAGATTCACGGATGAATCGTGCAAAAGTTGATGAAAAGCTAGTGGAAAACAGGCTTTTGACGCCCGTTTCCACCGGCTGAACCGCCTGAATCGGGATTCAGATGGCCATTAGATGCGCCTTTCAGTTTAATTACCGGAGGCAATGTCAAAACAAGGCCAACCGATGTTAGTTATGATTTGACTCATGTTGCGGCGGTAAAACCAAAATTTTGGAGTGCAATGCCTTTGGCAATGCTAATACCCTATCAGTTCGTGTTTCAACGGTCAGAGGGTCATTGACGCCTGACATTAGAGTGTCGCTTGCGGTCATACCACGTTGAATGAACGCCATCCCGTCCGATCTGGCATGTTAAGCAACGTAGGGATTGGTTAGTACCTGGATCGGAGACGTCCTGGGAATCCCAATTGCTGCAAGCTTTTTGCCATTTTTGGATGGCATTAATTTGCTAATTGTTTAGTTTTTGCCCTCGGGCGCCTTGTGATGCCGATATTTGATGAAATCTTTGTAGTTTTAACTTAAAATTGTGTTTCCCGACCCCATTTCCACGGGAATCCACCGTTCAACCGGTGCGATTCCCGGGTTTTTCATGCAAAACACGGATTCTGACCGTCGAAATCTTGCCAGAATCCGTTAATTTGTGTTAAAATGAAGTTACACATGCGGTTAATGAATCACACGAAGCAATAAGGGCCAATCAGGCCCGAAAATCGTGTGTTACAAGGGCTACCAACCCAAAGTTTGTCCAAATTTTGACACCTTTGCGTCTTAGTTCACGCAAAAAGTTAAGCTAGATCACTTTTAAGAAGTGTTTCTGAACCGCGAGATGACGCGGAATTCAAAAATGCTATTTAAATTGCACTCATGTGAACGACTGGCAAGTTGTCAACCGATTTGTGCCGTTTTTTGTCGATTTTTGGCGTTTTTAAGCCGAGACGGTACCAAAGAGTGGTGATAGATTGCTTTAAACAGGTGTTTTTACATTACCAAAACATAAGAAAACCAAAAATACTGCTTAATTGGTACCAGAATTAGCGCTTCTGTTAATTACCAAAACTACCAGAACGATTTTCGTGCAACTTTCACCGTTTTTGGCTTCTGGTAGGTGCAAAAAATGTCGAATTCCGGGATTTTTTCATCGGAATCGGTTTCCGCACTGGCCAGAAGACTTTAAAAAGTGTGAATCTTTGCTTGACACCGCATACTTAGTACCGTAATGTTAAAAAAACTGCAAAAAACGACGAAATACCCCATCTTTGGCCTGTACATTGCCAATGGCGGTCATCGAGGGGGTCGGACAAGTGCCTGAGGGGCCAGGGATGTGAGCCCCAATCGTAATTGTTTAGATTCACGAATGAATCGTGCAAAATTTGGTGAAAAGCTAGTAGAAAACGGGCTTTTGAGGCCCGTTTTCACCGGCAAATCCCCTTGAATCGGGCTTCAGACTGGCATGAATGCGCCAATCGGTTTGATGGCCGGAGGCAACGTTAAAATAAGACCTAAATAATGTTAATATGCGTTTGCAATGACCCAATATCAACGTTGGCGTCATCGCATTCATCCCAAATGTTTGATTTCGAAGATGTTTGCGTCAAAGTAAGCCGCAAAATCTCACTTTTGGAGCACTTTGACTCATCCAGAATCCCCAAACGATGATTCTATAGCTTTCAAATGTTTGCTGGTGAAGTTGGGGGGAAGCAAAATGCGGGCGAAGTGTCCGCAAGTGCACCTTTCGCAGTAGGAACAGAAGAGGGGGTCGATGATGACAAATGTGCAACTTTCGTTGCGGGGGAGGTAAAGTGAGTAGGAGTGGGCGAGGGTGCAACCTTCGCTGTGGGGCACGGAAAGTGTGTTAGGGTGTACACGTGCAACGGTCGAGAGATCGGCTCTCTCGTTGTCTCGACCGTCCGTGGACTCTCGCGCCATGAAACAATCCATGGATAACCCCAGCATATAGGCGCTCTCGATTTTACCTCCTTTGAAATTGGAATGCATAGATAGGCCCAGCAGAAGGGCTATCTCGCTTCTGTCAGCATCGTAAATGGCTTACTGGTAGAATTCAGGCGCCAAGATGGCCCGAACTTATAATGTTTTTTGTTCTTTCTACTTAAATTTAGTTCACATTTCAAATAAATTAATGAAATTTTGATTTCTGTGTTTGATTTGTATGTTTTTTGAGACTGATGTGATCCAAAGTCAACTTGGCATCACATCTCAGCGTCTATGAATCTGTTTACAGTACTTGTAAACCCCTATTTGGGTAAACTTGTGACTACTTTTCGTTCTAAATCCGCCATTTGTAATTGGTTTTTTTAGTGTTTAACTTGAAAATTGAACTAAAAAGTTGTAAAAGGCTGTTCGATAAGCCAAAGAATGCAAACTTCGGGCGGATACTTTGAAAAAGTAATGGCCGTTCGTGAAGATGGGGATACAGAATCCCTCCAAAGACCCGCGCAATGTTGTTGGCGGTCTTGAAAGGGATGGGGAACATGGAAAAAGGCCAAATAAATAACACAGTGTCATGTATGCTGGAGGGCCTTTGCTCGCGCAGGCACACTATCTCTAGTTATCTGTGGTCTCTTTCCAGGGCCATGCTTCTCGCTAATTGGGCTAATTGCGCCGTAACACAGCCAAAAGCATGCTTTTCCTGGGCATTAGCTTGATCGATGCTCCGTGCATATTTGGTGTAAAAACCCATACATAAGGTTAGTATGAGTTCCGCTCATGAATTGCTTCATGTGGCGGCGTGAAAAACAAAATTTTGGAATGCAATGCCTTTGGCAATGCTCATAAACAGAATGAATTTGTGATTGGAATCGAGGATCCACCGCTCAACCGGTGCGATTCCCGGATTTTTCATGCAAAACAAGGGTTCTGTCTGTCAGAATCTGGCCAGAATCCTTTGTTGGGGGTTAAAATAACGTTACACATAAGTTGAACTAATCACATGGGGCAAATGTGCCACAAAAAAGGCCAATCAGACCCGAGAATCGAGTGTTACAAGGGGTATCAACCCCCATTTTGTTCAAATTTTCACATCTTTAGGCCGTAATTCACGCAAAAATGGGAGACAGATCACTTTTAGTAAGTGTTTCTGAACCGCAAAGTTATGCCGAATTGAAAAATGCTACTTAAATCGTGGCCATGTCTGCATCTGGCAAGTTGTCAGCCAAATTGTGCCCATTTTTGTGCGCTTTTAGCGTTTTTGGTCCGCGAAGGTACCAAAGTTTAGGGTTAGATCGCTTAAAACAGGTGTTTTTACATCACCAAAACATAAGAAAACCAAAAATACTGCTTAATTGGTACCAGAATTAGCGCTTCTGTTAATTACCAAAACTACCAGAACGATTTTCGTGCAACTTTCACCGTTTTTGGCTTCTGGTAGGTGCAAAAAATGTCGAATTCCGGGATTTTTTCATTGAAATCGGATTCCGCACTGGCCAGAAGGCTTAAAAAAGTGCAAATCCTTGATTGACACCGCATACTTAGTATCGTAATTTAAAAAAAACTACAAAAAACGACGAAATACCCCATCTTTGACCTGTACATTGCCGATGGCGGTCATCGATGGAGTCGGCCAAGTGCCTGAGGAGTCGTGGGCGTAAGCCCTGATCATAATTGTTAAGATTCACGGATGAATCGTGCAAAAATTGGTGAAAAGCTAGTGGAAAACGGGCTTTCGACGCCCGTTTCCACCGGCACAACCGCCCGAGGCGGCATTCAACGGCCGCGCACACGTGCACACGTTGTCTGCCGGTCTCCGCTCACCTCAATGCTTGTCTCTAGTTAAGATTCACGGATGAATCGTGCAAAAGTTGATGAAAAGCTAGTGGAAAACAGGCTTTTGACGCCCGTTTCCACCGGCTGAACCGCCTGAATCGGGATTCAGATGGCCATTAGATGCGCCTTTCAGTTTAATTACCGGAGGCAATGTCAAAACAAGGCCAACCGATGTTAGTTATGATTTGACTCATGTTGCGGCGGTAAAACCAAAATTTTGGAGTGCAATGCCTTTGGCAATGCTAATACCCTATCAGTTCGTGTTTCAACGGTCAGAGGGTCATTGACGCCTGACATTAGAGTGTCGCTTGCGGTCATACCACGTTGAATGAACGCCATCCCGTCCGATCTGGCATGTTAAGCAACGTAGGGATTGGTTAGTACCTGGATCGGAGACGTCCTGGGAATCCCAATTGCTGCAAGCTTTTTGCCATTTTTGGATGGCATTAATTTGCTAATTGTTTAGTTTTTGCCCTCGGGCGCCTTGTGATGCCGATATTTGATGAAATCTTTGTAGTTTTAACTTAAAATTGTGTTTCCCGACCCCATTTCCACGGGAATCCACCGTTCAACCGGTGCGATTCCCGGGTTTTTCATGCAAAACACGGATTCTGACCGTCGAAATCTTGCCAGAATCCGTTAATTTGTGTTAAAATGAAGTTACACATGCGGTTAATGAATCACACGAAGCAATAAGGGCCAATCAGGCCCGAAAATCGTGTGTTACAAGGGCTACCAACCCAAAGTTTGTCCAAATTTTGACACCTTTGCGTCTTAGTTCACGCAAAAAGTTAAGCTAGATCACTTTTAAGAAGTGTTTCTGAACCGCGAGATGACGCGGAATTCAAAAATGCTATTTAAATTGCACTCATGTGAACGACTGGCAAGTTGTCAACCGATTTGTGCCGTTTTTTGTCGATTTTTGGCGTTTTTAAGCCGAGACGGTACCAAAGAGTGGTGATAGATTGCTTTAAACAGGTGTTTTTACATTACCAAAACATAAGAAAACCAAAAATACTGCTTAATTGGTACCAGAATTAGCGCTTCTGTTAATTACCAAAACTACCAGAACGATTTTCGTGCAACTTTCACCGTTTTTGGCTTCTGGTAGGTGCAAAAAATGTCGAATTCCGGGATTTTTTCATCGGAATCGGTTTCCGCACTGGCCAGAAGACTTTAAAAAGTGTGAATCTTTGCTTGACACCGCATACTTAGTACCGTAATGTTAAAAAAACTGCAAAAAACGACGAAATACCCCATCTTTGGCCTGTACATTGCCAATGGCGGTCATCGAGGGGGTCGGACAAGTGCCTGAGGGGCCAGGGATGTGAGCCCCAATCGTAATTGTTTAGATTCACGAATGAATCGTGCAAAATTTGGTGAAAAGCTAGTAGAAAACGGGCTTTTGAGGCCCGTTTTCACCGGCAAATCCCCTTGAATCGGGCTTCAGACTGGCATGAATGCGCCAATCGGTTTGATGGCCGGAGGCAACGTTAAAATAAGACCTAAATAATGTTAATATGCGTTTGCAATGACCCAATATCAACGTTGGCGTCATCGCATTCATCCCAAATGTTTGATTTCGAAGATGTTTGCGTCAAAGTAAGCCGCAAAATCTCACTTTTGGAGCACTTTGACTCATCCAGAATCCCCAAACGATGATTCTATAGCTTTCAAATGTTTGCTGGTGAAGTTGGGGGGAAGCAAAATGCGGGCGAAGTGTCCGCAAGTGCACCTTTCGCAGTAGGAACAGAAGAGGGGGTCGATGATGACAAATGTGCAACTTTCGTTGCGGGGGAGGTAAAGTGAGTAGGAGTGGGCGAGGGTGCAACCTTCGCTGTGGGGCACGGAAAGTGTGTTAGGGTGTACACGTGCAACGGTCGAGAGATCGGCTCTCTCGTTGTCTCGACCGTCCGTGGACTCTCGCGCCATGAAACAATCCATGGATAACCCCAGCATATAGGCGCTCTCGATTTTACCTCCTTTGAAATTGGAATGCATAGATAGGCCCAGCAGAAGGGCTATCTCGCTTCTGTCAGCATCGTAAATGGCTTACTGGTAGAATTCAGGCGCCAAGATGGCCCGAACTTATAATGTTTTTTGTTCTTTCTACTTAAATTTAGTTCACATTTCAAATAAATTAATGAAATTTTGATTTCTGTGTTTGATTTGTATGTTTTTTGAGACTGATGTGATCCAAAGTCAACTTGGCATCACATCTCAGCGTCTATGAATCTGTTTACAGTACTTGTAAACCCCTATTTGGGTAAACTTGTGACTACTTTTCGTTCTAAATCCGCCATTTGTAATTGGTTTTTTTAGTGTTTAACTTGAAAATTGAACTAAAAAGTTGTAAAAGGCTGTTCGATAAGCCAAAGAATGCAAACTTCGGGCGGATACTTTGAAAAAGTAATGGCCGTTCGTGAAGATGGGGATACAGAATCCCTCCAAAGACCCGCGCAATGTTGTTGGCGGTCTTGAAAGGGATGGGGAACATGGAAAAAGGCCAAATAAATAACACAGTGTCATGTATGCTGGAGGGCCTTTGCTCGCGCAGGCACACTATCTCTAGTTATCTGTGGTCTCTTTCCAGGGCCATGCTTCTCGCTAATTGGGCTAATTGCGCCGTAACACAGCCAAAAGCATGCTTTTCCTGGGCATTAGCTTGATCGATGCTCCGTGCATATTTGGTGTAAAAACCCATACATAAGGTTAGTATGAGTTCCGCTCATGAATTGCTTCATGTGGCGGCGTGAAAAACAAAATTTTGGAATGCAATGCCTTTGGCAATGCTCATAAACAGAATGAATTTGTGATTGGAATCGAGGATCCACCGCTCAACCGGTGCGAT